>CM043018.1:14063275-14234379 GCA_023690525.1 Holotrichia oblita
AGTTGCCAAACCTCAGACATAAAAGTAGAAACGCGAATCTTTCTGTCGGATTTGCGATGTTTCGGTTTCTGCATTTTCTTCTATAGACTTATTCTCTATAATAACGTGCCATCGAAAAAAAAACATAATTTGGGTAGGCTATGTAAATGTTTTTGATCGTTGCTTTAGCCACTATCACATAATGACATTTATTACTTGACATAATTGTAACTTTAGTTTATATAAGTTTTATAACCTCAAATTAAATGTCAAGGAATAAATGTCATTATGTGAAAGTGGCTAAAGTAACAATCCATTCACATAGCCTACTCTAATTATGATTTTTTTCGATGTGTCTATACTTTCTTCCGAATTCGAGTCATGTTCGCTGTGAGAAGGTAACTAGAAGCGCAATGCTGTTAAACAAATTGAGAGGGTGGTACTGTTGTGGAAACTAGATACGACTCCGTCTCTCAGACGTCGCATTGGTACTTGAGGGTTAGATTTACTTCTAACAGCTGTCAAACTATCATTTGTTAATATGTGTAACTCGCAGAACATTTCTAGCAGTTACCAGATTGCAGAAACAGTATCTTTCAGATTTGGCAGCAATATTAGCTGTCAAAATACATCTGACAGCTGTAAAGTATAAAAATAAAATGCTGAGTGTTGTAGCCATGGAAACGCTTTAATAGATATTGAATGATGTAACTGTCAATATATCTTCACTTGTATCAAAATATTATTTTACAATTATATTCCACATTTTCAGCACTTTGAGTAAAAATTCTCTCCTCCCAATATCTGAGAGAATTTTTTGATGGCAGAATAATAAGCAGGAGCACTGAAATCCCATATCCCACTAGGTCCTGCGATTTAAACTTATGGATTTCTTTTTGTTTGGCGATAGGTACATCAGAAATTCCATTTATTCAACACCAATACATAATCTGGAAGAGCTTAAAAATCGCCATAATAGAAAAGTTTGAAGAGATTAATAAGTCAAAATATCATTTCGAGGGTTTTTACCGATATTAAATCTTTGCAAAATTAAAAAAGGTGGCCAATATAATATATGTTTTGGCACACCCCTGTATATACATACCTTTAACATCAAAGTTATCGTATACACCTGCAATAGGTAAAATAAATTCCTTAAAGGTTCGTTTTCACGAGTTCCCTTTGTCGTAGAAGTGGAGTTAGTAGAGTTTATCCGATACGTGACTTCTAAACATTGCCCGGGGTAAGGACCTCAGCGGTTTCTGGAAACTTGTTATATACACAGAACTTGATTCTCGGACTCGATTTGTTGGTCGGCCAAGTACTACGGTTGGAGTTCCATAGCGATCCTGCATGTAATTGCGGAGAAACTGTGTCAAAATTACCAAATTATTGCATGACTCGTTTCCAACAAGTAATCAATAATTAACGCAAAGGGTAAATTAGTTTCATCATAAAAAATATCGTTTGGGAAACATTTAATTTTTAGTTGTGGTAATTGTGATGTCTTCAATGTGAAACCAAAACTCTCTTCAATTTATTCAAACAAATATGAAGTTGTTTGAATAACATTAACTTTAAAAATAACTCAAATAATATCAGGCAATTAAATTCAATATCTCTGCTTTTCATGTTGAAAATGAATTTAATTAAAAAAGTCTAATAGAATGTTTCCGAACCTCCTATATTAGTTACCGATAGATATCCTATCTGGTACATGCAATTTACAACCACAGAATTCAAATGGATTTAAAAATTAATTTACATCCGAAAATAATTGAAAAAAGTATATCTATGTAGTTGAAATACATAAATAGAAAATTAAGCGAGATTAGAATTTTTTGTGTAATGCTTGTAACTGAGGATTGAGCATTTATAATTCTTTGAGGATGTACAGCTGCAGTTTTGGAGAAAACAAAATGTCATACAGCATACAGCTCATTATTGGCGAAATTTTTGCAACAAACCAGCCTGAACACACACTAACATTGTAACTTTAAATAGGAACAGAAACTTTCATGGAACATGCAACAAGAAATTAATAAAGATTAAAAGTCAATAAAACACTGACAGGATTCATTATCATCTACAAGATTGTAGGCGATATTACAAACATTAAACGTTAAAACAAACAAAAAGATGTCCTCAGCATCAATGTTGAAAGGATTAAACCAATAACTCATACGAAACTCTTGTTCATTTTCCATGACCTTAGATATCGGTACTCGGCAAGAATATTAAATAAACGTCACTATCACTGATTCGTAGTCAATTCAAATATCTCAGAGTTCTATATTAAAACTGTGGGCTTTCTTGGTATTCTTCTTCTAGGGCCGGACGAGATGCTCCTTTACCCCTTTTGTCGCATATGAAGGCCCTTCAAGCCTTATGAGTTTGTATGTGAGATAGCGCTGGTTTGAGCCATCTCACTGCATCCTGGGCGTTGTGGAATTTTGTCCCTTTGAAGATCATCCTAGTCGGCTGCTATGTCAAAAGTTCTCCGTATCTTCACCTTGGGCGGTGGTCTATCGGGGTCGAGTCCTGGCAGACTGGATACCAGCGGATTCGTAGAAGTTTGCAGCTAGTTTGACGATGTGGTCTCGGACGTTCAGATCCCCCCAGAGTTGGATATTCCTAACGAACCAGGGCGTCTCCACGATCATTCGCAGCATCTTGTTCTGGAGGACCTCCAGTCTTCTCCAGTGGGTCTTGGCCAAACTCTACCAGGAGAGTGAACCGTAGTCTTGATTTACATAACATTTGTATGTAATGTTATGTAAATCAGGAGTTTGATTTTTAAAGAAAGGGAGCTTTTTCATGACCTTCTGAAGGTTAACTTCTGGTCCAAAATAACGCCAATATATGAAGCAGATTGGCTCCAGGGAAGTCAATAATCTCCAACAAAGATATTATCATGGAAGGAGAGAGGAGGGGTGGGGCGGAGTGATTTCTTCCTCGTGAAACGGATCATATCACATTTCACCTCGTTAAGTTTGAACCTCTACCTGGTGCTCCAGCAGCCAGTGGCATTCACTTGCTCCTGCAGCTGTCGACATACGATCTCCTGATACACTTACCATGATAATCATATGCTTGGAGGCAATTTTAGAGACTATTGTACATACAACACGTTTCTAATTGGTAGAATTAGAAATCTATAACAGAATAATGTTGTCCCAGACTTTCTTGATATAAAATTTTATACTCCACAAAAAGGATTAGTTTTAATATGTTGCCCTATTAAAGCTTGGAAAGAGAAGAAACACAAAGCTTTCCTTTTTTTATACTGAGCTTTAACAAGGAAATTAAACAATTAAATTAAACTTTAGTAGAATTTGACCAATTAAAAAAGTGTTACTGTTGGCGCTATTTGCCAGAGGTATCAAATATCGCCCGATTAATGATGACTTTGCCAACTAACGTCACGTGTCTTGTACTTATGGCTTTGCTTTTGACGCCTTAGTTTGTGACCCCGAATAAAGATGCGAAATTAAAAAATTTCCTTCATGGTTTAAAAAATTCTTTCTCCCAAATATTTCTTCCCAAATATATAAGAATTTCTGATTCTGTTAATAATTGATGTAGATACTGTTATGTCAAAAATCAAATCAAGTAAAAAAATACATATATTAAACACTTTACAATTTTTTAACCTAAACCCAAATGTTTTTAAAGCTTTTATATTTTCTTCGGGAAAAAACCTTTTTACTTTTTCTTCTATTTTCTTTTTGTCTCCTTTTGTGCTTCTATCTTTTTAATGTCTTTTCTCCTTTTTAAAAAGAGGTTTTCTCCTTCACCTGATTTTTCTATTTTCAATCAACTTTCAAAAACGTTCTCCTTTCTCTTTTGTTTTTCTTGACCTCCTTCTTTCTTAAAAAATTCTTTAAATATCCATAGCGTTCTATGTGTGTACGTGTAATTTTTATAATTTATTCTATTCTAAATTTCCAGTATTTAATATATTACTTTACCTAATTTTGATTAACATCACCGAAATAACATAACAATACTTTCTAAATCTATTTTGCATTTTTGTTTCTCTCTTTCTTGTTGAGTACTTCCTCTGTCCCTATTCATTTTCGATTGCTCCTTTAGTCATCATTATTTCCTGTTCCCAAATTCTTGATTGCATTACTTGAATTCGACAAAAAACCTCTATTTTTATATAAATATAACAGTTTTCATCTTTAACAGCATATATTCTTGGCTGTTTGAGCTTTTGCTCAATCCATACTGAGACCTATTCATTTCCCTTTTTCAATATTACATTTTTTGTCCTGTCATAATATTCCTTATTTGTCATTTAACTTTATTTGTATTTCGTTTGAATGACTCACTCTCAAAGACTTTGCAATTTTGTTATAGTTCGTCCAAGACGTCAAAACATACTTTTTTTAGAAAATTACGATTTCGGTGATAATTCATCTGTTTTGTTTTCAAAGGGCCTCTCTATATAAAACACTGCACAAAATTGCATAGAAAATGTCTATACCAAATCTGTTTCTATAAAAACTTGGCTAAAACTTCATGACCGTATTAAACAAATCGAAAACAATTAAACTCTTGTCTTCGAGAACGCTATTTCCGTAGATGTAGTAAAATTGCTTCCCACTTATCCTTGTTATCCTTCAGTTTTAACTACAAATGCAATCAATTAGAGAAAAATAATCCGGAGTTTATAACATCCAATCGCAACTGCGATTAGTTTCTTTTCCCTCTTATACCAACAAATCTTCTAACTATTCCCGTAGACTATCCATCGCTCTCTTTCGCTATCTCTTTTTCGTAAACATATACCAAACTTCTGACGTCATTGACTGCTACGCTTCGGAAAGTGAGCTGCGTGTTTGCGCTCACGCGATGCCTTCTCGGGAATCGCTGCAAATTCTCGCGAGAAGTTCAGACCTAGATTTTCCTAATTCGTTTGTATAACTGTGATTGCCAACATTTCGCGAGAATATCTTCACCTAGCATTCAAAGAACGTATTGTATACACGTCTTAATCAATAATGTAAAAGCGCTTTTCTTTCATTATATTCTACATTATATTATAGAGGAATACCTTCTTGAGGTAATTGTTTCTACAAGAATTATTGCGGTGGATATGAAATTAAACGGAGAAAATTCTCAGATTTGAATTTATCTCTCCGTTTAATTTAATCGATATGTGTACGTGGTATGTACATGGGAAATAATATAAGAGGTAATTTATAGCGTAAATTTTCCAGAACTGCTTTCCGTGATAAAGTATTCTAAAGCTTGCTAATGATAATTGCCATGCATTTTCAATTATATGCGCTTCTGTAAACTGCAGTGCAGTTTCTATTTGCATAATTGTGGAACAATTGTTATTGTTGCATATAAGGCAACCATTATCTTAGAAGGAATCCCGTTTTTATATTCTTTATTCATCTCCCAACGGAAATTTATGAAAACTATGTGTCGCATCTAAATAGCTCTTTAAATAGTATAACATTAAATATTATCTGCCTAAGGGAATAAACGTTAACTATATCCATATATGCAAGATTAAATTCCAAATGAGAATGTCGGACGTAGCTTTGTAATTATCCTCCTTCCTGTAGTAGTAGCAGTAGCCGCTCAATTTGATGATTTTGACGACATTTAAAACTAAGCTTAGTTGAAAGCTTTTAACTTTATTAAATTGCAAATGTTCACGGAAAACTTGCTAAAGCACTTAAAATTAGCACCAATAAAGTTAGTTCTATTGTGGCAGATTGCAAATCTGGAGGTCATCAGATTATTTGGATAGATTCCGCTTTCGTGGGTTTTATTGATTGCTTTAAAAGTGATGAGGTTTTTCTTTCTCTAGTATCATGAGGAATAAATTCTAGTAAACCCCTTTCGATACCTGCATTTTAAGGTCACTGATTGAAGAGTACTTTTATGTCAGCCCCCGTTAATTTTAAATTTATTTTAAATTGTATGAGGTTTGTTTCATAATATTGCTAGTAGCAAGTTTCCGACATAATTTAAAAAAAATCACATTTCGCTAGCCTCGCCCTTCCTCCCCTCTCCCCCCGTAAGCTTAGGGACAGGAAAGCTAACCTAACTGATATCCTGATGGCTGATTAATGGTGGTTTGTTAAGGCATTTCTACCTCTCTTCACTACGACCAATGAGATCTATTGTGAACACCCTTGATCTTTTAGTCTGAATTGGTCTCCAAACTTCAAAAGAAATTCAGGATCTTCTTGGGGGCTATGACTCTGATGTCAGCCTGTTCTCCGTCACCTGTTCGACATGAGGTGATACCTAAGAGGGCCGTAGCCAGTGAATAAAGCCGTGATGGTGCTAAGGTCTCTTTTATTGAGATTCAGCAGAGATTTAGCCTTAGTGGCTGAAAAAATAATAAATTTTTTTTGTTTATCTTAGGTTTGGAGTGTTAGTTCAACGGAAGATTTTTTGATTAGTCTCGCACTGTTGAAGATGAGCTCTTATGTGGCTTTTGATAAAGCAACAAAACGGCTCTGGTCCAATAAATCGAGATTGAGGATCAGCAAACAGTCCCAGGTTCGAGGTTAGCCTCGACTGAAATGTACATGGTCCTAGAGCCTTTAGCGCTACTTGACTGTCTGAGAAAATATAAATGCGTGCTCTTTGGTAACGGCTTTTCAAACATTCCTGGTTGAATACAGTAATAAATTATTACATATTTCAAATTAAAAATTTTAATTTTTTTCTATATTTGTGGTGAGTGCAACTTGCAAATTCACGCCGCAATTGAAAACGACATTTTGGTAGCCCCCCTGACCTAAAAGAGGTTCCTTTTTTCGACTGGTTTTTAATATTATTTTCCAAACATTTGAAACAATGTAGAAGCATACTAAAACAACATTGAATAACTGCTAAAAGATCAATTTAAAAACAGAAGGAGGGGGTGGAGGTGCAAAACTTTGCTTTTCCCAACCTATTCGTTTCTCCTCCTCCCAAAACTTAATAATTGTCTCCAGTATAAACAAAACATTAATTTTTACAGATTTTCATTTAGCCATATAATGCCAAAATTGAGCTTCTATTATTACTTACCATCAACTCACGATACAAAATGAAGTAGGTAGTTTTTAAAAAATTGTTCAGATATTCGAAAGAACGCAGTAAATAATGGAAACCCCAGAAGAAAACGCAGGAAGAAATTAAAATAACGATTTGACAAAGTAAACTATCACCATGGTGGGGGGACTAGCTAAACAGGCTTTGAACGAGAACAACAGTCCCATATACCAGCCACCTTTTTTTGATGATTTTGTCGCTGACAGCATCCTGTCATATTATTTTCTCTATTGTCTTCTGTCATTTTTGCATTGGATATTATTTTAACATTATACACGTTTTTAGGTAGAAGCGAACCGAAAAATTTTACTACTTTAACTGTTCTGATTCTGGTTATACCGATATCGCTTCGCCTATGTATGTAGGTAATTTGAAAATATTGCTTTAGGTATATTTTAATGAATAAAGTGTATATGAGGAGCTCATTTTAAAAGTGCAACAAGTCCAATGTTGGAGAATTTCTGGTTTAGATGGCGTTGCAGTCCCAAGACAACTATCTATGCTTCTGTCGAATTTTAGCTTTCAAAACGACACCCGTCCTATAAAAATGTAAACAGCTTTTAGCATACCATGTGCCAAACCGAAACAAGTCCTCGCGCTTGTCCGTTTCAAACCGCAATAAGTCCACGTTTTTGTTTCAAAAAGACATAAGTGCAAATTTCATTTCAAAACGAAACGAGTCCATCCTACACCGGTTTGTAATCTGATCTAGTCCAATCTAGTCGTGTGTTAATTACGTCTGGTTTGGCCGAACGGGAAGAAAATTGTAATTTGTAATTGCGGTGATGCAGAGCAAGTTGCCAAGCACTTAAAAATGGTTATTCCACGCTGATTTAATATTTTTCTACATTATTTAAAAGTTTTATAAATCAAGGTTGAAAGTTTTTTTTACGCGAGGTAATATTTCTCTAAGGTAGAGATTTTAAAAGTTGTACCAGATTATATAACATTGTTCCAAAGTTTTGTAAAATGATATTAAAAATTAACCAAAAGTGAAATGCGAAATTTGAGAAAATTTTGAGGTTTGCCCCATATTTTACAAAAAAACAATAAAAAAATTTCAAACAAGAATACTCTTAGGTAAACTCGTCAAGTTGAAATTTGAAATTTTGAAAGTTGTAGTAGGTTGTTTCATATTTCTACATACATTGTTCCATAGTTTTGCAAAAAATTCTAAAAATTAAACTGAAAGAAAATCCAAAAAAGTATTTTTATGTCAATCCTCGTTAATTTGAAATTTTGAAAGTTAGTTTATTTTACATCGTACCCTAGTTTTGCAAAATAATATTAAAAATTAGTAGCCCAAAAAAAAAACTAAAACACTCCATTTTCAGATCAGAGATCTTTTTTTGGAAATTGGCATCTTTTTCAATCTGCGCTGCGGCAGGTTTTTCAACTTCATTTTGTCACTCATTGTTTACTGTGTACATCTCGTATCCCTACCTGCTTTGTCTCCCTCTTTCTGCTCATTACTATTTTATTACTACATATTTTTAAAAAACATTTTGCCATGCCCTCACCCTGAAGGTTCCTTTCCATCTTTTTTCGGCGAGGTTCTCGTTCCAAGCAGTTCTTTGACGTCCTCATTAACCGCTTCATCCCATCATCGTCTTGGTCTGCCCTTTCGCTTCCGTTCTTGCATCCTTCTATTAAGAAGTTTCTTCAGTATCCTCCCTTCTTCCATTCTGACCACGTGTTCTGCTCATTGCAATCTTTACGTGACGATGCTTCTGCTAGGCACTTCTGCTGAGGCTTCTGCTACTACAGAAAAATATATTTTAAAAATATATTTGTTGGACTATATACAAGTCCAACAATGTATGTTATTGTGCACATTTCGATTTTGAGTAACAATTTCTTTTTCACCACTACATTCGATTGATTTGATTCAAAAAATTTTGTTAGCAATTTTGAGAGATCTAAATCACACGCAAAATAATTTAATTTAACTTTAAAAGCTAAACAAAACAGACTATTCAGTGAATCGCAAACTTACAAAATACATCTTCCCCTTTAATTCGCCGATAGACCTTAATCTGATAAAAACGAGTGTTAGGTATATGGATATTGGTGGGCATTGCGGAAAAAAAGGGAAAAAAAGTGGATAGGAGTCACGCAAGTCCGCCGCGAGTCAGGTCATGAATTCACAATCACGGAAGGCGCACACGTACAGTCTACCCAGTTCCGACTATAAATTTTCCGGCAAATTGTTACCTCGGCGAGCACAAAGGAACCTGAAAAAAGAGGAAGAAGAACCATTACGGGTATGACGGGCGGGGAAAAAGGTACACGTACGTTGTAAATAAAACATTTTTATAAGGTCAAGTAATCTGCCGTAACAGCTCATAAGCCGGCATGTACTGCTTTAATGAAGATGCTGCACTGTTAAGCGCGGTTCCGAACCATTCACCGACGAATTTACGTAGATTCGCTGTTAAATCGTGCCTGAAAATTCTACATTTCAAGCGAATGACTTGTTTCTTTTTTTTTTCTATGGAAATAAACGTATTTCCTCGATGTGATTTCGGTGTAATGTATTTCCTTTATGGCTAGATATTCTCCTTTAAGTACCTTTTATAATGCTCTTTTGAAATTCCTATTCGCTGACGTTGAATTGAGAAAAATGTGTAAATCGCGGCAGATACTTTGAATTACCATTAAGTAAGGGTTATATTGTAAAAGAGTTACCTAATTTTCCTGAAATGATACATTAACTTTACACTGTCAAGATTCCAATCGAATATATTTTTGTAGTTGAATGTGTTAAGATGTTAACAGATGTTCCATAGAATCCACACGGTAGAAGCCAAGTTCTAATAACACTAATAAATATTATAAAATGTGTTTAGTACTAAAGCAAAAAATATCTGTCAAAAAGAGCGAACCGAAAATCATTTAGGTCAGCTCCTCTGCTCCCTACCTTATAAAGTTCAAACTTTTAAATTGTCTTAGAAGGCCCTGAACATTTTAACAAAATTTAGCCTTCTACTATACGAGTGCGGTCTCTCACAAGACAGTTTTTCCTAAAATGTATTTTTATTTTTCTACATGGTCTCCTTGTAAGCGTATATATTGTATGAATATTTTATAATTTAGTTTTAATCGTTTCAGAGTCGTTAAAGGGTTCGAATTCGATTACTGAAATGATCGTAAGTTTATCAGATTGAATCAGAAGTTTATATTTAATTTAAAAAAAATACACATTGTTTTAGAACAACTGAAAAAAAAGATAAAACAATTAATCTTGAAACAACAACAAAACTTTTTATAACATCTTTTTTTTATATTTACATAAATATATTTAGAGCTCTCTTTGAATATCAATGAAATTTTATTTTTACTTCAGTATATACTGGTTCATATAATAATCCTTCCTTCTTCTCTTGATTTATATTTGATGATTCTATGTGAGATTCCTTGTTTCGTAGATTACTTCCAAATTAGATTTCGATTATTTCTTTATCTTCTTCTTGAATTTTATCCAGATGGATTATTTTCATTTTCCTTATGAACGTTAATACTATTTGGATATTTATTGCTTAGAAACTGCTAAATTCCACCCACTGTTTTTATTTTTCTTCCAGTCACTGTCAGATTATTATTTTTCATTATCTCCAACTGTTTCACTCGATTTCTTATATCTAAAATCTTAATGTCAAATTACATGTCAGTCAGATTATGATTATTTTTATTTGAAAATTGAATGCAATATCTTCAGTATCACAATATGTCTCCTAGCTTGCTCCCATCCCTTCGACCTGTCCAAATACTGCTCAGCGTCCTTCTCTGCAGAATAACTCTTTAGGAAGGCGATGGCCTCCTCATTGGGGTAAGGAGGGTGGTTCAACAGTTCAAACCGTAGTTCTTGGATTTTTGCCATGGCAACCGCTGAGTCTGAGACGGCGCATTCTTCTAAACACCGATGCTACACAGAATCAAGTACCAAGCGATAACCAATTCAATATATCAACAAGTTTCTCTTATACTGTTGAGCGTCCTGGTATACTGCGTGGTCTATCAACAAATTTTCTTTAGTGCCTTCAGTTCTTCTCTTCATTCCTCTCTGCTCATTTACATCTTATTATTATGTTATGAGCCTTACTGCATACGACCAGAATGCGCCTACTCTAGTTCTTTTCATCCATGGTTCCGTCTAAATTTTTAGTTTCTCTTCGACACTCAAACACTTTTAAGTCGGGTGTATTTGCTTGTACTTGCGCTGTTGTATGAATTCGTAAAATTTTACATCTTTCATCGAGATACCTTGGGCAAGCAGATAGTAAGTGCGTAGTTGTCTCAGACGATTGATTACACGCTCTACAAACTAGAGACCGCCATCTTAACAAGCAAGAATATATCCTTCCGTTTCTAACAACGTCTGTTTGATGTTAAGAATCCAAACGTCAATTCATGCAAAAAATTTTGGAATCTTATGTTCTTATGAAATTGCCAATGCAAAGGTTTTTCAAGCGTTTGGTTCGTTTTTAAACTTTTGGTTTTGCGTCTCTTTCAGCTTCTTGTTTAGACTCATTTTGTCAAAGTCAATTGGATACTCCGTCTTAGTTTTTGTCCGAAAATCGAGTGGAAAGTTAAATTTTTCAGATGCTCGCCTAACTGCTGAATATAACAATGCCCTTTTTGCAGCTTCCTCTTGATGTTTGACCAACCTCATCAAGTAAGGTCAGTTGTGTTAATAACACTATGTGCTGCAGGTATTACCAGCCTATAGTATAGATTAGTATCGATCTAATTGTAAAATATCTTCTACTCGTTATTATTATTATTATTATTATTATTATTATTATTATTATTATTACATAAATCTAGATATACTACATTTGCATACATAGATAGATGATTTTAGCTAATAATTATGTTGTTAAGCACTTTAGTCAGTTTACACACGCAAACAAAAACTAGTATGAAATAAAAAATTCAGTGTTACTGCTAATTACTTTCGTCGTGCATGCCTCAAATTACAAAGAGTTTCCCCGGCTCATATGAATCTTTAATATTCTCATATACATTTAGAAAGCATAGAAAAGTTACAAAAAATTATAGTGCTGATGCAGTGCATATATAATTAACTATTCTCTAGAATTTATAAATAACATTGTTAGAAAAAATTCTGAAAATCCCTCCGGAGCTTTGTGTTTCATTTTTCATGTGACCCAGCGTTATATTTGGATTTTACCGGTTTAGGAACGCACAGCAGTAACAAATGAGGGTAGAAATATAAAATACAGTAGTCATATAAGGAACGAGCTTGTTAGCGGTATTCAAATATGTTGCTGGGATTGTTATGTAAAGTGGAATAAAATGTTATTTTAATTAATCCAAACTAAACAGTTAGTTTCAAATTAACAACACGCAAATATAGCTCGATATTCTGAATGGTGGTACTCTAATGAATATAAATTCTAATTATTTTTTTTTCTACGAGAATAATGATAAATTTAAAATAAGGGGTGAAGTTTGAAAAAGCTTTTCTTCTTTTTGCACAGCCTACATTTAATTTGCTTCAGAAACCTATTAAAAGCGAAAAATTTGTTTAAATTAAGATCAATTAGGAACGTTTCAAATATAAGACCTTCTACCCTCGGGGTAACCTTAATTACTCCCTAACAGGATAATACCGCTCCGTTCTATTATTCCGCCCTTTTTTTATAAAAGAATTATTCGCCGATTCATCATTTCCTCACTGAAACCGAAGAGAAACCGGATTCCAGCTGGTACCCGTTGCCAAGACTATTATAAATTCGTTATCATTCAGTAAGCTTATGACAAGCAGCGCCTACACACGAAAGAAACCTGTCTATCGGTCAATGAGGACTTTCGTGTTAATTAGGGAAGGATTGTCGAGAACATGCAACAGTGTAGGAGAAAATGTTGGAATCTTAGATATTTTCCTTTTGTATCACGCGAACTTAAGATCGAAGGTAATCAATTCTGAACGTAATGGAGGTAGGGAAATTTGCATAACGCCTACATTCAGTGGTATATACTATTTACATGTTAATGGCAAAAGTGGACGTCATAGAAAGAAAAACTGCGTCAAGGTCAACTTATCGTGGACAATATTAGGTTACTTAGCTAAGGTCAAAACTTTTTTAACAGCAATGTTATTAGATCTTAGAATTTGAAACATTGAATAATTGATGGTAAAGATCTTTAACGTCTTCAGAAAAAAAAATCTCTTTTGTTAGGGTGCTCGTTCATCTCTATCATCAGGGTCTCATCGTCGCGAAAGTGAATCCCACAAAGGTGTTCTTTGAATATTGAGAATACATGGAAGTTACTGGGGGCCAAATATAGACAATAGGGTGGCTGTTGGAAAATTTGAAAGCCTGCATTGTTACGGCCATTGAAACTGAAGAAGCGTTATCTTGATGAAACTGCGAATCATACAGTTTTGAAATTAAAGTAGCATAATATTGCTCCAGTTATAGTCTGACCACATAGTAAAAAGTCTATAAGGATAATTTCTTCGGCATCCCAAAAAACTGTTACCATGATCTTACTCGCACGAAACTTTCGAGGGGGTGGTGAATTCTTGTGCCTCCATTACATGCTCTGCCTTTCTGACTGAGGATCATAATATTCAACCCAAGTTTCATCCACTGTAACAAATCTTCCTAGGAAGTGTTCAGGATCTCGCTTAATGATGGCCAAATTCGTCTCTGAAGTGAGTTGTCAAATGCGTGTTTGCTCTGGCGTCAACATTTTCAGTACCTATCATGCAGCCACCATTTTCAGATCTAATTCTTTATGTAAAAGGGTTTCACTGTGATTCCTTTATTATTCCGGACCATTCTTTACAAGCAACAGTTTTCAACCATCCAGTACTACTGCATCGCTTAAGCCTATTTTTTCCTTTTTTGAACAATGACTTGATGGCCTTTTGTTTGAATAATCCATATGTCTATGGATTTTTCGAAAAATATTCATTAGTTTGTCAGGAGTGCCTTAATTTATGAAAAGCTATAGATTATAGTTTCCCTGTACTAGTTTTCAAAATCCCAATTCAACTTGTTATAATATAAAACAAAGACAAAGCTGTACCATTAAATTACAGAGGATCTCTGCTACTAAATTGTATCTCGTTATGGTTATATTGTCGGCCACCTGTAAGTAATTGGCGAATGTTGCACAGCACCGCTGGAACGGTGACACACTGCTTAATAAATCTCTCATAATAAATCTGGGCATATAAATTCATCGTTCCACAAACGTGACGCCAGGACAATTACATCGCTATTAAACCGCTTGAAAGCCGGAACCAGAATTAAACTCTTAAAACGTTGTTTTCAAATTGAGAGTTAATTGTTGTTCGTGTAACGCAACATATCACGGGTAATAGCACATGCACAGATAAATATTCTGTAACATCCTGCTAATGTTACCGTTGCCGTTAATTGACAATGTATAATGATACCTATACCTTTTCAATTTGTCACTGGTTACGTCCTAATTAAAATTTTTATCCATTATCGGTATATAGTTAATGGATTCATATAGTCTGAAACAAAGTCAGATATAACATAATTTTTAGACGAGGAAAGTTGCACTGAAATAGAGCTATTTCCTCCTAAAATTGCCACTTTTTTTTGTCTGTAATGGGTGCAGCTGCAGTGGCTTCCAAGCTGTATTACTTATCGGACTACCTACTCTATTTTGCATGTATAAATGTGTTATCTTGAAATTGTTAGTCTATTTGATGGGCAGAAGCGTTATCTATAATGACGTCTGCACTTGGAACAAATTCTTTCCTGAACCATTTTCTAAAGATTTCTCTTGTTAACCGACATATTTTTTTGGTCTCAGTAATAAATCCAAAGTTCGATACATTTGTAAAACCTTTCTAATTTATGAGTTCCTCTTGGATTACTACAAATCATGTCCTGTAACTACATTTTCTCGATCATGCACCAAAGTTTTTATTTGCACACACTCACATCGAAATAGTTCTCTATTAATTAATAGTCTAATATATTCTAATCTAATCTTCTGTTATCTTTAAAGAACCCATAGTAGTGCTTCAATTCTTGAAACCAACCCCTGCTGACAATAAATGTATTGTTCTTATTGAAATGTAAATGATATCAAGGGCTACCACGGGGACAGAAGGTTATGATAACTCGACGTAAAGTCTGTAAAGTTCTCATAACATTGTTGAGGTGTAATTTCTTAAAAAATATTTTGGTTTTCTTGTATCCCAAATTTTTGATTTGCCAATATTGTAATGTATCATCCAACTGACTTAGCGTACAAAAATTAGATAATAGTATAAGTTTTAGTCAATGTCAGTGTTTGGTGACATGGCTAAGACTAAAACCGAAGCCCACCATACAATGATACGAAAATAAGGAATTAAGACAGGTTAAGACAAGTGTTAAAGTTTATACATTTAATTTAAAATTCTAAGAATTCATATTACCTACAGATGTCTCCCCAATCAGATTGTACCCATCATTTTATAAAATTAGATTGTCCGGATTATGAATGTGTTCGGTGTAGAGGGGGGTTGGGATTATTTATACAGTACTGAATTAATATTTGATTTCAGCAAAGTACGTTAAAATTTATAATTAAAATTTTCCGCAATATTTTAACACATATGATGGCTAAAGGCTTGCGTGTCTCTATTGCTATCTATCAGATCACTATAGACATTACTGTCGTGTACTGCCATATAAGTATACAGCGTCCGGCAACGAAGCGAGGACGGAAGATTACACGCTTATTTCAAAGTTTGTCAAATATTTAGTCATCGGATATTCTTCCACACCATCAAGTGCACGTTTTAAAAATATTTTGTTTTATACAGGGTGTTCCAGGTGGAAATGCCAGACTAAAGTTGCATTTTTTAATGGAACACTCTGTATATAAATAGAGAAAATGATCCGCGCTTGAAAGCTGGTCACAACTATATAACATTGTATAGGTCTAAAGTTTATAGTTTCTTTGTAAACAATTATTTTACTTACAATAATGCAATTTTTCCCAAACACCAATTTAATTAAACATATTTTTATATAAAAATATGCCGTCCCGACACTTCGGTGTCAAAAATTATTTTACTTGATAAATTGATACATTTCAGTAGGCTATTCTGTATAGGGAAAAAACAAAAGATTTGAAACCAACAGAGTAGAATATTTTCTACTAGTATGGACTGTCGTTACTATGTGAAATAAATTCTGCAACTGCTCGCTTTATA
Source organism: Holotrichia oblita (assembly GCA_023690525.1). Classification (NCBI taxonomy): domain Eukaryota; kingdom Metazoa; phylum Arthropoda; class Insecta; order Coleoptera; family Scarabaeidae; genus Holotrichia; species Holotrichia oblita. The sequence goes on from CM043018.1 coordinate 14,079,549, forward strand.
CAGAGTGTTCACAATTTTGCAAAATCGAAGAAATCTCGAAATTTTTAAATGGAACATCCTGTATATTTTTAGCTCATTGAAAAGCCCTTTTACTACGCTTTGTATTGATACCTCATTTGATGCACCTAGGATAGATCATTTAGTATGAGAAACAATTGATTTTCACTTCAGGTACTCTGTATATATTATATTGCCAAAATAAAAAAAAATATAAAAAAAATTTCCTCATTTACTTTAAATTTCGATATACATATATGTAAATGTATGTATGTACATTTAAAAATATATTATAATCTACAGGCTAGTATTGCGCCTGAATTTAGTTGATGATTTTTACAGTTCATAACCATTTTAATATGACATTCATAGCAGTTTTTCATTTTCATAATAATACTGGTCTCGTTCGCCGGCGTATAATACCCTCCACATACTGTAAATTACTATTAGCGCTGCACAGTTATTGCAGATGCGACATCGTAATAACAATGCTGAATTTGAAAATAGTCCATTTACACTTCCATTTGAATTGACTTTTATTACATGCTTAAAAATTGTATTCGTCGAAATGGAGCTTGCACATGCTGGTTCCTTTTTTTTTAATACTGTATAAAACTACGTTGTAATGAAGTAGTTGCATCTGTTGTACTCTGTCGAAAATCGAAGCGATAGCTCAAAGCTTGCAAGTAAACCTAAGGGTCACTTCAATACGATACTTATGGTCGGAATTTCCAGCTTATTTCCAGAAGTACCTCAATGGTTCTTCAATAAATTATCTTGCTGTAGTATACACAGCAAACATCATGTCGATAACTGCATAAGTGCTTTGCTGCTAATATTCTAAGTTAAACTGTTAAGGTTGATCAACTGATGCTTATTGTTATACCTATGACGTTTCAAGAAAGAGAAAAGAAACTTAAGCAACGTCCACCATAATCACATATTTCCAAAACGTCCAAAGAAGCAACATTTAGATCTCTGGAAATATTTTCTTGTCCACTCAATTTGTGAAGAAAACAACTGACTGAAATTTTCCAAAATTTTACATATTTTCTACGAAATAGTTTGACTTAAGGAATGATTTGTAATATAACTGCAAATCTTTTGATGACTTCCACCTTAAGACGCTAGATTTGGCCTATAAACTTAGAGTCGTTGAAAAACACATACTCATCATTATAGGCATCTACATCTTGTCCCAGTTGCCTCTCGTTTTTCGAGATAATATTCTTTCTGAGCTAGTAACAGGAAAGAAACATTTTTAATACCGCTCTTAAAATAGCATTTCTAAAACCAAATTCTATGATTTGGACTGATATGGACAATTCAGATTTGAGAGAGTTGAAAAAAGGTGTCAGGTTGGTGCGATTTCTTTCTAGTTGAGTTGAGCACTGAACGAGAACGAAATCACACCAACCTGACACCTTTTTTCAACTCTCTCAAATCTGAATTGAAATCGCACCAACCTCCCACCAAAAAAACTATCTCTTTCCACGAGTAGGTTACCCACAATTCTTCATCTGCGTCCATGTTTTGTCTATCAAATAGTTCAGATTTCGCAAGAAATTAATGAAAGGCCTCATCATATTGAAAAGCCTCTGTTGAGGTAATTTTCTTTACCTGTACTTACTTTTTAAATTAACACAAAAAGGCGTCAGATTATTTTCGAGTAGCGAAATGATGTTTTGAGAGACATTAACAGCTGGGGACGTTAATTAATATTTCCTGTATTTTAGAATAACAAAATTGCTTGGATCACCAGAATTCTTTAACAAATTGAAACACAGTTTGTGTTGAAACAACTGTTAGTTCAACGGATCTGCATATTGCAATTCAGCCTCTGTCATGATAATTAATGTCTTGTTAAGTGATTAAAAAGCAACAAAACTTGTAGCCAATTATCATCAAGTTTGCTGGCTCAATGTTAATCTTGCCGGTGCTTTTTAAAAGTTACAGTCAACTAACTTTGTGCACTAGTTTTGTAAAATCAGTGAAGAAGGCTGGATAAGCCTAAATAGTTTTCATTCTCTATGTTAGGTACTAATATTGGTATTAGCTTTAAATTTGGCGTCCAAATTGCAGCGTTAGATTCTTTGAAAAGGGATACAGAAGTATCTAAATATAGCTTGTTGACTACACAATAAAAGGAAGGAGGAACAAAACCCTTAAGTATCAGGAAGACCTTAATGTTGTTACTCCTTTATTCAATATATAAAATTTTAGTGCTTCATTTATTTCGCTTCTCCCTAAACGGAAACAAAAATATTGTTGTAGTCATAGAAAAAGTTGAAGTGACTGATGAGTTTTGTTACTTAATTACAAGTCAAAAATCAAAAGTTTTGACTGATATTTTTCATGTGAAAACGTCAAGAAAGGTCACAATATTAAAAACCAAAATATGCCTGTAATAGGCGCTCATGAGCCCATTGAACTTCCTCAAGAAATCGTCCAAGTTCTGGACGTCTACCGCTGATAAGTCTCGGAGGACAACCAGCGAGGGGTGTTTAGGGAGGCAGAATACAAACCGCAAGAAGCAATTTTGTACCCGCACCAGTTGAAGGATGTTTGATGGAGCCGCTGTGGCGTAGATTAGGATTGGGTGGATGTGTGTTTTATACAGCATCGCGTCCAAGAAGCCCCAATTGCTTTAAAATAAGTTTGTCTCAATATGAATTCAGAAAATAGTCGAACGTAATATCATTCTGACATTAAAACTTAAACAGCAAACTAGTTTATAACCCAAGAATTCGAATGGTAAAGTAAATGCGATTTTCGCGCTCTGTTCCCGCACACAATATAAATCAAACACGAAAATATTCAATTACATCTGGAAGTCGACTTTTCTAACTCGTCGACTTTACTACTACAAACATGGCAGCAGAACACATGCCTACTTCGATATCTACGGGCATAAACTTTCTGCGAGTTATAGGCGAATTAGTTTTCCATCCTCAGCAAGTCATATTTTATCCACAACGGCGTGGGTATCCTGACAAGACTAAGTAGATTACACCTAAGAGAATATAACATAATTCAACTAAGTTGAACGATGTAATTTTGTATCTTCAACAGGTCACTCAATAAATTATTGTCTTATTTTCGAGGTCGAAGGGAAGTTGGCAACGTTCACGAACATATTCAGATGTTGGCTATTTCCCGCAAGGTAAACTTTCCGAACAAAGTTCCGTGTTTGCTAATAAAATTTTAATGACCGAAAGACATTTCTACGATACGAGTGGATTTGTAAATTATAGAATGTCATAATTGCCTGGCATTTAAAGCTGCATATTTATTGTAGGTAATTGATAAACTAGTTTTATATTTGAAACTAGTTATTCCTAATTTTAAATATATAAACAACATTACCTTTATAATTAACCAGGGTTGTCTAGCGTAATCAATACTCTTCGACTCAACAATGGAAAAGCGTTAAATGTGTCTACGTATACATTCAAGCATTAAATGTGTGCGAAAGATATCGGAATTTCAGCTGATGCTTGTTTAAAATATTGCTTCCGTTCACCCGCGTCAAACGAGGTGTCGTTATGGTGCTTTTGGTAAACACGTATAACATACATCGTACACAGATGATGTACAACGGAAGCTACGCAGCAGGTTGTCGTTATGACGATCGATATATTGAAAACATATTTGTATAAGAAAATATATCCAATAAATGTGGAACCTGATATTTTGTCAACGATATTTCGTCACAGAATTGAGTGTATTTATTGAAGGGGAGATAAATTCGAAGTAGTAATAAATCTGAGATACACTCTACACTTTTTTGACAATAAAAGCTGAACTTGTTCCAAAAATATCCAATTTAAAGACTCTCAATTACATCGATTCTGTCATGATGATGTAACCAACACTCTCGTATTGGCGTTCTGATTATACCCCAAACAACTTACGTAGTGATTTTTTTTCTGACTGTACCGGTGGGATAGCCCCGAAAGGCAAACTTGACTAAAAGAGAGACCTATTGTGCTCCCATGCCGTTGTAGTACTCTTAACCACGTTGCACCCGAACAAAGAAGTCCGAACCTAGTCAAAAGTTAATTGACTTACTTCGCGATCATCTAATCCATCCACCCCAAAGTATATCAAGTAAAAAGGAGATGGACTGGAGTTTTCGCCGCACTCCCACAGTTTCGACACAGAGGATGTGTTTATTCAATGCGTAATGACAGGTAAAGATCCCTGTGAGCAACTTCAGCCTGTCTCTGCTCGTAAAAACTACCTTGCAAAGCCTTTTCTCATTTAAAAATTTAAAAACAAGATGACTTAAATGAATAAAAGACCATCTAGTAGAGTTAGGTAGTTTAGGATCATCGTTTAGTTAATGTTGTAACAGCCGTTACTTCCTCTCTAACCAAAAAAACCATCATCCTTTATAGGGCTGAACCGAGGCTGTGTACGTGTCAATCGAGTTCCATGTCAGAATTAGAAAATATCTATGGAAGATTAATAACTTCTTCATGAGTTCAACTTCGATGAGTTCAACGCCCAAAGATGCCGAAACCATTCAGCCCCCCCGCGCATAATGTAAAAGTAGAAACCCCACGTCAATCCAGGTCATTTGTTAAGGAAGAATTTAGAATTTACAAAGTGAAAAAATCGCTTACAAGAAAAAAGAAAACTATATGGCATCCTTATGCATTCGATTTAAAATACCCAGAGGTTTGTTAATAAACGATAACGCTACTACAGATGTACTTATTAACCAGTACAGTAGTACAGATGTCCTTATAAATTTTTGATTAATATTAAATATACTAAATGAAAATTGAATTGGAACAAGCTGATGAAAATTTTGTTTTAGTAGTAAGAAAACGAAACGAAGATCAGATTTGAAGATCACCTATTGTAAAGCAATGAAATAGTCTCAGCTCCATGTACACTGTCGCGCACTGAGTATAACCACTAATGACATCGATGACTACAACTCCCTCAAAGTATCTGAATCATTTGATCAATACCATGAAGCAGGAATGCCTGAACTTTGGTCTGAAAGTACTAGAATCTGGTTTGGCCAGTATACCATATATCAAAATGTTAATGTCTAAATCAAATCACTCATACATTAACAACACATTTCCACCATCACCGTGGGCTTCAACTTTGAAGCCCTTGGTTTATCCAGGTGAGATAACGTCCTTGGACTTATCTACGCCGGCCAATACCGTTTTTGGCATTGATGTAACCGGATTAAAGTTTCTGGAACTTATGCAGAGTGTCATCCCTCTCGATGAACGAAGATATTCATCATCTTTCAGTTAGAATTAGTTTCAAAAATCGGAAACCTTAGTGTGATCAATTTTGTATGAACAATAAACTTGAACAGTTAAATTTTAAGAAAACACATTTTTTATTACTCAATGATAGTCTGATTGATGTGAACTAGTTTTTTTTTAGTGTTTTAAAAACCAACAAACAGAAAACAATTTTGGTTCTGTATCACCCGCAAAGAAATGCTATCAACTATTGTCCGAGAAGATTGATGGAGATTGAGGATAGGCAGACGTGGTATAATCAGATTCTCAAAAGACCTTCAACAAACATAGATAATTTCATTCTACCCTAGTATGGATACTTCGAGTCAGTAATTACTGGCCTTACATTCTACTTGTTTGATAGAAGATTCTATGGAAAACATAGTAACATTTCTGCTCCATTTCATTGTACATCCGGCATACCACAAGGTTCAAAGGTAGGTTCTCTACTGGCAGCCCCTAACGGGGATGGTTCGGAAATTCAACTTAGATAGGAAATATCAGGTTATAATACTAGATACGAAGGACTGGGAATATGCCCCCCGAGTAAGAGCGGACTCAAACTGGTACACTGACGGCTCTAAAACTGATTATGGCGTAGGAGCTGGCATTTACGGAAAGAAGCCTAGTAAGGCCCCTTCACTGAGCTTCAGGAAGGACTCGACGATATTCCAGGCTGAGGTTGCAGCGATTCACCACTGTGTCAGAGAAGTAGATTTACTCTAACAGTCAAGCAGCACTTAAAACGATCACTTCCGCAAATGCTGACTCAAAGCTGGTCTGGGACTGCGTAAGAGCCCTAAATGAGGTGGGCATCCAAAGGAAAATAACTTTGGCCTGAGTCGCCAGCCACCTGGGCGTGAAGGAAAACGAGGCGGCGGATGAGCTTTTCATAGGAGCGGGCCCTTCATTCGTCATCTCCAAATCACAAATTAAAAAATCCATCTACGAATGGACACAAAATAGCTCCAATGAATGGTGGAAAAGATCACCAGGACAAAGACAGGCAAAGGAGTTCCCAATGGAACAGAGGCCCGAGCTTACTAAAGACCTACTAAGTAAAGACAGGAAGACTGTCAAAGTGATAGTAGGTATGATGACCGGTCATTGAAGACTGAACCTCAGTTCATGTTTTATGCCACTGCGATGGCCTAGCGAGAGCAAGGCTTCTAGCAATGGAAGACCTAATTAAGAAGGTGAAACTAGAGAGCGTTCTCTAAAGAAAAAGGGGATCACAAGAGACCTGCAAAAGTCGCGATAAAACAGGTTTTCATTCCTAACCTAACTTAACCCTCTACTGTCAAATAAATGTTGGGAAACTTCAACACACATTTAAAAAATGGCGGAGCACAGAAAGATTTTTTCAAACTAAAATTAGAAAGAAAAATCAGCTTTAGTAATATAACAAAAGGAGATGTACACTCTCTATTACAGTCAAGTCTATTACAAAGTTATTACAAATGTATTTTACAGAATAGCTAACTGCAATGTGCTAATCACTCCCTTTCAGAGCACTGAAACATTTATAATCCTTACTGATTGCATTTTAATAGAGTACATATTTGTATATGCACGTTCTAATCAAAGAATTAGATTGCAGCATCAGAAAGCACAGGCTTACGCAACTGTACGCTCTGTGCTTTTCAGTAATCATGCAAAATTTAACAGTTCCAGCTTACTTAATTTGTAATTTCGCTACATGTAATGTATGTACATACACAATTTTCCTCTTTATGAATTATATATCTTGCGGTAAAAGGTACTGGATACACGATAAATATCCTTCTGCGAACACGAACACAAACACACGCAACTTCCGTATGTAAGGGTAAACAGTAAGATTATTTTTGAAATATAATTGATTCAGAAGTAGCTGGGAAACAGTACACAAGGGAACATTTTCAAAGAAAGCTTCGACGCAAACGTCTCCCTTCTTATTACTTAATACCCAACTGAATTACTAAATAATATGTATCTTTAGAGTTGACTTTTCTAGGTCGGACGTAGTTCACTCCTTTTATAATTTATGTCTTCTAATATCAACAAAACATAGTTTCTCGCGAAAAATATCGGAGTAACAATGAACTCTTTATAGATTACTTCGCGGAATTTTATAATAATAATCCTTTGATGCACGACACCCTCGATGCGGTACCATGTGACGCATTGGTACTGGAAAAGTTATCATAAATTACTATTACAATCAGAACGTTACTCAGAGCTGTCTAACAATGCAAATTAAAACTTCGCGGAACTTAAATTTACCGCTAATATATTCACCGAAAACAACTATGTGTCTGTGGTGTAGGGAATCAAGTCGTACGTTAATGAAGTTAAAGCTATAATCCAGCTTATTTTTTATTTATAAACGAATCAACTTTATTTGTAATTATAATGCTACAAGGTGGTGCAAAAGTTATGTCATAATTTGAATTGGCTGCCATTTTGTTATTAGCGATTTCTTGTTCAGTGGTAGCTTTGAAGACTTGCAAGGTTCGTGGTTTGTTGTGGTAAACGCGAGATTTTAAAAAGCCCCAAAGGAAGAAGTCTGATACTGTTAGATCTGGTGATCTGCACGGCCAGTTCAAATCACCACTCGACCTGGAAATTAGTGTCTCAAAATCTCCATAGTTGTTCCGGTTGCCCCATCCTATTGAAATCAACAATGATCGAGCATGCAGCAATTTGCGGCAAACAAAAACTCTTGTAGCATCTCCTTGTAACGCTCACCATTTACGGTTATGGTAGTGCCATCGGCGTCTTCATAAAAATAAGAGCCAATCACTTTTTTACTGCAAATGCCGCACCAAACAGTAACTTTGAGGGGATGCAATGGCTCTTCTTGCATTTCATGTGGATTCTCTGTGCCCCAGAAACGCAAATTTTGTTTGTTAACATAACCACTTAAGTGGAAATGGGCTTCATATTGCTCATTATGATCTTTGACACGAAATCATCCTCTTCTTCTACCAAGTTCGACAGAGTATGGCAGTAAGTTAATCTTGTCCGACGGTCAGCAGGCAGCAATTCGTGAATAGTTTGCAACGAACGTCTGCTGATGCCTAATTGTGTGCATCATCGTCTCGTTGATATTTGTGGATTTTCCCTGACGTCATCGGCAACAGCATCGATGTTCTCGTTCGAACGAGCACTACGAGGTTGGACATCTGTAGTGGACCCAGTTTGCAACATTTGTCTGAACACTTTTTCTCTAAAATTACTATTAATGGTGCTAAGCATGTTTAAAGAAAATCGTAAAATTTAGTTCTAGTTTTAAATCAAACTAGTAAAACTGCACATCTTTCCCCATTTAAGCGTTTTTCTATCTCCAGTAGTTTCTGAGATCCCAATCCTAAACATTAAAAAAAAATCATCCTGTATCATGTGCTTTGACATCATAAATGTCAAAGCACAGTGACATTTGCAAAAATGGCAGCTAATTCAAATTATGACATTACTTTTGCGCCACCTTACAGATAAACCTTACAGCCCTTCTACCGATAATCTAGAGACGTAGACGAATATTGTTGAAGATTGTTTAATTCTATTGTATAATGTCCGAAACCGACTGCCTGGAAATGTTCACTGTAATAATACGCAGCCTTTAGTCACGTTGCCCACGTCCCTAATATAGGTTTCGGGATTCAGGAATTTCGGGACAGAATTGATGACATTACGTGATCCGTTTTGTAAAGTGCCCAAAACGAGTTTTGTATTAGCAATTAATGGGTCAACGTCGGGATAACTGTTACGAATATTTTCTACCACATAATGTAGGTACCTACAGCACATAGTAAAGAGGTTTTAAACTCTATTTCTATAGGTGACAATTTAGTATTTTAATTATAGAATTTTTAATGGTAATCGCTCGTTTCTTCTGAATTATTTGTTTAGTAAATTCCGTAAATAATACAACGATAGTAGCATGTGATGAATTCACCGCAAAATTTTTAGATTTATTGCTGTTAGTGACAACTACAACAAATTACAATTAGATATTAACATTATTAGATACGAGTATATTCGATTACTTTATGAAACATTCATTCTGCCAAGAAGTGCTATTTTATTAGTTTCATTTAACATTTATTAGACATCTAGAATGACAATCCACGAATTGTTCGAGCCAGATCGGTATCTGCTGTACCGACCTGTATTGTGTAGTGCTCTGCGGTGTGCTACTTCCGGCCGGAGATATTATACAATTACGGTTGGAATACGAAGAGCGATGGAATTAGATCTTGCATTCAGAGTTGCGCTGACGAGATCTAGAAAGTCGAAACCAAGTGATCCGCTTCTAATGCTTGATTTATTTTCATTGCACTCGTTCGCAGGGTGATTTCCAACGATATACCATGAGCGCCTACTACAGATATTTTTTAACCTTTGTATCTGGCTTCAAAGTTTGACATTCCATCATCTCTTACAAAAGCCGGTTGTACCGTGGCTACTAGATAAGGTCGAACGTCCAGTGTTGGACTCCTAATTATGGAAGTTTAATTAACAGCGTCCTTTATAACGCGTTGAGTCAATGTGTGAAATTTTATAAGCTGAAACATCAAGAACATCGAGCTAAATATTTTCAGGATTTGCACATATAAGACCCACAGCTTTCCAAATCCGTAATAATATGGAAATCAATTTATACAAGGTGTTCAGAAAATAGCCTCGAATTTCCTTATCTTAAATATTATAAAGCTCTATTTTTTGTAATGGCAATCCCCATTTTTCTCATCACCATGCAATTCTACAATCCTTGCTGAAGTGTAAACTGCAGATTTTACTTCGAAATGATAAAGTTAAGATTTGCTTTAGTAAAAAATCATCGCTATCTGGATATCAAGGTGTTTGTATGAAAGTGCGGGAGAAGGGAGGGGGTGAAGCGAGGAATAAGTTACGAACATATTATTGGTCGTTACGTTTCTGAACTGAAATTTAAATGATTTGATTTTTGTGCAAAATTAATCGCCAAATTTGTGTTAGAATTTATCAAGAGTTGTGAGGGATGCAATGTGACTACAACATGACGGAACATATTATTCAATACAATTCAGATTGGCTTGCTCTTTTAAATCACCGATAACTAGATGGCTACTTCGATTACGGAATTAACGAAGTTGTTTATCCAAGACTACCAAGCAGAACAGTCAATGAAATGTTTTCCAAAACTATCCTCGCTTTTATTATTGCACTAGTTGATAAAACGAGTTCACCCCAAACATAAGCGGTGCTAATATATTTTCCATCAAGATACAGCCTTCCATAATAAAATACGTAAATCGTTAATACACAAGTAATATATTAAAGCTGCAAAAATTAAAAACAAACAATATGCCGATGTCACTTCGATTATATATTTATAAAGACGTAAAAAAAAATGCTTCTGCTTCTGCTGTCATTCATGTATGATTACTTGAGTAGCGCGAAAACCAATAAACGGAGCAATCCGTTTTTTTTTTTTATAGTGCCACTCTTATGTGTACGTGTTATACAGATTATTTGATTTACGTCATCGTTATGGACCACTAGAATTGTGGTTATTACATGTTTATTTGTTTAGTTCGATTGTACCGTTGGCTATAGTAATAAACGCCCTTTAATGCAGTTGTTTATTGAATTTGAGCTTTTATTACTCAACTGCTATTAAACACGCTGAAATACGCGCTGTGTAGGAATGCGTCACAAGCTGTGTCGCTCTTTTATTATATTTTTCTAATACGAACAGTACCAGACAGTATAACGTTTCGATTTTAATATCTTTTTGTTTTCTTTTAAACAGTATTCTGTTATCTTTAAAGGTCATGAAACATTTAATTTTTAAGAAATAAAACAGTTGCCTTATAAAGAAGTATATAGTACTAGGAATCAATGAACAAGTCCTATTCTGTTGAATTATATTCAATATCAAGATTTCCAAGATTTTCTTTCTATAGCATACGGCGTTCTTCCGTTTCAGACTTCAATCTTGCGGATTTCAAGAAGCAAAACGTCTAAGATTTGAATAGAACTGGCTGTTTTTTTTTTTACTTTAAATAGCTTTCCATGCAACAGTTTCTATGTGTGTTTCTCAAGATTGTGCTCGTTTTTATTTTTGAAGGTGCATTTTCTTGGATTAAACTGAAGTATACAGGGTTATCAAAAAAGAAGATACGACGTTATCATGTGTTTTTTTTAATTGAATACCCTGTATATTTTTAAGAAAATCAAAAGAGCTTCTCATGAAGATTTCAACGATATATGGGTTGTTGGGAATATCATTAATATTTACTTGTAAAAATTGAAAAAACACTTTTGGTGGAACAACGTCATAAAATAATTACAATAGAGTTTGACTTGTTTATTTTTAAATCAAAATCAAAAATTTACTTAAGTAAATGTTCAAATTGCTGCCCGTTCACAATCTGACAGTAGCCTAGGCGAGAAATAAACTCATTCTGAACATTGCTGATTACATCTGGCATGATTGTTCGGATCTCTTGGCGTATGCGTTCTTTTGAGGTCTGTTTTTAGGTAACCCCACAGGAAGAATTCTAGTGGTGTTAAGTCAAGGGAGCGAGCTGGCCACTCAACAACTCCACGTCTGCCAATCCATCGCTTATTAAAAATCAAGTTTAGGTAGTCGCGCACAGGTCGAGAATAATGAGGAGGTGCCCCATCTTGTTGGAACCAGATTTCATTACTAGGACTGTCAGGGGTATTTGGATCACGATAAAAAAATCCAAATAGATATCCCCATTTAAATTTCCATCAAAAAAGAAAGGTCCTAAAATCCTATTTTTTAGTATTCCAGCCCCGACGTTCACCTTCTGAGGGTGTTGACTTCGAACTTCCTACATCCAGTGAGGATTATCCTCTGCCCAGTATCTACAATTTTGTCCATTAACTGTTTCGTTTAAAGAAAAAGTTGCCTCAACAGAAAATAAAATGTTTTTAGCAAACATTTCGTCACGTTCACAAAGTATTTGCAAGTTTTCTGAAAACTCCAAACGGCGATCAAAATCATCTTCCGACAATTCATGGACAAAATGCACTTTATAAGGATGATATTTCTGCTTATGCCAAATTTTTAGTTTAAAGCTGCTTGACGAGTAGCACAATTCGGGTTATCTTGCACTGTCAAAAGAACATTTAACTTAGTTTCATGATCCACTTTTGGTTGCCCAGTTTTAGGTAGATCCCTAACATTTCCGTACTCCTCATACTTTAGAAGTATTTTACTTACAGTTGACCGAGTTATTGGTTGCCGTTTAGGATACGCTGCATTAAATAGTTCGCAAACTTCCACTGTACTCTTTCTTCGGTCACCATAACCAATCATCATAAGAATCTCAATCCGTTCCCTGTCACTTAGACCCCATTTTATCGAACCAAATGGCAATTATAAAACAAGCAAGGCCAAACAACCTAACGGTGGTTAGTCACTGTCTAATTAGATAAGACGTCACCTTCCATACTGACAATTCTGTCATGAAAACGTTCATTCAGATTAAAATTACCAAAAATTATCATGTACTTCCACCAAAGTGTTTTTTCAATTTCTACAAGTAAATATTAAAGATATCTCCAACAACTTATATATCGTTGAAATCTTCAGGAGAAGCTCTTTTGATTTTCTTAAAAATATACAGAGTATTCCAGTTAAAAAAACACATGATAACGTCATATCTTCTTTTTTGATAACCCTGTATACTTTAATTTAATCTAAGAAAATGCGCCTTCAAAAATAAAAAGATACGTTTCCGAGCGTTTTTGCAAGAGATATGTTTTAAAGCTGATATTTAGACTGTTCCTTACTTTATTGACACACTGTATAAAAAAGTTGTTAAGCTTACTTTGTTTGGTTCTATTATATTTATAAAGTTTTAGGATCTCGAAAATTAATCATGTTTTTCTCTCATTGTTACAGGTTTATGCTAGTCCTCGTGTGCCTCATATTTAGTGTTCTTTCTACAATAGAATCGTATACAAATTTCGCCAATGAAACACTTTTTGGATGGTAAGTATTACAGCCCTCTTATATAACTAAAGATATTAAAGCTTGAAAACAGTAAAATGCAGTTCAATCCACTCTAATTAATTCAATCCTCTCTCTGGATAAGAAACACCGTTTTGAGTACCCAATATATTTTATTATTTCAACGAAAATCATTCATTTCAAATGCAAGCGCAATAAATTAAAACGGGAAATCCCTTTGATGAAGAGAGAATATACTAATTTATCTCCTCCTTTTTCTCTGAAGAAATACAAAGAAAACTCAGGCAGATACCCTGAGGAATGGGTATAACTAAGTTATATAAACGGAAACTTTATACATTTTAATTTTGTTATTGAATTACGCCGAATAATTTTGAATAAACGAAATGAAACGTTTTGTATTTGGCGTCTCCGCTTCCTCGCCTTCTATAATTAACGTGATTATTTATTTGTCACTTTAATCAGCATCTTAATTAGGTATATTTTTGTGACAGGACAGTTTTCTTGAGATTGATCAAGTTAAAATAATTTGCAGAAAATTCTCTCGTGAATAATAATTAATAACAATGAATGTTTTGGATTAAATATTGCATTTATCTTAAAATAAATGTTAAATTTTATAAAAATACTTCAAAAGTACTTCAAAAGGAGGAGCTACACACGCTCAATGAAATTTAAAACTTTAGAAACTCTACCCTGTTACTATTTTCAAACAGTTTTCCGATTAATTATTTCCAACATCAACTGAAAAACAATAAAACAAGAAAAACGTTCTCCTAAAGGAAATAGGAGTATAAGCTTTCTGAATGATTTGATTTGATTTTAAAAGCGCCATAAAGTCATCGAAAGAACGGCTAATGAGTCGGAAAATGGATTAAGTTCACACAGGAGGAGATGCCGGCGGACTCTTTGAAGACGACCGCATGAATAATTCAACGGGTAAACTTACAATTCCTTTACCTAGAAGCCGGGCTCCGTTCTGATCCGGTGCCGCGGCGTGATCTCCGAACACATGAAAGATAAAAGTCGCAACAAGCTGGTTTCGGAATCGGCGGACTGTATAAAATTTCTATGATATTTGGCACCGTTTGAAGTGCAAGCGTCATACGTTCCATATTTGATACTCTCTCGGAAAATAATATCGCGAACGTATTGGCTTTTATGTGAAGCGTTTTAGAAATATTTGATATTTGTCGGTTGATAGAACAATAAAAAAGGGTTGGAATATGAGGAAATTGGAAACTTAGATAAACGTGATTGTTTTCTTTATCTTCTTTGAGTTTATATTTTGGTTTTTGTTACGAGAGTTTATTTTTTTGGAACTCGTTAGCGTTTTTGCCTACAAAACCAAAGGAAACAATGTACAAGGTGAATAAATAAGATGGACTTTCATTCATACCCAAGGCATAGCTTACATAGAAAACAAATTATTAAACAGTTACCCAGCATACGTCGCAGAAGACTATGGACAGAAGTTGCAGTGCCAGTACCTAAACGTGTGAGAACCAGTAACACCTGAAATCCAAAATATCCGAAAAAGTTTACCAAACAGAATGTCCAGAATCCAACAGCCGACTAAACGGACCTCTGATTTCCGCTTAAAGACCTTGAAAAAATAAACAGATGAAGGTGTTGTGTTAACCCGGCACGTGGCACGTAGGGTGTGACAAACCCCAGCGATTGAAAACGTATACATAACTTTCTTAAAATTTATTCGCGCCCAATAGCTTCAAATAATATGTATACAACTACATATATTCACAAACGGCAGTCATCTATTGGATCTCGAAGACAGTAGGTATATTATTTTTTAGTTCATTGAGTAAAAAGTAGAAACAATATTTTCCAAGATTTGATACTAAATTTGTAATGTTTTTTTCCTCTGTGACTATTTAATAATATGTGCGAGTGGCGAAAAGACCAAGATCGTTTGTTAAGCTTATGGCAGGAGTGTGAAGCCGCCGAAACTTTTATTGACGAGGCACATTTAGAGGAAAAGGATGAAATCGATCACGTTAGCTTTAATAGCGACTACTCCGATCAAGAGCAAGAAGCGGAGGTTGAAGAAGAAGGACAGATGAGAGAACAACTGCAAGAAATGGAAGAGAACGAGGAAGAAGTACGTGAAAACAATTTTTTGTCGAAAAAAAATGGTACAATATTATAATCCACTTGCCAGGTGTTAAGGCTTCTGCAACGAATGCTAAAACTTCGATCGAGTGTTTTCAGCTTTTTATAAACGAGCAGATGATAACTGATATTGTAATGAACACAAATAATAGAATGGCCGAAAAATTATGCTGAATCAACAGTGGTAGAAATCAAAGCTCTTTCCTGGTCTTCTCTATTTATCTGAGGTTTTCAAAAACAATCGTCGAAATTTACATGAATTATAGAACGCTGACGGTACCGGAATAGAGATATTTAGATGTACAATGAGCCAAAAAAGGTTTGAATTTTTAATTTCTTGTTTACGCTTTGATAATTAAAGGCACTCGTCAGGAAAGACTGAAAATTGATAAGGTAACTGCTATAAGCGCTCTCTTAGAAAAATTTACCGAAAATTGTAAGGATGCTTATAAGCCAAGTGAATATTTGACGATGATTGTGGCTGGTGTCAGTTCAGGCAATATATGCCCAACAAACCGGCCAAATATGGCATCAAAGTACATGCTTTGGTAGACGCCGAAACTTACTACTTGGTCAACATGGAAGTATATGTCGGTCAACAGCCCGAAGGTTCATTTAGATGTACTAACAATCCAAAAGATATCGTTGACCGATTGGTTGAGCCAGTTTCAGGCACTAAGAGAAATATAACATGTGACAACTGGTACACAAGCATTGACCTTTTTCGAATCCTGCTACAAAACCACAAACTAACTGCTGTGGGGACGATTCGTAAGAATAAACCAGATATTCCTCCTGAATTTTTACAAACGCGCAATAAAGAATGATATTCGAGTATGTTTGGTTTTCAGGAAGACTTCACTCTCGTCTCCTATTTTCCAAAACCTGGAAAACTTACATTACTTTTGTCGTCCTTACACCATGACACGGAAAAAAGCTACCCGAAGTCATCGCCTTTTACAACTTCAGCAAATGTGGAGTTGATGTAGTTGACGAAATGTCTTCAAGCTACAATGTTGCTCGCAATAGTAAACGCCTCTGACCATCTTCTTTTCATTACTTAATACCGCTTCTATCAATAGTCAGATTATTTTTAGATAAAACAATAATGGTAAGAACATTCCGGGAACATTCCCAGAAGACTTTTTATAAAAGAATTAAGCATGCTGTTAGGAAAAGAAAAACATGTGCATAGAATGGGAAACTCCTGAGCCAAAGTCAAAAAAGCTTAAGCCAAATCAACAGGGAAGATGTACAAAATGGGCTCAAGACAGAAAAACAAAAAATGTGCGTGAAGCCTGCAACACTTTTACATATATGTCTGCAACATGTATTCCTATACTGCCAAGATTATATAAAATCAAAAGACTTCAATGCTCCATAGATTTTTGCTTAATTTCTTGAAAATATTTTTCTCCTAAGTCCTGCATTTTTTTGTCGAATTTCGTATGTCGAATTAAACATGCATCTTTGAACAAAATAAAAGATATCTTCTAAACTTTTGTGTTTAATTCCATAAAAGTGACTATAAACTGACGTAAAATAAAGCAGTGATCCCAAATCCATAGAAATTAAATTTATTTTTGAAATTGGGGTTTCTCACGCCCCACCTGTCGGTACATGTGAGAATAATCCACCTGTCACATACCGGGTTAATGGCCTCACGTTGGGCGCCAAAAAATCTTGTGACGCTTTGCTGGTAGAGTGAAGTTTTCCCCGTAGAATATTGGAAATCAAGCCAAGTGTCCATATATACAAATTAATTATCCTTCTTGCTGTAAAAAACTCAAAACTAAGGATGTACATAAGTTGTAAACTATTCCATCGAAAAGAACCTAACTACATTAAATTATATTCGCAGCCATAAATGTGCTAAGCGACGACCATAGGTACAGGTTTGGTCAAAATTAAATTGATTATTAAAGCAAAACTAAGAATTAATGGTAACAAAATCCGAACTCTGCATCCCAGAAGGCAAGTTTAAAATTTGTTTCATAAATCTTGCTTTTTCTTGAAAAAACTTAAATATAAACATACAATTTTGACTACGTCTTAAGAAAGCAGACTGAATTTTTATTTGGCCACCTGATACTTACCTATTCAATAAGAAAATTACATTGCAACTTAAAAAATGATTAGGTACTGTTTATTACTGGAAGTTGAGGGCAGCCAGGGGGTTCTTACGGGTAAACAAAAATGTCTCTCACAAAGTTCCCTTCTCTCATCTTGTACAAATTATTATTTAAACATGAATTGCATAATTCAAGATCTGAGAATTAATTGAAGTTCTGCGGTGTTAAGTCTAATAAAATAACTTGCTTTTGAAAACATTTCTAATTGGAGAGAACATGTTTTTTTTGTCTAAATATCCAAGCAGCAACAGAAGTTCATGGTTATTCAACTTGTCAGCAGGTAATATTGTGTCTGGGACGTAGTACAAGTAGGATATCATCTTAATTTATGAAACTGATTAAACGGCACAAGAAAACGAAAACTATGATAGGAAAACTATTGTCGCTATCCTTTAGTACTCATAAAACAGTTATATATTTGTCTTGGCTTTTTTTGATATGTCTTATAGTTTTGGAGATATTAAAGCAAATAGCGAAAGGTAGCATTGGCTTTAGAGCGCCCCACCCCCCGAAATCTATGAAAGTTACCGTTGTTCTTACACTGCATCAGTCCACAAACCCACCAAGTTGCATTTAAACCGGTGAGGGACACTTCCCTGTGTAAGCACGCACCACATATAAAAAAACAAGATACAACCATCAAGAGAGAACTAAACAATCAGGCTTGGAAAAAATTCTAAAAGAACTGAAACTAGCTGGTGCAAGGAACTATAAAAAATTAAACAACAAAAAAGATACTCAATCAAAGTCTGAATGCCAATCTAACAAAGTAATTGGGCATTCTCCTTATTCAATGCTTGGATAAATGCATTTTACATAGTAACCGAGCATAGAATACAACACAGACGTTGTTGTTAGGGTTACTCTACTAGCTACTACTACTAGAGCTGAACATTTCACACGAATCAGTCCGTACGATTTTGGAGATGAATCGCATCGCAGCAAGGCTTGTTCCAAAGGAGCTGAATTTTTTGCAAAAACAACATCGAATAGTGGTTGCTGAGGATATGCTTCCTCGAGTCGCCAGTGAAAACAAGTCAACAATCATCCGAATAGCGGTACAAAAACGAGTTGAAACCGAAAAAACTAAGACAAAGTCGATCAAAAATGAATGTCAGCATCACAGTTTTCTTCGATTATCGTGGTGTGGTGCACTTTGAATTCCTTCCGCAAGATCAAACAGTTAATAAGGAATACTACTTAGGCGTTATGAAGCGTTTGCGAAAGAGTATTTGCCAAAAGAGGCCGGATTTGTGAAGAAAAAAATATTTGGATGTTGCACCACGATAATGAACCATCTCACAAAGCTACCATTGTGAGCAAATTTGACCAAAACCTGAACTAATTTGATCGAACAAGCACCGCATTCACCAGATATGGCTCCATGTGATTTTTTCCTCTTTCCTAAACTCAAATTGCCACTTCGAGGAACTCGTTGCGAGTCGATTGAAGCCATAAAAGAAAATTCGAAAAAATATATGGATATTGGATTAATGGTTGAAGACGAAAGCATTTTGTACTAACTATAAATCGCTATAATAATGACTTACCCTGTCTTCCTCTGGCTTCCTTCAATAAAAATTAGAATTTCTAAACATGACTTTTGAAGATCTTTATGTCTATTCTATACCTTCTGGTATATCTGGTTTCCTGCACTAGCTTGCGCAAAATATTGAGTAGGATTGAACATCAAAAATGAATTGGACTATGTAACAATTCTTAATTTTGTTTTGTGTGATCCAAATATTATAAATTGGGTTGGATATATTATATAAATTGACTTATTTTTTCCTTTTTTCTTTACAGGAAATATGCCTTGTAGTTTTCTTCGGAGTAGAATATATAGTAAGACTATGGTCAGCAGGATGCAGATCCAAGTATATGGGTTTTTGGGGTCGATTACGTTTTATCCGAAAACCGATATGCATTATTGGTAAGTTCACTCATTCAAACTACATATATACAATTCTATTTCAATATACTCTGTACTATATTTCAATTTTAAAACTTTTTAGAACTTAAGTCACGTAGTTAAGTATTTAGCATATAAAACAGCACCAAGTTAATTATTACTTATATAACAGGTTAGATGTATAGATATGACAGAAAAATGATGGAACGATGGATAACGCAATAAGTAGAGTGTACCATGGCGCTTAAGAACGCTTCAGTTATAACACGCCAAGTCCGAAACACGCGAAGCAGAAGCGAAACAACACGTTTTAAAATTTAAATAACTTAGAAAATACAACCTGTTTCGTTATAAATATGTATTAAGCATGCGAATCTTCAATTTCTCTTTCCGTGCAAAAAAATATTTTCGCGAGGAAATGGATTTTAATAAAAATTTACGATGTAAATCTCTACTTCGAAAAACAGATATACTAGCTTTATCCGAGTGATTTATTGTAATGCTATTTCGCTAAAAAAATATGTATATATTTATTAACACGAAATTATATTGGGAACTGCGTTGATTCTATCATAATTATTTCTTATAGATTCAAATCTAAACTCTTAATTGTGGCCCACGTTGAATATTGGCGGTGATTTAAGTGTGCGTGTCAATTAGTCTTTTAAGATAATTATTTCTAACATTTGAGGGTGACCGACATTGATGAAGGAGATATGAAACTGTTTCCTTGACTTTTTCCGAGGTTAGCTGCTTCCGATGCCAAAGGTTAATTACTTTTTTTTCATATTACGCTGATTTCAAGGTCAAAAGCGATGGGAAGAATTTGACATTATGGTCTCATGGACATATAATTCGAATGTCTATGAACAGACGGCGTGTCAAGGATAAATGTTCATGTAGATGGATGAATAAATTATTTAGTGATGGAATTCAATACAAAACATACTTCGCTGGATGAACAGTTTGGGTTTCGGAAGGGCTTATAGACAGACTGCCAACTCCTCCAACTAACGCAGGAGGTTCGATGCGCTCTGGAGTCAAGGCATTCCACTGTTGCTATATATTTTTGGACTTCGCACTTGCGTTCGATTCCGTGAGGCATGACGGGTTGCTTTTTAAAATGAGCGGTCTTCGCATCTCTCCGAATCTAATCTATCTCATTCGATCATATCTCTCCGGCAGGACGTTCTCCATGAAGCAGTCCGATGAATACCCCACCGATCGATAGACCGATTCGAGCTGGTGTTCCTAAGGGGTCGCTCCTTGAGCCGGAGCCGGAGTTGGCGGTTTACACGGACGATACCGCTGTTTATACGACCTCGCGAAATGACGCACTGGTCATAAGGAGACTACAAAGCTCTATCGCCCAAAAAAGGCGGTGATTGCAGATCCAGTATCTAGATATGGTCCTTGACTCAAAACTGACGTTTCGCGATCACTTATATGTACGAAAAGCTCTTTAAGCTTGAACTTAAAATCCTAATCTACACGGTGTTTCTCCGATCGATATTGACACGCCCTGGTTTATGAAAAACTCACAATTTCATAAAGACCTCGAAATTCCGACTTTGAAGGAGTATTCGATAGCGCTGGCCAGAAATACCTTAGAAAGAACCTGTTGGTTCAGCATTTAGGGAAGAAGATATTTGATGTCACCATGAGAGGGCTCCGAGAAACACAACACACGCAGAACACCAGACAGTGACTCATGCGGGCAGACGGAAAATTACTCCGCAGAGATAGGATCATTGCATTCAAATTAAGATAATTTGAGGAACGAGCTAAATGATTTAAAATAAATTGCAAGTCGCCTAGAACCGTTGAAGAATGAGCTGACGTCTACAGAGCCTGACAACAAGCATTACTAAACTGAATTTCAATTTACATTTCTAACCTCATTGATTGAAGAAAACGATTAGACGCCTTTTTTTTAATAAGGTGCTGGTTAAAAAAAACATGAAATATTGAGATTGAACAGTCGGTTGGAAAAAACTCACAATGCAAGAAACATTTTTGTATTGCCAAGTGACAACAATAACAACATTTTTTAGTTATCTTGTTGTACAGTTTTCCATTTAAGCAAAATTGCTCCTTTAGTCAACCCTCAGGATGTGTTTTTGCCACCATTACATGCAAAATTAGGGTCGATGAAAAATTTTGTGAAAGCACTAAATAAAGAAGGAGACGGTTTTAAATATTTAAAAGATGTGTTCACTAACAATAAGTTCAGTGATGCCAAAGTGAAAGAAGGAATATTTGTTGGGCCAGAAACTACTCAACGGTGCAATTTTTGACTCAAAGTTAAATAGTGTAGAGGGTGGTGCATGGTTTCCTGGGTAATAACAAAGTCCAAAATAGTGTTCAGTTGGTAGAAAATCTATTGGTAAACTGCAGAAATTTAGGCTGCCGAATGTCGTTAAAAATACATTTTTTGCACTCACATCTTGATTTTTTTCCCAGTGAGTCAATGATGAGCGACTACTGTTGGTTTTTGGTAAAAGAGGACTCTACTTCGCACAAAAGGAAAAAGTAACTTTTTTCTTCAAAATTTCCAGTTTTTTGATATGTTTTACTTTTTATATTTACATTTTAAATGATTTTAAATAGCCAATAAAATTTAAATACCGAAATTCAAAGTAATAAATATCAAATATTTTACAACAATACCTCTACACTCACTCAGTTTTTAAATTTGACACAATGCGGCAATCATGAAGAGTGTATAACTAAAAAATGAAGTACACAAAATACATTAAGGATCACTTATTTACGTTTCAGTTCCGATTTTTTTTTTAATTTGTAGACCAGTGTAATCAACAGTGTAGTTTTTTTTAATGTGGTGGGTGCTTAGTTGCAGTGACTCCGTAAACTGTATCGCTTGTCTGGCTATCACTGCAACTCTCGCGGTGTGTATGTTGTGTTCAGTTGGCTTTATGACAGCATCATATCGCCTTTTATGATACCGCGCTGTTAATCACTGTGCTCCCAACAGCGAATGGCAAGTCGATCAGGGATTAAACTCTCTGAAAAAATGTCACCGTCCCTCCAGAGAATTGAACCCCGGCGCATATCGTCCTCTCACAACAATAGTCAGCCGCCTAACCACTGCGGCCATCGACCCGTTAATAGTGGTATTTCTTCATTACACAATGAAGACGACTGAAGACGAATAACCTGATGAGCTTGTATTGATCTGCCCTGAGCTGATTTTGTGATCTAGTTTTAAGTTGATTTTGGGCGAGTTCCTACCAGCTCAAAATTAGTTTAAAGCCAAGTCAAAACCATTAACCAGGATAATAACTGCAACTGCTTGCATTCTGACCAGATATACCACAATTATAATACATTGGTTTATGTGTTATGCTACCTTACTACCAGAACATTTTCTCAAGGAAAAAAAAATGAAACTTTGTCACCGCTTTTAAATGTACTGTTGTTGTCTATATTACTGCGAAACTATCTAATCGGATTCGCGAAAGAAGAGCCCTGCGTGATAAATTTCACAATTTACTACTACTACTGGAAGTACGATATCTAATATGACGCTGAAGTACCGATTTGAATCGTACGTTAATTTATTGATGACGCAGGGCTCTTCTATGGCTCTTCTTTCGTGATTCTGATAGTACATTAGGCACGACGATCCGACTCTGCATAGCTGATCTACCTTGTCCTAATGATAGATAATGGCTGGACTATGCGCATTTTATCACCTTGATAATGAATTGAGTGTTGGCCCAATATTGACCCAATTTACTAAAAAAATTTAACATTCAAATATGTATGTATGTATACCTGCTAGATTTGCTTTATAGGTTAGCTAACTTTATTCTCCTTTTAGAATCTAACCACTATCTAGCTACTATTAAAGTTAGTTCCTTATTAATCTTTCAGATTTAATTGTCGTCGTAGCCTCGATAGTAGTATTAACTTTGGGTTCCAATGGACAGGTCTTCGCAACGTCAGCGATCCGAGGAATTAGGTTTCTGCAAATTCTACGGATGCTTCACGTTGATAGACAAGGTGGAACGTGGAGACTCCTCGGTTCAGTAGTCTTTATCCACAGACAAGTAAGTTTGAATTACACGTATTACCGCTATTCGCGTTCATTCGCATGAGCATGGAATAGAAATACGGGGTTATACGGGTATATATGTTAACATTTCAAGCAAATGATTGTAATTATTGGGATTAGTTTTAGAGCTTGACGTCCGTCGTCCGATAAAGAAAAAATAAATAATTACCGTAGACCGTCTAGAAACTACCGCACTTTGCCGCATACATAATTATGCCGAGATAATTTTTCAGCACGCGATCAACATAAAAATCCTAACGAGTATTCGCAATTCGCGACTACCTGATATTATTAAAAAAGTTTATTACTCGATTGCATGTATCCGCGCGAAAATTTGTGTAAATTTATGCTTATGCTAATCTACCCGCTACAATTCTGAATAATGTAACATAATAATACGGCGTTATTAATTATTCTAATGTTATCGTTAATATATTAAATCCCACTGTAGGCACTATATAGCTTGTAATCAAATTTTAAACGTTAATCTCCCCTAGGTTCTATCATTTAAATACATTCTTATCGCTGGTGTAAATTATTTTTTTATGAAAGTTAGTATTTAGCGACATCTGACATTTTAAGATAGCATGAAAAACATGTATGTAGGTAACATACATTAATAAAAAAACTTATTAAAGCAATGACTAAGATATGTATCCTGATAAAATTGTAACAAGAAACCAAAACTTGGGGAAAAAATTTTAATAAATAATTGCATTATTTGTATATCGTACAGCTTCATTAGAATTAAAAAATGTATGTTTTCAAGTCGACACGGTCTGGCCTTGGTCTTTTATCCGATGAATTTACCATTCATATTTTATATTCAAGTGTTAAAGAATGAATATGTGATATATATAGTTCTATTTCAATGGTACATGTGTGTACAATACAATACACGCCAGCTGCAGGTAGCCTCTTTTCATAGCATTTTTCGAAGCAAATTTTATGGAATTGTATTATTGGAGACCTCGTTATTCTATATTATTTTAACTGCTCCCCTCATTCTGACATCAATCTATTCCGTATGCTCGAATTTAAATTTATGATTGGATTTTATTCGCAAAATTAGTGTCAAACATTCTACAATATTTAATTAGGATATTTTAATAATCATCCGGTAACATATAAATATAATGCTACTAAATATTTTCTTGTAGTAGCGTATCACAAGTCAGTTATGTCGAAGAGTCTTAATGGTCATTGGTAGTCGTTGCAAGGTACTAAACTTTGTATCAATAATGTCCAGTACATGTTTTATAAAAGGAAGATAAGGAGATTTGACGGGTCATATCAAAATCTAGACATTATAATCTTCAAGAAACTTCAAAGCAAGTCACCTTGAGGTTCAACATATCCTATCCAGTCCTGTAGTTTGGTGAATAAACCTTTCGCTTTTCTGCACGTCTCCAATTATAAGCCTTCGATAACTGTCATGTACCTCCGAATGGAAATTATGTAGATTCGTCCCTGAAAACAATCCTGTGCCATTTAATAGTTCAGTGCAGTCTTTACCTGCACAAGCTCAAACGTTATCTTTGGTGTTTAACCAATAATTTGATCTCTCAAAGTGACAACTCAAGCTTCAACGCAGTATTTTAAAATCAGCTTAGAATCTTATTTTTGAATTGGTCAAAACTATTTCACTTCAAACAAATCTATGTGACATCATTTCCTAACTAACTTGATAAATATTGGCTCTTTTACAAATCTTACCATATACCCAGTGTTCAAATTGAAGTCGTAAATTGAATTTAGCAAAGTAGCAGCGTTTTTCCTTCCGCATACGATAGTAAATTTAAAAAAAACAATTGAACTTCGCGTTTTCGAGATATTAAAAAAATAACATTTTTTAAATGGAATATCCTGTATATTTTTGCACATTTTAAATGATAATTAAATTTTAAACAAAATCTATTAATACATAGACACCCAAAAATTAAGAAATAAACGAAATACAAGCATTAATGGAAAATCATGTAGACATTGACTGTTTATCGAAAAATTAATGCACTTTGCTCTTTATTATTGCCAATATTAATCTTATTTGAACAACAAAAAAGGAAATTCTAAATGCAAAATATTGAATGTATAACCACCCTACTCTTAGAAACTATAAGGGCGTAAAGGTAAAGCTAGTATTAAACTAAAAAAGTAAAAACAAACAAAAACTACATAACAGAGTTAAATCATGTGCGCGAAAACATTCCCGTTTTGTTCTACACTTTTGAGCACGTTTGTATACCATTCTAGCAGCTTTTAAGATGGTTCGTCCATCGATGTTGTTTATAATATTGCTGATGCTTTCTTGAAGATCATTTGGATTTCCGTAGCTATTTTTAAAAATTTCCTTTTTTTTAAAATCCTCAGAAATAAAAATCGAGAGGAGTAATGTCTGGCGAACGTGGTTCGCGTGTACCTATCCAGCGATCTTCAACAAGTTGTGTTAATAAACCAGAAACAGCTTGAGAATTGTGCGGTGGTGCACCATCTTGCTGGAAAATTACTTGTGGGCGATCAGCTATATTGAGATCATCTAAGAACTCCTGTATTGTATTTCGCAACTACAGTTCTGCGTATCGTTCACCTGTAAGAGTATCCATGTAAAATACAGGCCCTACTATTCTTCCCCCGATTCTTCCCCGATATCTTTTGTTTCTGTCCTAGTTATCTGTGATAAATTTAAAACTAATGGAATAAATCGACTCTGTCTACGCTCATAATAAAGGTAAAATTGAAGCAAAAGCTAAATTGCGTTTTTATTATTACTATTAGCAAGCGATTAAAAACTAAAAAACTAAATCTTTCTTTTACTTGCCAATAATCGGACATTCATTGGCTCTACATGATATTCATATCAACTTGAACTGGTACATTTAAATGCTTGCAGTTCATTTATTTGTTAAATTTTAAATGTCTATGTATTAATAGATTTTGTTTAAAATTAAATTATCATTTAAAATGTGCAAAAATATACAGGGTATTTTTAAAAAATATATTTTTTTTTTAATATCTCGAAAACGCGAAGTTCAATTGTCTTTTTTTTTAATTTTACCATTGCAAGCGGAAGAAAAAACGCTACTAGTTTGGTCATTTAACCAACATCGTATCTTTAATAGTAACAAAATTAGCAATAGTGCCGACTTCAATTTGAACACGCTGTTTAATGCTATTTTTCTGATCTTATCTGTCTGCAGTTGTGAATAATATTGTTGATGAATTGATTGTGGCCTATATGAAGTCCGTCTAGAAAGTACCGGAAAACATATAATTTTACGGTATATTATTTGAATAATAAAATCACAACAAATAATTCATCTCATTTACTAATACAACTTCCATTTAACTGTAAACACCTAACTAAACGTTGAGGTACTGCTGAAGCTAAGTTACTACTATCCTTTTCTGTGATGGTAGTCCAGGCTTGTAAAACTGACCGAATCAAATCTTCTTTATTTTGTGGCACTGCTCGTTCCACTTCAATTTTCATTAATCACCATATGTTTTCTATGGGACCAATATCTAGGGAAGCTGCTGGCAATGGAATTGTTGCCAATTTTTGTTCTTGCATCCAATCTGTAGTGTAGGCAGAAGTATGGCATCTTGTAGTATCATGTTGAAAACGTCGCTCTTTTGGATATAAAGCATGAGCGATTTCAAAAAGAAAACCATTAAGAATTTCACAATACTTTGCACTATTAACGTTGAGAGAACTCCCTAAACCATTATTTTAGTAGGAAATTTGGAAATTTGAACGGTAACATTTTCTCTTGATAGGATTTTTAGATGACTTGCATTTTGTCAGATCTAAAAACATCATTAAAATTATCGTCTTGAAAATGTTAGCAAAAAACTAATAATAGAATTATTGGTCTTGGAAAAAAAGAGGAATATTCGAGGAGTAAATAAGCCATGAATGGTTGAAATATTTTATCGAAAATTTTTCTAATGATTTTTTTTAAACCTAGTTTTTGTCTCTCTTCATTAAATGTAGCGGACTTAGCAGCAACATAGCTGATTGAGGACTGGTCTTGAGATGGTTTCCAAAGCAGTTTCTCTTCTATCCTAAACCAGAAAAAACTGCTTTCAACACCAACTTATCATCAGCTGAAAACCAGCTCTCTAGCGACTTCCTTTGATGTGTTCTAATTTCTGGAAATGGCAGTGGCCTAACTTTCTCTGTTTTTTTTTCCAATGAAGATTATAGTCTTGGCTTTATCTGGTACCAACCTCAGTTTATTATCCTGTTTGCTGAGTCACTCTTTTCTCGGAGAAAATCGTTGAAACGGTGTTTTAAAACGTTAAAGTTGGTATCAATCTCTGACATCCTCCTTTCCCCATTTGAGCTTCTGCTGTACATCATCAGTACCGGTTGCATTGTTACTCTTGACACCACCAGCAATTTAATTGAATTCCTTCTCTTTTTCACCTGAAGGACATCTAGGAATCATTTTACTTATCTTATTTATGCTACCACAAATGCGCCAACAATTTTTTGTAAAACTCAAATAACCTCATTACTACATTGCATCAAAATTGCCTCAGGCAAATATATAGGATAAGTATAAATAACTTTTTTTACAAGATGTAAACCAGTTCACAATTAGGATTACTTCCCAAAAATACGTGTCTTCCCTGTAGCTTATAATGAAGTTCTACAGACTTGAAATGAGAAAAAAAAAACATATCTTATTCTCTTACATCTCCCATCTTGTTAGGCTTTTCAATTTCCCTGCAATGCCCTCATTTGTATTCCTGAAAAATAAGAATATAAAATCCCAAATGTCGCTTAATCTATTTAACTTCCTTTCGCCGCCATCGCCAATCCCGAAACGTGTTATAAACTCCATTGTCTTGTCTAATATAACGAGTTGACAGACGCCGTTGTTTAAGAGGAGAGAATCAATTACTTCCTGAATGAGCATTATTCAGCTCCAGAACTACAGAATAGTACGAATACTACGGCGAATTTCCGTATACCTTCGGAGAAGCGACGGCTGTATTGACTAACGTGTTTGTCTTCAATTATCTTAAGCGCTTTCGATGTTATATTGATCTTCCATCGCCTGCAATGTATACCGATCGCGTTTTACCTGTAGGTAATACATTATTCTTGACAGGATGACTTTCTTAGGATGTTATTTAAACGACATACCGATCGTTGAGATGTTATCCCGTTATTAAGTACATCGTAGTCGATGATGAAATAATTTTAATTTAATACAGAAGATATTTAATACACGACGTTTCCAGAAACTGGGGTTGGGTTATTATTAAATTTATTTGATACTATTACATCGCCCACAATCTTTCCTGTAGACAAGATGAGGAGAAAGTCGCGTTAAAATAAGTAAATAGGAATAAAACTTAATTGTGTGAGTTCCTAATTGTAAATTGAAACGGTTTAATCTCCCAACTCAACCAATAGCATTTTACACGGCTCTAAAGTGTGTTATACTAACTTCATTACTGCGCGAGTGTTTTAATTAGATCGAAACTTTTATTATTAAGAATTAAACCGTTACTACCATACCCCCCTTTATTTAAATTAACATCTTTCGTTATTCCAGGAGTTAATAACGACGTTGTACATCGGTTTCCTCGGCCTGATATTCAGCAGTTATTTCGTCTATTTGGCGGAGAAGGATGCCGTCGGTACTGACGGCAAGAACACCGGCGATTTCTCGAGTTACGCCGACGCCCTCTGGTGGGGTGTCATCACTGTAACGACGATCGGCTACGGCGACACCGTCCCGAGAACATGGATGGGCAAGATCGTAGCGTCATGCTTCAGCGTCTTCGCCATTTCGTTTTTCGCTCTTCCAGCCGTAAGTATTTGTATATTGTTGTATGGAGGAAAGCGTATACGTGAACGTGTGTATAAGACCGGGGCAAAAAAACATTCTTTCAATCAACTGAACTGTTATGTAAACGCTTTTCTACGTTTTCTTTTTCTCCCTCTCCTTTATTGGATACACACGTTATTTTTGTGCTGAAATGTTTGCAAACTATTTCGACAAATGATTTTATTAGCCAATATTATGGAAAATTAGAAGTTTTTGATCAGATTTAGCAAGTAATGTCAATAAATTTAAGAAAAGGGACAGATCACATAAAAGAGAATTATCCAAAAATTAATCAAAATTACATGAATTTTTTTTTGGGGATTTCACAAATTTGACAAAGAATTCCTTCTTGTATTCTTGAATTGTTTCGGGGTGGTTAGCATAGATCCTAATATAAACAAAATCTCCAGATCTCGAGATCTGAGACGGTCAATTTTTGTATCTAAAACGAGAGATGACACGACCTAGGACTTTGGTTCGCACTAACGAAAATGATCAAATTGGCGTAGACGACGACGAATGGATTCACATCAAACAAGATCCTGTTTTATTCGACTTTACAGGGCAAAAGGGATTCCAAGTCCCCATACCAGCCACAACTTCTATTTGATGATATTTTGCTAAATAAAATTGTCGATTGGACAAACAGTAAAGCACAACTCCTTCTATGGAAAGGCGTCTCAAGAAAGTCTAATTTACTTAAGTGGAAAAATGTTACTATTGCTAAACTCAAAACATTCTTGGGTCTATGTATTACTATGGGCAGTGTAAAAATGCCAAGTATAAAGTACTGGTCTAAAGATATCATTTATAACCATCCAATATTCAATAAAACTATGGAGCGCAACCGCTTTGAAATAATGTTTTTTTTTAATGTGTGGTGGGTGCTTAGTTGCAGTGACTCCGTAAGCTGTATTACTTGTCTGGCTATCACTGCAACTCTTGCGGTGTAGTTTTAGTGTGTGTAAGTTGTGTTTAAATGGCTTTGTGACAGCATCATATCGCCTTTTATGATGCCGCGCTGTTAATCACTTTGCTCCCAACAGCGAATGGCAAGTCGATCCGGGATTAAACTCTCTGAAAAAATGTCACCGTCCCTCCAGAGAATTGAACCCCGGCACCTAACGTTCTCTCACAACAATAGTCAGCCGCTTAACCACTGCGGCCATCGACGCGTTTGAGATGTTTATTCAGATACTGATGACTAGACTAGGCGGTTGCACAAAATAAACAATGTTATCGAGCATACTCTGCTAAATATTCGAACAGTGTTCTCTCCAAATCAGCAACTATCCCTGGATGAAGCATTACTGCTGTGGCAGACTTTATTTTCGGCACTATATCCCAAATAAATTTGCTAAATATGGGATAAAAATATACGAATTGTGCACACCTGACGGGTTTCTTTTAAATTTATTAGTCTACTATGGGAAAGGAACAACTCAAGATTCAGAATACGGCCACGCCTTTACTGTTGTTGAAAAACTAGTGGAGCCCTACTTGAACAAAGGTCATATTATATATTTGGACAATTTTTACAACAGTGTGGATTTGACTGAAAAAATGTTGGAACCCTGCACAAAAACAGGAAGAATATAATAGCGAGATAATAGAGAGATATTAGTCATATCTAGTGCACATAAATTTGAAATGGCTCAAAGGACTAACAGAAGAGGGAAACCATTTAGGAAGCCAAATATCGTTTTTGGACTATAATAAATTCATGTCAGGCATAGATAGAACAGACCAAATGGTTTCCTATTACACAACACCTCCAAAGACCATCAGATGGTACATCAAACTATTCTTCCATTTACTGGATGTATGTCTCTGGAATAGAAACTGGATTTATCAAAAAGTCATTGGGAAGAAGAAGACTAAGTTGTACAGATGACATCGTTAGAGATCTTGTTGGATTTGCTTACCATATGTGAATTTTATTTTTGTTTGCAACAAGTGCAATAAGTTTAACATTTCTCATATTCCTTGTCTTCTTTTCTCCTGGAATAAATACTGATTTTCAATTAAAACTCGTTTTCTTTAATGTCACTTATATTAGTCGTGCAGTCATTTAAAAAATTGTCAACTATAGACCACCATCACGTATGTGACAGAAACAGAAACTGAAAAAAACCGAAAATGTTCAATTAATAACATTGATACAAAACAAGACTGTGTGGCCATTTTCACAGACTGGTGTATGGTGAAGGTTTTTTTTGGTCTACTTTGTTACGTCTTTCAGAAGTTGTACAGACATACCATACACATCTCTAGTGGTCGTCTTGTACAGTGTTTGTATGATGGCCTGAACTTCCCCATCAGCTGTCGGAGAAAGAAAAAACGATTGCTTCGATAATTTAAATTTCTGCTGCAGCAAGTCTTGTGCATCACGATTTGGACTCTGAAGAGTCGCCTGACAGTTAGTATTTATTTAAACTTAATTCTTCTCTGTGGTCGCCTATCAACCCTTCCCACATCTTGTCTACTCACATCTTATGTCATGGACATCACCAATGTCATAATGAATTCCAATAAGCATTGAAAGATCAAAATCAGTCTTAAACCCTTCAAAGGTATTATAGAATGTAGAAAGACTTATCTGGAATAAGGTTTATGCAATTGAGGATATTGAAGTAATTCCTTCAAAATTCTCGTAGCGTCAATCCAATTAAACCATTTCTTTGCTATAGAATTTTTATTCAGGACATTTTTAAATAAAATTTTACTGCTCATCGAACAGCAATCAATCTGGCATATATAAATAATTGCAAAGATAAAGACCTACTCAAACACATCAAGAAACAACGAACAAACAGCTAGAGAGAAAAAAAAATTCCAAACATTTCTAAATTTCATTCTTGCCGAGATTGCGTCAACCTAATACGTAAAGGCAACCCCAAAAAAGGTTTTATTTGACTTTTCTTTTACTATTCTTAGCCAACTCACGTATTTTCTCCCCCAAATATTCGTTGTACCCAAACAAATATATTATTCATCCTATATACCTTGTTCTCTTAAAACATGCATTACGAGGACAAATTTTGCGTTGGCAAAACTTCCGCCAATCTTTATTTTATTCATACTTGTTCATTCTACATTCATCATCCTCGTACTACATACTGTACTACAACTACCTCCATCGATATTCTTTCAATCGGTCGTATTTGCTGGTGCGCTTAAATTTTCACGAGGATGAAATTCGGAGCGACGTTTTGACAGGAATTACTTTGTTCATTTTAAATGCACAAGAGTAGATCGCACGGGAGCCGCGCGGCTTAACACCGTTGAGCAACGTAAACCAAGAAAAACATTTCCCGTCAACGGGTATTGTCGTCGCTACGGAAAAGTTGACAGCCTTTGACTTTATTTACTCCTGGGAAATCAAGGCAACGAGCCAGATAATCCGCTCGTCTACGGCCTGTCAATATGTGATCATCTCCGGCAAACGCTTTTGTAGGCGACAATCTTACGTACGGTTTACTCACAATGAGATGGTTATGTAGGCGTAAAATGTATATCTGTAAAGTATTCGCAATGTAATACAGAAATTATACAATTTTTTATTTTGACATTCATTTCAAATATTCTTTTCAACTAGCTAGCCCTAAACCAGTAGGTAGAACCATGGAGTAAGCGGAATCACCCAGGTAAAACAAGTTACATCAACAAGATAACACAAATAAGTCCCAAAATCTATCTCGTCACATCCGATCAAATGGACTTCCCCAATTACACAGAGGATTCAACAAGAAGGATAATGTTGTCAAAAGCAGCCTCAAAAAGGTGTTGTAGGAAACATATTTTGGCCACAATTTTCTCCACAGCAGAGTAGATCGTCCTGGAAATCGTTTTCTCCAAAGTCTTGTCCGGCAAAAGGTTCATGCAATTGAGGATATTGAGTAATTCCTCCAAAATTCTGGTAGAGTCGATAAAATTAAACCAACTTTTTCGTTGAAAACTCTTGGATTTTTTTAAATGACCTGCTAGTTTATAGTCTGGATAAATTAATTGTAATGAAACGAAGCTTCCTTAATAATTGGTCTTTTAAGCTTGAAGAACGAGCATTATCCATGACCAGAAGACACCTGAAGTGACAATTAGTTTTCCAGAAGATGTTTCTTCATACTGGGGGCAAATACTTCGTTGTTTTCCTACACAATGAAAATGTACCTTGTTATTAGTTAACCACAGAACAAAAGAGTCAGCCTATCTTTCATAGGTTTGTTGTTTGGCAATACCTTTATCTCCCACCTCATGTAAGTCCTTTTTGGTATTTTCTGCCAAAAAAGACCAGAATCTTTCAGTCTTTACATACTTTTGTCGCTTGCTACGAGTTTTGAATGAAAACGTATGGTAATGGTCACTTAACGAGAAACAAGGACACACTTCGTGTGTGTGGGATTTTGATTCGAATAAAAATGGTCATCAAATACAGAATATTATAATTTCATACAAAATATTCTAAAGCTAGGTTTACACCGCCAAAAAAATTGAGAAATAAATTGGTGATTTTAAATAATTCTCGTAGCAGAAAAAACATTCAACGAAACTATCTTCATCTAACTTACAATATTGTTCCAGCAATTTTTGTCGAGTTGAATTCGATATTATGTTGTGTCATCGTCAAGCGCTAATTTCATAAGACTTGATGCTATAGTAGCAGTTTTGCCACTCCTGAAATTGGTCTTACACAAACAACAAATTTCAAAAGAGCCTGCTCCAACAAAACGTACTAGAAAAAGGATCGACCTTCATCTCAAAGGCAGCACTTTTTTGGGTTTTATGAGGGTGTGGTCACCATCTTTGTCCACACTTGTCCACTCTTTCAGGGTTATTTCGAAGGTTCTTTTCAATTGTCTAGACTTAAAATGTAATTAAATGATCTCATAAAGAGCTCCATAAACACATACCCATCCTGCTGGATAGCAGCCAAGTCAGTTTATATTCTTTGATATTTTGTGTTTCATCCTCAAGCTCTAGTTTCATGAGACTTGATGTAGCAGTAGCAGCTTTTCCCCTGCTGCGGTTGGTCTTACACAAAGAACAAATTTCAAAAAAGCCTGTCCCAAAAAAAGTGCTAGAAAAAGGATCAACCTTTATCTTAAGGGCAGCATTATTTTGAGTTTCATGAGGGTGTGGTCACCATCTTTGTCAACACTTGTCCACTCTTTGACGGTTAATTCTAAGGTTCTTTTCAACTGTCTAGACTTAAAATGTAACTAAATGATCTTGTAAGCACACACCCATCCTGCTGGTAAATGTTCCATATTACAATTCAGTTTCTATTCTTTGATATTTTGTATTTCATCCTCAACCTCTAGTTTCATGAGACTTGATGCGACAGTAGCAGTTTTGCCCCTCCTAGAGTTGGTCTTACATAAAGAATAAATTTCAAAAGAGCTCGAGAAAGTGCTAGAAAAAGGATCAACCTTTATTTTAAGGGCAGCACTGTTTTGCCCCCCTCGTCCACTCTTTCAGGGTTATTTCGAAGGTGCTTTTCAATTGTCTAGACACATACCCATCTTGCTGGATAGCAGACAAGTGCAATGTTCCATATTGCAATTCAGTTTGCAGTCGTTGCCTGGGAAGGATAAAATGTATGTTGGCTACATTGAAACCTCTCTAACAAAATTTCAAAAAAATTATCGACGTTTAGTTTATTGAAACCTTGAGCTCTCACCGATGAAGTTGAGTCTTGTTTTCATAGATTCAACTTAACATGACACGTTCCAAAAGCTGCAACCCAGTCATAACCAAGCATCTTTTCTTCTTTGTCAAATCTATGAGGTAAATTGTTTCTTTCTGCAAGTTAGAAGGCTAAGCGGGGATAGATTATTTATTTACATGCCATAGAAATGCTTCCCTAGCACTAAGACCTGATCTAATCATTTTTATATGCGTCTACATCTATAGTTAGTAGAATTATTTATTAAACATAAACTAGTTTTTCTAACAATCTAAACAATGTCTACTGACTTAATATTGATTTATCTTCAAATTATACAATATTTTATCAGATTATAATTTGTAACAGTACCACATAACACTATTATTATTTAGATAGGACTTCTAAGCTTCAAATACAATTTCAATTTGCTATTAAATATTCTTCGGAAACAATCGGAATATCGATCAAAGCAAATACTATAAACTAATAGCTTTTACCTTCGTAACAAAGTTTAACAAAAGGATTAATAATTAAATAAACATATAAACATACAATACAACTATTTTCGTTCTGACTTTCCAGGATACGAATACATACATTCGAATTTAATTAATTTTTCGCAACGTCGACTGTATGACTTGCCGTTCGACTAACACCAATAAATAAAACATGATTACATCCAGATTCGCGGTTACTTTTCGCATGCATAAGGTAACAACAAATATGCTCGGACTTCGAATAGATGAATGGTTGCTGTCAGTGGGACATGATTTATAGCGCCGGCTGCCGCTATTTTCTCAGAACCTATTTCCGAATTTGACCTTTATCGTTGCCGATAAGTTCTGCGTCCGATTTTAGCGAAATCATGTCTGCATTATACGCACAGATATTTAATATAGATCGATCACGTAATGGAAAAATGTTTTAAAGTAAATTATAACGGTAAATTTTACACTTTTTATTGCGGAAGAACTATAGAAACTGCAACACTTTATACAGATCGTAAAAGTTATATGGCTTGTGTTAGTTGAGGAATAAACTACATAAAGTGTAATGGAACACAGGACATGTTGAAAGAGTTTATATAAAAATCTCCCTCCAGAATTTACCTTTAAACAACTTAAACTTTTGGATGTTGTTTGCGTCTGGGGGCTGTGTAAACTTCTGACAGGTGTAGATGACAACACGAGAAATTTATTACATAATATGATGTTGACAACGACTAATACAATCTCCTGTTGAAATTGCTGGGAATTGTTTGCGGAAGGCGTGTGTATACACTGCCAATCAAAATAATTTACACTTAGCTTTAACTTTTTTAACAACTTGCAGAAGATATAGATGTCAAATCGTTATAATAAGCTTTTTATTTGTATTTTCCATTAAATGAGGAAACTCTACTTCAAAAATTAATGCAAAAGAACGCTTGACATTTCGAAGGATTTTCTCGAACAAAGATTGTAATAAAGAAGATGCTAAAAAATATTTAAATGAAAATGGAGTTTATATTTATGGATATTATGAACTAGAAACAAGAAGCAAAGCATTGAGATAGCAACACTTGAGCTTGAGGTATTTATTAGGAATCTTGACTCAACACTCGACGATATATCTTTTGCTGAGTTTTTCTTTAAGTTGGCTGAACACTTTCACATCCATGCGATTCTTCAGAATGAGCAGTTTGGATTTCGCGAGGGAATTAGCACGGATTTTCAACTCTTTCGGCGTTTTCTGTCGTCTCACCTTGTTAATGGGTCTTAGAACATTACTAGGACCCAGTTTATTTTTTACCTACATGGCAGATCTACCAAAAACTCCCAGCGAACACTCACACCGCGTCCAGAGACGAGAACATTGTAACTCGCAGACTTGAAATTGCTATCAATGAAATTCTGGAATGGTTGTCCAAGTGGAGGTTGCTCCACCATGTCAACGCCCCAAGTCACACTACCCTCTCCATAACAGAATTTTTGACCTCAAAAGTGGTTCCCCAGACACACTATTCACCTGACCACAGTCTCTGCGACTTTTTCCTAAACTGAAAAATGTCCTCAAAGGACGTCATTTCGGGACTTTAGACAACATCCAAAAGAGTGTAATGGACACACTGAAGACCATACCGGTTGAAGACTTCTAGCCCTGCTATCAACAGTGGGAACAACGTCTCCATCGGTGTGTAGCTGCCCAAGGGAACTACTTTGAAGGAGATAACATTGATGTTTGAAAAAAATTAAAACTTTGGTAAATAAAAAATCAGTCTCATTACTTTTCTGCCAGACCTCGTAATTCCCACTTTCTATCCAGAATATCCAATACACAAGTAAGACACCTGAAGACGCTGCAGAATCGCGCACTTCGCTTAATTGCTGACGCCACTTGGTTTGTGCGCAACAGTTAGTTAGGAGGGGACTTCAAGGTGCCTTCAATTAAGAACTTTTCGATACAGCTCTCAATTAAGACAATTGAAAGAATTCGAAGATTTGGGAATTTATTAGTCAGCGAGCTGGCTAATTTCGATCTTGACCGACCCCCTACCTAAGATCAATGTTCGCAGGGCACTCGCAATCGACGATGGAATGGTTTTAAATCAGGAGGATTTGCCACCATTGTCACAGAGAATTTTCTAATAGAGGACATGCAGTGTACCCAACACAGAAAGGGGGTTAAGGACCTGTGGTCCAGGCTCAGCAAGCGAAGATTGATCACATGACAGAAAGTTGCTCTTCCGATTTACGAGGGCGTATTTTTATGTTATCTACCTAGCTATGAAACAAAAGAGTGACGATGTCAAACAAATTGTTGAAAAATTGCTGTCACTGTTAGAAGTACATGTGCTACGTTGTGTTTAGTTTGTGCTGTTTACAGAGATTTGAGACCGTCTATTTCTCGATAAAATGAGTGAAACTAAGCTTGGCCAAAATCAATTCATGAAACAATGGTTGCTGTGCATGAGGAAGATGGACCATCTTATTTTCAATTAAAATATTAGTCTAAACTCTTTCTATGGGGGCGAGAGTCAATCAATGATGACCCAAAGTCCAGACGACCTGTTGAAGCTCGAACTGAAGACATTGTGCGAAAAGTCGAAAATTTGATAGTGAAAGATCGGCGTGTAAGGATCTCTGTCATTACCAATGAAGTCTGTATATCCGAAGCAAGTGTCCTCAAAATTTTGCGTGACGATTTGGGTATGAAGAAGGTGTCTGCACGGTGGATACCCAGATTACTGACACCTGAACAAAAACTGTACAGAAAAGAAGTTTCTCAAGAAAATTTGGCCGAGTTGGAGAGGGTCACAACATTTTTATTTCGAATTATCACCGGCGATGAGACTTGGGTACATCATTGGGACCCTCCCACAATACAAGAACCCATGCAGTGGGTTCATAAGGACTCTTCACCACCAAAAAAGGCCAAGACACAATTTTCTGGCAAAAAACTGATGGCAACTGTTTGCTGGGATGTTGAAGGAGTCTTGCTTATTGAATATATGGCAAGAAGGTCTACCATAAATGGAGAGGCCTACGGAAACACAATAAAAAACTGCTCTAGAGGAAAAACGCTAACATTCTTAGCCACAAAAAAACTTGCTGCACAAGTTCAGCAGACTTCTTCTTATTCAAAAATAAGGGTATGGGGAAATTGGAAAAAAAGATGGAATAAGTGGATTAGTGTTGAAGGGACTTATGTAGAAAAATAATTATTTTCTGTTCTCTTATGTGCTTTTCTTCATGGCTAGGTAGATAACATAAAAATACGCACTCGTACTATGCCAATGTATATTCTAGTCTACTAGCATTTTGTAAATTTGCTCTAGTATCCACCAATCAAAAGTGAAATATTTTTTTATTTAGATTCAAAAACATTTTATTTTACAACATCAAGCACTGTTGGCGACAGAATCAAGATAATTCCGTTTTTATAAAGCGCCTTCTCGTATATTTACTGAACACATTTTGTCTCTCGGGAAAACAACCATTCCTCAAATCGTGATAATATCCTACGCTACATAATAAACTCGAAAAAATATATTAACACATAAAACAAGGATTATATAAGTTTAATACCCACATCTGACGGAGATAGAAATATGGTCGAATAACCAACAGATTTATTAAAGAGGGCTAGAATGTGCTAATCTCCCAACGTTTGAGAGATTAAAGGGATGTATAAAGGCAAAATTAATGCTAGTAATTAGGTAGGGAAACGCACATCCACATATCTTATATATATATATATATATATATATATATATATACATCCTACAGTAGTTCGGTCCTCCTCATGAAAACAAGCAATAGGTCATCCATCAGAAATAATAGATATATATTTAATTTCATTCATGTATATCACATATTTGTTCGCTCTAACCACAGATCAACCAAAAAAACGAAAGTTAGAATTTCAAATTTATATACATATTGCTATATCTGGATCCTCCAATTAAACTGCCATACTTCGGTCATCTGGGCATATATTTTGCTAACGGAATCACAGCGTTGTGTCTTCCGATATATACGGATTTTACAAACTGCAGTGCATCACTAATCCGACAGTGTTGCCATATAGTAGCAAGTCATTTTTGGTGATTGTAAGCTATGTCTTGCGCAAGAGCTTTAAGGTATTTTTTACATTATTTTTTTACATACAAAAAGCAGTAATATTTACTTAAAATTTACTTAATTGATCGTGATATTTAAATTTAAGATTAATCTACAACTATTTAAACTTCGTTAGGATTACAATTAATGGGATACAATTAAACTGTTATAAGAATTTTTGAAATTTGAATGGTATACTATATGTACATTAGGCGTAGTAAAAATATATTTCGATATCAAAAATTAAAAATAAACGGTATTTTTCTTAGTATGTGCTTTAAATCGTTTCATTTTATGTTCTTGAGAAATTCATACTATTTTCATATTTAACATAACATTATTAAACCAGTGTACTTAATAAGATTGACTACGTTACTGTACTATATAGTAAATTTTTAAGTGCATAAAAAAGGGCTGTACGTCTCAGGTTACTTTGGTTATTTAAAACTGTTCTATTTGATATATTGCAGTCCATAAAACATTATATTGATTGCAGAAGGTTAACTTCTTTTCTTTTTCCACGCATATTACTATATTCTCATTTTCCGCCACTTTCTAAAAAATGTGTAGCAACTTTTGCTTTACCTGTTTTATTTAATGTACTTAAAAATTGCGGCTAAAACCGCTGATTATCTCAAAATTTGTATTTAAATTGTTTTGCAGACGACAAATGTATACAAATTTATAATTAATATAATAATCTTATCAAAGCTAAAATAACTGAACTACAATACTTAGCAAATATGTCATTCAAAGTAGGTAATAAAAATGAAAATACTATAACATAAATAGGAAAGTAAAGAACAACGATCTTGTTGTAACGAAAGCGTTATGTATGACCCCCAAACCATAATATAATAGCAAGCTCTACCAAACTTGATACGATAGCAGCATTTCACTAGTTGCAATGCTGATCCTACCAACCAATTCCAAGTCAAAAACAAGTTAAAGTACTGTCACAGTTTATTTATTCAACGTGAAAAGTCTAACCCAATCCTAATGAATGCAAAAGGTCTCCGTTTGTACGATTTAATGAAAGTACATAATGAAAATACCCTAATTCGAGTAGTAGTTGCCTATATAGGGTGCCGTATCAAAAGTCCTGCCAATAAATGAAGTATGGTATTTATAAACTACGCAAAAAATAAATCACACAACATAAAAATATTACACTTAGCAGAAAAAAAGGAAAGAAGTTTAACCTTCTCGAATCGATAGAGATTTTTAAAGCCCGTAATAGATCAAACCTAACAGTTTTAAATGACCAAACTGACCTGATGTATACACCACTTTTCCTGTTTGTAAAAAAATTAATATATAAGAAATATGTCTTCATTATAACTTACTTTAGTTTTGAGAATGTCCTAACAAGATTGAAACTGCAGTCAATAAGAGGAAATAAATAAAATAATTTTATTTTATATGAAAATTAAGATGTATTTCGTTCATTTTGTAAGTTCATCATAAATTCCATCATTAGAATTTATTGCACATTTTCCAACTAATTACGATATTTGAAAATATTACATCTTTTTGTGATAGTGCTAAAAAATGCAAACAGAATGTCCTCGCATAAAACTTACTCCCTGTGCAGTAGATAAATTGGTTAGCATTTTAGATAAATTGAACATATTCACAGAAGGTATATTAATTTAGTAAATAAAAGTTAGATAT
Source organism: Holotrichia oblita (assembly GCA_023690525.1). NCBI lineage: Eukaryota > Metazoa > Arthropoda > Insecta > Coleoptera > Scarabaeidae > Holotrichia > Holotrichia oblita. Next base: position 14,120,838 of record CM043018.1, read on the forward strand.
GCATAAATATCAAAAATTCAATAATCTCCAGTATCTTAACAAAAATACCATGATAGTCTACATTATTAAATTATGATCATCATTAAAAAAAAAGAACCATCTTACGAAAAGAGGAAACAGTATCACATCTTTGGAATGTTCTTATTAATACGAGGGCGTATTTTTATGTTATCTATCTAGCCATGAAAAAAAGGACATAAGAAAACAAAAAAACATTTTTATACACAACTCCCTTCAACACTAATACACTTATGTGTATTCCAACTTTTTTTCCAATTGTCCCATACCCTTAGAAAAAAAATGCTTCGGTAACCCCGCAAAATATTTTTCAACAGCTTCGTTGAATTGTTCATCAGACGCAAAACGCTTTCCCTTAGATGCTTTTTTAAATTTTTGAATTGGAAGAAGTCTGACAGAGCTACGTCGGGGCTATGGTGGATGCCTTAACTCTATAAACCCACAGTCATTGATTATCTGCTGAACTTTGGTTACCTTATAAACCCGGCATTTGTCGTGCAACAACAAGTTTTTTTGTGGATAAGAATGCGAGCGGTTTTCCTCTAGAGCAGTTCTTACATTTTTTATTGTGCTTCCGTCGTAGGGCTCTCTATTTATGGTAGACCCTCTTGGCATATATTCAATAAGCAAGACTCCTTCAACATCCCAGAACACAGTTGCCATCAGTTTTTTTTTTCCAGAAAATTGTGTCTTGGCCTTTTTTGGTGGAGGAGAGAGCTTATGAACCCTCGGCATGGGTTCTTGTTTAGTAGGAGGGTCTCAATGATGTACCCAAGTCTCATCCTCGGTGATAATTCGAGATAAAAATATTTTCTCCCTCTTCAATTTGGCCAAATTTTCTTGACAAACTTCTTTTCTGTACAGTTTTTGTTCAGGTGTAAGCAACTTGGGTATCCACCGTGCAGACACCTTCTTCATACCAAAATCGTCATGCAAAATTTTGAGGACACTTGCTTCGGATATACAGACTTCATTGGCACTGACAGAGATCTTTACACGCCAATCTTTCGGTACCAAATTTTCGACTTTTCGCACAATGTCTTCAGTTGGAGCTTCAACAGATCGTCTGGACTTTGGGTCATCATTGATTGACTCTCGGTCCCATCGAAATAGTTTAGACCAATATTTTACTTGAAAATAAGATGGTGCATTTTCCCCATACACAGCAACAATTCTTTCATGAATTGCTTTTGGACCATTGCCTTCTTTTGTCAGGAACTTGCTTATCAACATCCTTATACTGCGATGTTCAACCTTAGTTTCACTCATTTTATCAAGAAGTAGACCGTCTCAAATCTCTGTACACAGCACAAACTAAACACAACTTAGCACATGTACTTCTAACAGTGACAGCAATTTTTCAATAATTTGTTTGACATCGTCACTCTTTTATTTCATAGCTAGGCAGATAACAAAAATACGCCCTCGTATTATATTTTACTAACGTATTTTTTAATAAAACAAACTTATTATTCTTTAGGTCGATACAAAACGAGTCTAATTGGCCAAGCAGACCAATAACATTTTTACATCAAATGATGGTAAATGATGTATGTACATGCAATTAAATTCAACAGTGTATTCATTACAATACAATAAGAGTCCCTAATGATTACCTAATTTGTATTTTATTTTTTTAGAATGAATCAACAGCGTTTTTGGTTCTAACCTGATTATTATTTACGTATTCCGTAAATTATTAATTTTTCCTATTTATAGCCTCTTTTTCAGTTTTGTTTCTCCAACTTCTAAAGAAACGGGTGCAGAAGTGGTTTTGCAACAGACCTCATGGTAAAAAACAAAAACTAAAAATAAAAGTTTTTGTTGGAAATCAATAAAAAAAGAAATTCTGAATTTAAATATTTTTATATAATTTATTCTATGTATGTTGTAGCTAAAATTGTCATATGTTCAAGGCGGTTTTATATTGTTTCAATATATAAACAAAAGTGTTTTAGTTTTAATTTGCAAACGGAATGCGCCATCAAAAGGCTATCCCTTTTTATTAGTCTAATTTTAATTTGTTTAATTGCATTTTAACATACTTTGCAAAAAACTTATAAAGCTATTACTTACAGAAATTAATATTCTGTATATTCAGTTTTTGTAACGGGAAAAACAATTTTCGCAATAAAAAAAAATTAAGTGTGCTCGAAATTGCGTAGAAGGCGACTGTAATAATAAAATATTCCCAATAATGTAAATATAGAAATTATTAATAAAATACTCCTTGAGCAAGAATAGTTTTTACTTATCCATAAATAGCTATGCAACATGTTTTATTTTACAATGTACTATTCATGATGAAATAACGATATATTTCTACTTTCTCATTTCTTAAAACGATAAAACGAAATTCTAAAAAGATATAGTGATTCTATATTATTTTAATGTATGTATTTAGAAACGTATTTTTATTTTCATTATTTTATTTCCTTGATTTACTGAAGAACTTACATAAATTCTTGAATAGCCAAGACAATATAATAATTCTACATCATTCTATTCGTGCTAAATTCCATACACTGTTGTCAATTTTACGGAGGATTTATCTACTGCAAATGTTAAATTTAATATACGGAGGATTACCAATCTACTGCAAAGTAGAATCAAAATATACACCTCACAATATACGGGCTACCGTAGTGCCATCGGTGACTACGGCAAAGTCCGCAACTAAAATACTCGAACTACCTAAAAAACTGCTCTAAGTCACCCGTTTAAAATTTTACTGGGTGGTAGGAGGCTACAAACCGATTACTTTTACATGGAAAGCGATAGGTCCTCCGTATATGGGCGACCTATTGCAGCCGGATGACCTATTGCATGCAAATTGTCTATCAGCGGAGGACCTAACTACTGCAGGATACATATATATATATATATGTATATATATCCTGCAATACATGCAAACAAATATTAATACTGACCTAGATTGTTTCGGTCATCCTTTCATAAAAGTTAATCTTTCATCAATCTGCACAACCAAACTCTCAATATAAATTCAATTCAACAATATAATTTTAGAAAAGTTTTCCTAATTCAGTCAAAAAGTTACTCTATGCTTTTGTCAGCATTTATCCTCGGTTAAATAGAACAATAATTTCTACGCTTAGGAAATTCTGTTCTATTGTTCATAATATTATATACAACTTGAAACAAGTTGCTTAAAAATGTATTCACATTTTCGTTTTATTCACAGGGAATTTTAGGTTCCGGATTCGCGTTGAAAGTGCAACAAAAACAGCGTCAGAAGCACTTCAATCGACAAATACCAGCAGCAGCTATGCTTATCCAGTGCCTCTGGCGATGTTACGCCGCCGACAAAAGTTTCAACTCCAGCGCAACATGGCAGGTCTACTTAAAGGACACGAACCCTGCTAGTGTTCCCAGCCAACCGAGTTCGAACAACACTAGCATGCCCTTATCGAAGGTGAGACAGCTAAGCACCTTAATCCATCTCAAAATACCGTATAATTTCACTTCAACTTATTAGCGTAACATGAGCATGCTGTACAGAATCTGTGGTGCATTGCGTTGTTGTATGGTAAAAGAAACTCTTGCACTCCAAAATACTTTCCTTTTACTTCTGTAGCTTTGAATGTAATGCAATCTCGTCGCCTGTAATAATAGTTATGTGTCCGTAAAAGCGGAATTTAAATTGAAATTAGTGAGATTGCAATACGTCCAAGTTTGTGCGAATGAATGTTTCTACTTTGTCTTCTCTGTAACAAACTCATTGATTACCCGTAACTCTACATGTTAATATCCACAAATAATATTATACGTCAGCCGTAACAAAATGTTGATTTACGATAAAAACTAATTATATAAACGACAACCAATTAGTCATGACAGCGCCTCTCTCATTATCATAGAATAAAATTTCCTACATAATAATGTGAGTGTGATACTTGTTATTATTTAATGTACATCATTTGATTGAATATATATAGATATATCATCAAAATGTTGACAAAGGAGGTGCTAACATAAATGTTAATAGCGAAGATTGTCCTATTTGGCGCTAGATGGCGACAAATAGGATTATTCGGTAGGCGTTAGCGCGCATGCACTAGACAATAAGGGTGATGTACAATACATGTAAAGACATATAGTATAGACAAGAAAATAAAGATACTTTTCACTAGAAGATTCTATCATTTCCGATACAGTCTGTTATATCGTAAACAGTGGTCCTTCGAGCCGGATATGGAGAGTTTGATAGTGAAGAAGATGATATGTTATACATGGTAAGCCAATTCCTTGTACCTGTAACTTCCGATAGTTCAAAATGGTTGCTACTTGTATACGTATCCATTTCTTATATATTTTTTAGTGTGTACTTGTATTTGTGGGTTAGAACATAAAATATTCGTGTGTTATTGGGGCAATTTATTTGTTTGATTGCTATTTCAATAAATTATAGTAGAATATTGTTATTTGCACCATGTCCGACGAGGAAATAAGTAAATTGAACCGTAAGAGAGGGGCAATAAAGGCCAAAATTACGAGTTTTGCAACGTTTTTAACGGAAATTAAATGTGATTTAGAAGCTAAGGTTAATGTTAGTGAGAATATAGAAAAGCTTATAATTAAATTAGAAAAACAAGAATCAGTATGGGTAGAATTTGAAACGGTACAAATTGAAATTGAATATGTAACGCCTGATGACAAGATCGGAGAACAATACCAAATACGCGAAACGTACTATAATGATTATACAAAAGGTCTAGCTCAAGCTAAAGTATTATTAAAGAGTTATGATGAAAATAGACGTAATAACGGATCTGTTGCATCGGAATGCGTCGATGGTACAAATAGTAGTGTGACGGGGAATTCCGTGCGACAGATACGGTTACCAATAATTGATTTGCCTAAATTCAATGGACATTTTCATAAGTGGCTTGAATTTAAAGATACCTTTGAATCGCTTATTCATAAAAACGATTCCATCATGGATATACAAAAATTTCATTATTTGAAGGCTGCTTTACAAGGGGATGCGTTAAAAGTCATACAGGCCATAGATTTTACAGCTGCAAATTATAACATAGCATGGAAAGCCATTTGCGAGCGATATAACAACAAAAATTTACTCATTCACAATCATATAAAAGCAATATTTGAGGTCGAATCGATACAAAAGGAGTCCGCGCGCTCTATTAGGAATTTAATTGATACAGTTTTTCGGCACATCAAAGACCTAGAAACATTGGAATTACCCGTGCAACATTGGGATACTATTTTAATTTACATTATAGTCGCAAAATTAGATAAAACATCTGTAAGGGATTGGGAAAAACAGAAAAACGGTTCAGATTTACCAACACTAAATGTTTTAAAATCATTTTTGAATAATAGAGCTGATTTTCTAGAAACGTTTGATTTTAACCATGGTGGATATAAAACAAAAGAAAGTTTAAAGTACGAACAAAAAAGATCGCCTGCATTGTTAGCTGCGAGTCATGTCCAAGAAAAAAGAAAATGTGTAATTATTGCCATAACGATCATTTTATAAAAGATTGTACAGAGTTTACAAATTTGTCAGTAACTTCGAGAGCTCAGAAAATAAAAGAGTTAAAGTTGTGTTTTAACTGTCTGTGTTTCGGACATCGAGCAGAAAAATGCAGAGCCAAACCATGCAATAAATGTAATAAAAAGCATAACTTTTTATTGCACACGGAAAAGGTTATAAATTCCAGTTCTAATACAAATGAATCGCAAAACACTTTCACAGATCAGAGGGAGGCAGACCCTCACTGTTTGATTTCAAGTCAGAATACAAATAAGACGGTATTATTGTCAACTATTGTTGCCTTAGCGCTTGATGTGAATGGTAAATACCATAAATGTAGGGCTGTCTTAGATAGCGGATCAATGTCAAATTTAATTACTAGCGAATTTGCAAAAAGGTTAAAATTATCACAGTACACAACAAATATATCTATTGTTGGTGTCAATCAAGTAGATATTCCATTAAAATACACATGTAATTTAAAAGTAAAATCACAGTTTACTGAATTTGAAAGGGGGATTTCCTGCATAGTGGTACCAGACAAAATCACAGATAATTTACCAGTGCATACTATTGACATTTCTTCGTGGAAAATTCCTGATTGTATGAAACTTGCAGATAGTGAATTTAATATATCCGGGGATATAGATTTGCTGATAGGAGCTCAACTATTTTGGGATTTATTAAAAAATGAGAGCCATAGTTTAGGAAAAGGGTTACCTGTATTACAAAACACGGTATTTGGATGGATTGTTGCGGGAACTATAAATCACACAATGGTGAAATCATATTGCAATTTAATCAAAATAACAAATCAGGAATTAGACAGCAATTTAACGAAATTTTGGGAACTAGAAGAGGTTGATTCTAACATTTATTCTATAAATAACGACGAGATGATATGCGAATCGCATTTTATGAAACATTATTCGAGAGATAGTGAAGGTCGCTTTATAGTGCGAATACCTTTAAAAATGGCACGAACAGAATTGGGAGATTCAAGGGAAACAGCGGTAAAAAGGTTTTTAAACTTAGAACGAAAATTAGGAAAAGATAAAGATTTGAAAGCGTTGTATTGTGATTTTATGAAAGAATACATTGAGTTAGACCATATGGAGCTTTCTTGTAACGAGACCGATCTAGGCAATCATACGTATTATTTACCTCATCACGGAGTTCTACGCCCAGATAGTGCGTCTACAAAATTGCGCGTAGTTTTCGATGGATCAGCGGTTACGACTAAGGGATTGTCACTTAATGACATTCAGTTTAAAGGTCCATCATGCCAAAATGATATTACAGATATTCTGATGCGGTTTAGAAAATATAAATATGCAGTATGCGCCGACATTACGAAAATGTATAGGCAAATTTTAGTAGATGAAAGAGATCGGTCTTTACAAAAAATAGTTTGGCGGTTTAATCCAAACAGTCCGTTGCTAACATACACGTTGAATACCGTTACATACGGAACAGCGTCTGCGCCATATCTAGCCATTCGTTGTCTTAAACAAATAGCTGAGGACGTTCAAAACACCGATCCATTAGCTTCAAACATAATAAAACATGATTTTTACGTGGATGACCTAATTACGGGCTTTGATGAAATAGATATTGCAATAGATACTTGCAATAAAATAACAAAAATTCTTAAAGGTGCAGGGTTTCCTCTAAGAAAATGGTCATCTAACTGCATGGAAATCTTGGAACTGCAAGAACACGTTGACCATACTAGTCACTTGTTGTTCAGTAACGATGAAACTGTCAAAACGTTAGGACTGCTTTGGAACCAGAAAATAGATAATATTTCCTTTAGCATTAAAGAATTTACAGAAACGGACATAATTTCTAAACGAACAATTCTTTCTTGTATTTCTAAATTGTTTGATCCGTTGGGATTTGTTAGTCCTTGCATTATTCTAGTAAAAATTTTGATTCAAAAATTATGGGCATTAAAGTTAACGTGGGATGAGCCAGTTCCATCAGAACTGCACGAAGTTTGGGTTAAATTTAAAACGAATTTAGCTTGCCTAAGTAAATTGGAAATACCGAGACATATAGTTTGCAATGGTGCTATACTGCTAGAGATTCATGGATTTTGCGACGCGAGCTGTGATGCTTATGCTGCAGCAGTATACTTGCGAAGCGCATCCATAAACGGAAATGTTGCTGTACAACTAGTATGTTCAAAGACCAAAGTAGCTCCGTTAAAACAACAATTGACTATTCCGAAATTAGAGTTATGTGGGGCACTGTTATTAGCGAAACTAGTCAATCGCGTAATTAATGCCTTGAGATTAAATGACGTTGAAAGTTTTTTGTGGTGTGATTCTCAAGTAGCTTTGGCTTGGATTAATAACGGATCAAAATCACTACCCAGATTTGAAACTAACCGCGTTAATCAAATTAGAGAACTAACTCAAGCCTATACGTGGAATTATGTACCAAGCAAACAGAACCCTGCGGATGTTGCGTCCAGAGGTATACTACCGAACATGATATCAGATTGCAAGCTATGGTGGAACGGCCCAGAGTTTCTACTATATAACACCTCTCAATTGCCTCCAAACAGGAAAAACACAGGGGTGTATTTAGTGACAACAGATAACTTTAACATATTTAATAAATTTTCTAGTTTCACAAAATTAAAAAGAGTAACAGCATACTGTTTAAGGTTCTACCATAACTTAAAGGTTTCAAAATCAAACAGAAAATTCGGTCATTTGACAGTTGACGAGTTAGCGCATAGTACAAAACTAATCATAAAATTATGCCAAAACGAAACCTTTCCTACCGAATTAAAGTTGTTATCAAAAAATAATCATTTAGATAAGAATAATACTCTTGCTACATTGACTCCATTCTTAGATGAGGATGGCATTATACGAGTAGGAGGGAGACTAAATCATTCCAGTTTAGGTTTTGACTCCAAGCATCCAATATTGTTAAGTGGAAAACATACTTTAACCAACTTGATTATATCAGAAGAACATAAAAAATTGTTCCATGCAGGTCCTCAATTGTTATTAGCTACGATCAGGCAGACGTATTGGCCTACTTCTGGAATGACTGCTGTAAAAAAGGTAACCAAAAATTGCATCATTTGTTATAAGCATAAACCGCAAATAATGGAAGCCATCATGGCCGACTTACCTGAAAGTAGAGTTAAGGTCAGTACTCCATTTTACAACACTGGAGTCGACTATGCCGGTCCATTTTATATAAAAACTAGGAAGGGGCGAGGTGCTAAACTTTTTAAGGTATATCTTTGTGTTTTTATTTGCTTCACTACCAAAGCAGTGCATTTGGAATTGGTATCCGATCTTGCCGCAGAAACCTTCCTAGCCACCTTAAGAAGATTTGTTGCAAGACGAGGCAAACCATACTGTATTCATTCAGATAATGCTACCAACTTCGTTGGAGCCAATAAAGAATTAAAAGAGCTATATAACTTCTTATCTGAGTCAAGTGATATCATCTCTGACATGTGTGCAAATGACAATATTAATTGGAAATTCATTCCTCCCCGCGCCCCACATTTCGGTGGAATCTGGGAGGCGGCAGTAAAATCATGTAAATATCACTTATCACGGGTAATTAATAATACCCATCTTACATATGAGGAGTTCTACACAGTTTTAATACAAGTAGAAGCTATTTTGAACTCTAGACCGTTATACGCCTTATCCTCAGATCCTAATGACCTCTCTCCATTAACTCCTTCACACTTCCTCATTGGCAAGCCGTTGACCATGGTGCCAGATCCAACCTTGTCACACATCAAAGTAAATAAGCTGTCCAGGTGGCAAATGTTACAAAACATCAACCAACACTTTTGGAAATCCTGGGCAAGAGAATATGTGTCAACTCTGCAGCAGCGCCATAAGTGGAAGGTGTCATCAGAAAACGGATTTACAATAAATTCGTTGGTATTATTAAAGGACGAGGGATTACCTCCGTGTAAATGGCTGACCGGACGAATTGTTACGTGTCATCCAGGAAGAGACAACGTGGTACGGGTAGTAACAGTCAAGACAGCACATGGAACCTTCCAGCGACCTGTCAGCAAATTGTGCCTACTGCCATTGCCCGCCAAAGTTGACGACACACTGGATAACTGACATCATGATGTGAATTATTTATTTATTTCATTGTTTTTATTGTTCAATACGCTAAATTATAATAGTATATCTTATTATTTCATCTTTTTTGCGTGGGAGTATGCTAACATAAATGTTAATAGCGAAGATTGTCCTATTTGGCGCTAGATGGCGACAAATAGGATTATTCGGTAGGCGTTAGCGCGCATGCACTAGACAATAAGGGTGATGTACAATACATGTAAAGACATATAGTATAGACAAGAAAATAAAGATACTTTTCACTAGAAGATTCTATCATTTCCGATACAGTCTGTTATATCGTAAACAGGAGGTCCTGACTTGATTAGTATTATCGAATCAATTACTCATTGCAAGCAATGCGTTCCCTATTTTTTTATACAGTCGACACCGTTTAATTGGGTCCACGGATAATCGAGACAACCGCTTTATTGGGACATTTCTAACAAAACGGAATCAAAGATAAGTAAAAGTTTACCATTTTATCGGGACAAAACGTCGAATAATCGGAGGAACTCCCTAATTCTCCGTGAAACGAAATTTAAACCGAGAAGACAAAACTCGACTCATTTCTAAATGTGTGCCCTTCCAAGTACGTAATACAACTTGTGTGTGGGCTCATTTGTTTAAAATGCCCCGTAGAAACTTAAGTGTCCAAACACATCGAATCGGAGTCTGAAATTTTAAAGGTATCGAAAACTACGATTGCGCGAATTCGTGCAAATGAAAGGGAACTCCTAGAACAAATTAGCATCGCAAGTGTGAGTGGTAGTGCGACAAAAACCTAAGAAGGAAAAGATGCTGAAGTTGACGAAGCGCTCAGCAATTTTGCATTGTTACTAAAAGAGGTGTCTGTGTGTTCGGACCTATGTTAAAATGCAAAGCCGATGAGTTGGGCTAGAAGCACGAAAATTTTAAGGGCGACCGAGGGGTGGTTTTCTCGCTGGAAAAAGGGACACGACATCAACTTTAAAAAAATTTATTGCTTGCTGATAAGTGGAAACTCGAAAGATTTCCCGAAATTATGAACGAATTTTCAACATTTATCAACGATAGAGGGGAATACAAAATCGAGAGGAATTCATCGATTTAGACAAAGATTTAAGTTGCTGCGACGAAAGGGAAAATCTTGATGAAAATATCATTGATGAAATGAACGCCTACGAGAAGACGAACATTTTGATTCTGACTGCAAAGGAGAAATTCAGTCTACGCCCGTTTCTTTGCCAGAAGCACGAAATTTCGTCGAGAGTTAAGACAATTTTTTGGCAAAAAAGGAATAGGGGAGGTCCTTTGGATGCCCTTATTACGTGCTCTAATTTTGTTAATGCTGACTCAATTAAGAAAAGAAAGTACTCTTGACTCTTACTTGTTAAATAAGATGACTTAATTTTTGTTACGTTGTCTTCGCTGTTTTTTACATACGTACCTAATAATGCACATGCTTTAAATAATATGTGGGTAAGTCGATTAAGGTATATCTACCAATATACAGTACGGTCGACCGTCCTAGGGTCAGTCGATGTCATCCGAAAGCGTATGCAGTGAAGCTGCTATTAACAGTATGAAAATACTAGTAAATATATTCCTTTGAAAAAGAAAAGTCCTTCCACAAATAATATAAATTGCTTTAAAAAAAGTCAGATTTATTGTTAAAATATAAAAAAAAAACAAGGTTTTATGCTAAATCAGGATAAAGGGAAACTTAAGGCAATAAATTCTCAAAACGATCTCCAAGTTGAAATGAACAATTCAGAACAACAATACATAGTAGAAATTGACAGCAAGAAAATGAACCTGTCTGTGAACGCGCCTGTGGTGCATACCCGTTCGGATGACATCGACTGACCCTAGCACGGTCGACCGTACTGTATATACATAGCCCCCTATTTACTGTTTTTATTTATTGTTTATTATGCATCTAGTACTGAACACCACAATATTAAATGTACTATAGTATATGTTTGGAAGTAAACCAGTCAATGCACATTGAGATGTTTTTCTTTGGATTTATTCATGAACTTCGATTTATTGGGACCTCCGGATTATTGGTATGAAATAGTTTCCCCATTTGTGTCCCGATTAAGCGGAATCGACTGTATATAATTGAATAATAGTATCCGTATAAGTTTTAATTAAAAAAATTGTCTCAAACTATCACGGAGTGTGTGGCTTATGAGAACACCAAAGAAGGATTCTGATCCAATGAAATGCATGTCAGCGCCTTGCTTTGCAAGTTCATCTGCCATATCATTTCCAATTTAGACGCAAAGCTACGAGAGGCCAGAGCGACCTGCGCCTCTCAAGTTTTTCCGAAGACAAAGATCTATGGCATGTATTTCCGCCTAAAAAATAGTTGGGCATGACCCTATAGCTGTAAACAGTTTGGTCTTAGAACCATGAGCCCCAACCCCTACCTCTGCGTTTGCCTTGGATTCGTCTGTGTGTACCAAACAAGCGATCCATATTCACAACTCAGAAATAGTACCTTGAATGGTCTCAGGTGGTGTAGTTGGACACTCATGGCATGCTCAGTTGATATCACAGATAAAATTACCTAATTTGACCATCTGTCTGTTCATCAGCCCTTCCTCCACCCCCTCAATGTGTGCTCAGGTGTAAACATTACAAAACTTGTTTAATTTTAACGACAAATTCTTACTCTAACAGCAGAAGACACCATGAATGTCCTGAGTATAAAAAATTGGACAACGTGTATCATCATCGTCATACTTACTGCTTTCATTGCTGTCTATAGAAACTTAGCCTGGTTTATCCTTACTTTCACTAGTAGAACAATAATTTTCTTATACGAAACTTAACTATATTTTTAACAATACTATTTGAAGTCTTAACTTTAACTTTTTAGTCAAACGATAGCAGTTTCAGACTTCAACAAGACCAGCAATTTAGGTTCCGTTTTTGATTGTAACTTTAGGAGAGCTGTTTTAAATGGTGAAGGCTGTTAAGTCACTATTTCTAGTAGCTAAAGTAACAGTCTTTTTAAGAACAATCACAGGTTTGATATTTCATGGCAAAACAATTTTTGATCCATGTGTGGTTTGTATCTTATTAGAGGATTGAGTGTCTGGTATTTTAGAACACCCCGACTTACGAGGGAGCGTTTTTATATTCGTGGAATGAGCGGGTTGTAGGGGTGATTAGGTGCATTGGGGGCGTGGCCTGTGCAGCGACTCATAATTAGTATAAATACGAAGTTTCACTGTTATTAGACAGTTAGTCTTGGAGCTATTGTCAACCAAGTAACATAATCAGGAATGAAATGTGAAATATGGAAAAAATCGAATATCGTGCCGTTATAAAGTTCCTTACCAGACAAGGAAAATCAGTCGCGACCATAATGAATGAGATGTCATTGGTTTACGGCGACTCTTGTCCAGGAAAAACCATGGTGTACAAGTGGCATAGTTTATTTAAACAAGGAAGACGACCCGAGGCCGGTCAGGAGCATTAAGGTGACCACGTCAGCACTTATCCAAAAAGTTGAAAAAATTGTACTCGAAGATGCTCGACTAAAGAAGAAACAACTCGCAGAAATGGTTGGAATATCCGATACAACAATTTTTAAAATCCTACACGATCATCTCGGCATGTCTAAGGTCAGCGCAAGATGGGTGCCGAGAATGCTCACGCCGCCGCAAAAACAACAGCGCGTAGAGTGTTCGCGTGCATTTTTGGACCTCTGTAATGAAGACAAGGATGGTGTATTGAGTCGAATTGTTACTGGAGACGAAACTTGGGTTCATCATTATGAACCTGAGTCCAAACAAGACTCCATGCAGTGGCATAAAAAGGGCACAGCACCTCCCAAGAAATTTAAAGTGTCACAATCAGCTGGGAAACTCATAGCAACGGTATTTTGGGACTCGGAAGGGATATTGTTGATTGATTATAAAGATAAAGGTGTTTCTATAACCGGAGAATATTACGCTTCAATATTAGAGCGACTAAAAGAAGCCATTAAAGAGAAAAGACGGGGAAAATTGACGAAAGGTGTGCTGCTTTTGCACGACAACGCGCCCGTCCATAAGAGCCGCGTTGCGTTAGCTGCCCTGCATAAGATGGGCTTCGAAATTGTGAATCACCCACCCTACAGCCTAGACCTGGCCCCGAGTGATTATTACCTGTTTCCGAAAATGAAAAAAGAGCTGCGGGGTAAAAAATTTACTGCCGATGATGAAGTCAAGGAGGCAGTTATCTACATTACGTTCCTTCTACATATTTCTACATTGAATTTATTGGTAAGATAATTTTGCTTTTGAAGGGCAGTGTTCCTGTTTCCGTCATCTGTGGTGAAGTGGACCATTTTTTCCTAGTTTTTTTAGCATATCTTAAGAACATCACACCAGAATGAATTGTATTTTATAATATATATAACTAACAGTCGAACAATACCAATGTGACACAAAACTTTACCTAACAAAAATTCTGCACACATATTTTTATTATCCACATTTTGAACACTTTAAACGTTATTTGGAGTGAAGTGGTGAAAAGAAGTGATAAACTGGTGTGTTCTGGATGGTTTTTTCCTATAAAACAATAGAAAAAAAATTGTAACATTTTTCTTAAAAGACATGGTCTCAGATAACTTACCTTTTAATATAAACTAAACCAAAATTTAAATTCTACGTTTTTATAACTCAAGCAGAGGAGTTTTCAGCAGCAATATAAAACTAACCAAAACTGTGTTAGAACGTAAAACCTGTAAACAAAACCAACCTCTAACATTCTGAGGTTAAAACTTAAAACATTGTTTTTAGCGAGCATTGAACTCTGTATATTCGATTCTGTTCGTAAGATTCAGTTTAGCTCAAGAGCGCTACATGGCAGCACCTATTTTATAAGAAAATTTCAGTCCGGGCCACTTCACCACAGGGTGTCCACTTCACCACAGATGACGGTACCTCTTCATTGCAACATTCAGTATTGTTGTTCCACCGGTTTTACCAACTGTCAAGACTGGGATTTCTTGCACGTAATAAGTGTTAAATCCACTTCCCAAATCAAGTTTTTTTAACAATATCTTATACAACAGAAACACATTTTAGTATTGCGTAAGCGATGAGAACTGATTAGCAGTTACACAATTTACTAAATTAAATACTAATAAACGACCAGGCAATTAATTGGAAATTACCGCAAATACCTGCTCATATTTTAGTAAATTACGCTAGTTGATGTAATGAACCGGATAATTACAATTAGCGACGGTTAACAACAACGTTCTCGCCACAGTTGTATAATTAAATACAATCCTCGTTTCCTGAAAATTACTTAATAACGCACATTTTCCCGGAAATTACCCTCTCTGATACGACCCTACATTATTCAAAACCCTCTCTTAAACACTAGGGGATACCTATTATTACCTGCATTGCCATTTCTACTTATCTTCGAGATAACGATTACGCGTTGTTGCTCCTCGAAAACAAAGCAAAGTCCGAGCATTATCGTTGTAAGTACAATATAAAACATACGGGGACGAATTTAGTGGTCTTTGGCTGTCTAATAAAAGGGAAATTAATGATGTAAGGTTAACTCGCCTTTTCCGCGTTCGCACATCCTCTGAAACACGTTGTTTTGGGATTGTGTAGGTAAGGGTTAATCGCTTTATATTACGTAGGATGAACGATAAGTTAATAGGATTTTGTTTAGTTGTGTAGTATTTAGATATGTATGACAAATAGTATTTTGGTTTATACAGGACGGGAAACAAAAGTTTTACGAGAGCGAACTGGTTATTAGTGATTCTAATGAATTAATAACATCCTTCGGTTTACACGTTTAGAACTTAAGTCTTCCATCGAGTTTCCAAAGCGGATGCAGCGAGGATTTAGTATATGTACCTGCAAGTAGATAGTAATCTTGATAATTCCTTACATAGCCAATGATAAATCTTCCTGTGGATTTCTCCTAAAATATTGAGTGTTCTCGTACACACATCTTAATCTATTAGACAGCTTTTTTTCTGTTATAACATCTTTAATTAACTCACGTCACTCAAAAAGATACGCACCATTAAGTTTATCGGGACTCTGAGAAAAAATATATAAAAATTAGAATCAGATTCGATAGACTGCACAGTCCAAATTAAATTAATGAGTGAGTAATGACAACATTGACACGCCATTAATTTGAGTTGTCACTGTCATGATTAGTTGCTTGTTCCATTATCATAAACAGCCTTTATAACTTATAATTACTAATTTTATTGCTACCTTATAACTATGACGTTTAATATTTCTGTACAAATATAATGAAGTTAACTTGCAGCTGTCAAACATGTCTTAACAAGTTCTAACCTATACCATACTTGTACACACGTAACATCTAGTGTAGACGTCTCTCAACTTGGTTTCTCTTTTAAAAAATGAAGAAAATAGTAGTTTTAAATGTGGGGCGTTGGGTTCGAGAAATATAGTACTACATTTTGTAAATCTAGTGCCCAACAAGAAGCCGACAAAAAATGTAGAGCCAAGTTCGGAGACGTCTATTTCAGAATAATCAACACTAACTCTTTACCTGGTTTCTTTCTATTCAAATTAATGTTATCTTTAATCGATTAGCTCATTCTTTCTTAATTTTGATCCAATTACAAACAGGAAACGCACATCTAGAACCAAATTTAATACACATATATACATTGTTTATATTAGCAAAGCAATGGGATTTGTTAACGTATCATTATTTTTGAGGTTTAATTAAAAATACAGTTTACAGCTTTTTGTAAAATAACTGGCTTTTCAAACTTTACCACCCTCCTGCGACGCCATTAGGGGTTGAATTTAAAACTACAGCAAAACATATGTACCATTACGAAGTTCTTAAATCTACTCAGTTTTATTATCGCGTTGATAATGCCAGCTTTGCTGTCGAAATGCGTCGGTGTTTTAGTAAAAATGTTTTGTTCTTCTGGTGTTTTGTGGATTGAAGTGTTTAGTGTTATATCTGTACCATTAATTGTTTTACAAAGCATAAATGCCAACTTTCAAGTAAATTTGGCCATAAAAGTGCTATTTTCGTACAAACTTTGACTAACTAGAATAGATTTGGAAAATCTGACGAAACTGATTGCTTGCTATTGCTTTCATTTCAAAGATGACACTCTAAAGTGCCTGTATTCATCATTCATAGCAACGTTAGGTACGTAGATATTGATAGAGACTCGTCAAAAAGGAATAAAATAAAACTTCAACAATCAGGTTATTAAATATTACTCAAGTTAACTATCATTGTCACCAAAATTAAATTAATATATGTATTTTTTGACCTTTATGTACTTATCTTTTAATTCCTGATTTATTTCCACTTAGAGGTCAATAAAACAATAAATAATTAAATACCAATTTATTCCATAACATATAATAATATGGAATAAATTGGTATTTAATTATTTATTGTTTTATTGACCTCTAAGTGGAAATAAATCAGGAATTAAAAGATAACCAAAATTAAACCAAATTAAAGGTCATGTTCCGAATGTACATAGTATCAAAAATTTCAACAACAATTCAATCCCCTGACAAAATAATAAAAGTGTAGCCCTTACCTTTTTCGTCACGTCAAGTTCGCAGACAGTACCATGTCCAGATTTTATGGATGATTAACGAATAGTTTGTTGTAATTGATAATACATGAAGAACGACCTGATAAAACCAATACATCATATTATTACATCTTATCATCATATATACATCTTATTATTTATGAATTTGAAACTTTCAGGTTAAGATTAACCCATAGCCTTCTTTTGTTCTAAAATATATCCGATGTTGTAAAACTTCCGCTATCAACTTTCTTAATTTAAATAGAACGCAGTGTATATTATTGCATTTTTTGAATTGAACAGTCGATTCTACGATGCACTGTACTAGATTACCCTATACCTATCTTCAACTGTTTTTCACTTATTGTGATTTTTTTTTAATTGCGTTTTGTGGTGGGATGTTTAATTCTTTTGCTCTTCTTTAAATGCAAAACCTCGATATTTTACAGCAAGTAAAACCATAAGCGTTCACAAAATACATTGCAAACCTATCACAGGTTATACAGGGTGTTCAAAATTTAGTGTCAAAGTCGAAAAACTTCAAACACAAAAAAAGTCAAAAGTTGGAATAATCGTCAATCCTCAATACTTGATTGACCCCAATATCTAGAACTTTGTCAAAATAATCCTTTTTTAATTTTAGTTTGTTATACCTAGCGATAATTTACTGTTAATTTAGACAAGTATTTATAATAAGAGTAACAAAATCTTAAATTTTCCATAGCTAATAACTGTTACCTTAAGATCTGGTGAGACATTAGTTTGAACGCAGCAAAATAAAAAAGAAAATCGTTGATTAAATTTTATTTAATAATCGATATGACTACCATTCCTGCTTACAACTTTTATCATTCTGTTGGGTAAAAAATTATATAAATTTTGGATGTACTCCAAGAGCAGTTCGTGGCATGCTTCTCGAATTGCTTCTTTTAATTGCCATAAATTCTTCGGAACAACCATCTTCACACATCCTCTATGATATTAAGAAATTGCATCCCCTATCATTACTCTGCCACCACCTTCAGGTCTTCACGGTGTTATCTTGGGCTCTTTTCTCAAGTCATGACAATAATATCGAAATCCATCAGGTCCATCTAGTGTAAAACGTGTAACTTTACTTTTGGAATATTTAGCGTGCAGTCGCTGGATCACCTACCAATATTATTCTACAAACACCAATATAATCATGCCTTTCAGCATGCAGGTAGAATATTTTAATATTCTGGGTAAGACCTTGACCTAAAGGTTGGCAATGTGTGGTAGTATTGGATGGAAGAAAAATAAGTTTGATTGTCCAATATAATTTTGGAATGAGATCTTGCATTATCCAGAAACAATTCTTCTGTTATTCTTCTATTATGCTTTTTTATTGTGGTATCAATGTTATGAAGCCATGCTGCCTTGATGTGAACTGTCATTCACGCTTATTATTATAATCTCGAGAAGATTTGCTTTTGCCTATATGCCTACTATACCTAAGTAGTAGTAGTAGTAGATTAGAAGACTAAATCATTGTTTTGATGTCTATTTTCCTTTTAATACACTTGTCACCTCCACCATCCTCTAAAATTGCCCAAACTTTTCTTTTCAAAATCATCAGCAGATTCGCCACATAGTCTATTGAAAGTGATATTCTGCCAATGATAAAATCTTTCTAATCGTCCACTTGATGCCTTCAAGTTATTTAGCGCTAGATATTGCGTAGCTTTGAGAGCTTTTGCTTGATTCAAAATAAGTTAAAAAGAACTTGATCCATTACCAGTGCTTTGGCTGTAGGAAAAAATATATTTTGCTCACCATTGCCACATACTCGAAAGAAATTTCTAACAATTTTTTGAATATAAAAGCGAGCAATTACGAAGCTCATTAAAAGAAAATGGTTAATATGATAATACATGCTCAACGTTTAAATTGAATTTAATTAATCCCATTGCTTTATGAATACAAGTCGTACATATAATGAAGAAATCTAAACTGTTACACTAAAGCTGGTATAGAAATAACATTCAACGATACCTAAATATTAAGAAATAAAACAATATTGACAGTTATAGGTATCTACACTAACATACGTGAATATTTTGCTTTTTATAGATGTGCAAATTGTAGAAATGGACCTTAAAATACACATCTAGTACATACGTATATGTAAATTTCTCACTTCTCTTATAAAAGTTCAATACGTAAAAGTAAAATATTCAGTTCTTACCCATCTTCAATAAAAATCTCTCGGGATTACTGTACATATATACACTCATACATACAGGCATAGACCCTTACTATTCATGTATGCAAATACAGGATTTTATGTGCATCTTGTTTGAGAAGTATGAAGAAAGAGAAATTCATTGCTACATTAAGCTGAACTGTCGTCCAAATCACACGAATATTAACCCTTACGTTGCTTTTAAATAATTTTTAAATTAATCCGCGGTTAAATTGAAAGATTTGTTTAAGATTTCATCAGCTCCTCTCTCAATACATAACTAAAGAATAAATTCAATATTAAAAACCTTTGCAACATAAGGGTTGAAAGAAATACGATTAACTCAGAACTAAATTGTTGTAAAATCAGTAATTAACTCGAAATATAGTAAGTAGATGTAGACATAACCTATTTTTTTGATTTATAATTTAACCGTCAGATTATATTAGTTTATAAAAAATAAATTAAAATCGTATTTCGCGAAGCACAAGGTGGAAACTGGTAATTTGGACGTTAGTGTTTTGTTCTGTTAGGCTAGTTCTAGATGCAGTGTTCGGTGTCTTGGTGTTAAGTCTGCATGGGTTGGGTCAGTCCCTGATATTACAGGTTGCTAAGAAAGCATCCGTGCTCAAAAGGCGGAAATCTAGGAATAGGATGGAGCCACCTGGGACACCTCAGGGCGACGCACCACCCCGATGTGATTCCGAAGCTGACGTCGTCTTCTACGTGGAGGAGCCGAAAGCAGGTCAGTTGAAAGAGAATATTATCTGTCTATTGTGTATGTATAAACGTAGATGCCGTCTATTTTCTGTCGATTTACATAACTGCCAAGTCGACGTCAAATAGCTTTTTATATAAAATTTACTACAATTGTTGATATTTTTTATTTTATCAAAAATTTCTTGATATAAAACTTAATAATAGTTTCTTTTGTTTAAAATGACATTGGACAACTGTGACTTGTGTCAGCGTTTACAAATTTACATGTTAACATATCATTTTTTAAATTTCGAAACAAATAATAAGCAGATGGTGTCAAATCGGACGAATAGGGTGTGTGTTTCAGTAGCATCCAACTCAGCAGAGTGATTTTTTCGAGTATAACATTTGCTAACATATGCACGATCTCATCTTCATTCCAGAACACAGTAGCCATCATCTTTTTGAATGTCATTTTGGAACGCTCGACTTCTGGTGGAGGCTGACCAGGAAACTTCCATTCCGAAGTTGAATTTCGGGTCTGTGGTGGTTCGTAGTAGACCCAAGTTTCATCGACAGTTAGCAGATTGTCCAATAAATCATCCCATTCGGCACCATACTCATCTAAAAGGGATTGAGCATCATCAACACTTTTCTTCTTTTGCTCCCACTTTGCCAAGACCTTTCTAAACTGAAGACATGTTTTGATCATGTGTTGTAGGCATCCTTTTGACTCGCCAAGTTCAGCAGAAAGAAAGGCCAGTGACGTTTTAGGATTCTTCACCAGACAGTCGGTGATGACTTTTAACAATCTTGGATTAACCAGATCTGGAGGTCGTCCACCTTTCCTCTGCGTGGCGATTTCTGTACCACCTTGTTTGAAATAATGATACCATTTAGAGATGGTGTTGCGATATGGGTATTTACTGTCATATGCATCATTCCATTTTCGAACAAATTTTACAATTAGAAACAGTCACTAACTTCCAAGCTGTTGTCATTCAACCTCTATTATACTTAGATGAAGACTGATTGAAAGATGTTTAAATACTTCCTAATAAATAAACACAGGATGTCTTTACAAACAGTTCGGTCAGGCAGCTAATTTTTAAAGATGCGTCCACATCGATTATTTCTAAGTTTAATGAAGTTTGTTGGAAGTGTTCTTTAAAATGTGTTCCACCTTTCGTTCTCGTTCGTAACTTTGTTTTGATTTTTTGACAGGTATATGACATCATTACATATTATTTAAACTAAAGCTGCTTTCCGTCTGGCAGTTGCTCCAACTCCATTTTAAGAAGATTTTTAATGACTTGACGAAGAAATTCCATCGAGCAGTACTTCGAAAGTCCTCTTATCCAGAGAGATAAGATAACAAAGTTCTAAAAAAATTTATATTCAGCATCTGGTCCGTCACTAAAGTAATAAATAGGATCTATTTCTTTTATTTTTGTCTTCAGATACACCATCAACTTCATTAGAAAAGTATAAACATACATGGTATCAGGACGGAAACAGTAATGGCGTTTCATAGTGGAAATTCTTCTGTGAAGTCTTCAAGAGTTGCCTGATCCATTTCTTGTATATTGTTATTTCTCCTGTATCACTGCTTTAGAAAGTTCCTCAAGCAAACAAGACTTAAATTGAGTTATTCTGGAACATTTTAATTGTGGAAGAAAATTTTATCCATAGCGGCTGCAGAAACGACCGTTTACCTATGAAAACACAAGGTTCTTACAAAGCTTCTAGCGTACAAACCATGCACTTTCTCTTCTACGGCAGGAGCAAAAGATTGGGGAAAGAACAGTTAAGATATTGCTTCCTACTCCCCAAAGTTACCCAAAATTAATTTATGAACAATTGTAACCAACTTTGCAATTACACGCTGCTTACACGCTTGATGGAAACGGACAATCGCAACTGATTTTTTTTGGGTACTACGTATCGGCTTGCTTAAAGATCTGTTTACTATGTTGCGACAAAATAAACAAAGGAAAGTCCTGCAATTACGGAAAGGCTCTCTTAAGCTCCCAACCTCAGATAAATGGCCAAATATTTCCAGACACTAGTATATATCAAATTTCCTACTGGTCATTATGACCTATTGCTTCACTATATTCTTCCATAATTTCTTATTCTCGCATCACGTTTTCTTATTCTTGCATCACGTTTCCACTTGTCTCTTATACTTATCTTTTTACCTTCTTCTTGGTCTTAGTCTTCTTTTTATTGGATCTTGTTGTAGCCACGCTAAGCACTTCGATGATTTGCTCTTTTCAAATGTTCTGGATAACACTAAATAAGTAAAATAGCAAATTAAATATACAGTGATCATTTCAAAGGTATCCGGACATGACTAAATAGAGAAGTACCTTGCGCTCGATACTTTATTCCAAGGAGCCGCAGGGCCAGCGTACTACCTGCTGAGTGTAAACGTAGTTTATCGGTCTTAGAATAACATTGCAATATACAAACGCATGTCATAATGACATAATTCATACTGGTCAAAACTCATACTGGTCAAAATTCATACTGTCCAAAATTCATACTGGTCATTATTCATACTGGTCAAAATTCATACTGGTCATTATTCATACCGGTCAAAATTCATACCGGTCAAAATTCATGCTGATAAAAATTCATATTGGTCAAAATTCATACTGGTCAAAATTCATACTGGTCATTATTCATACTGGTCAAAATTCATACTGGTCATTATTCATACTGGTCATTATTCGTACTGGTCAAAATTTATACTGGCCATTATGTTCGACGGCCCTATTTTATACAATAAATAATTAAAATAATTACCATCTGACAGATCGTATGGTAATGATTAGCAGCTGGGTATGTTGACAGAATTTTGTTATTTGTACAAACAAATTTCGGGGTCTCAATCGCAAAATGAATGCGGGACAAGTTATAAAATAATTAATTCAGTTTGTGATATAGAACAACTATTTCACTCACTTAACGCTACAGAAGATTGAATTTCTAAATTCTAATATTTTAATTTCTACGTGTGCGACAAACTACGGTTACACCCAGCAGGTAGTAAGCTGGCGCTGCGGCTCTTTGGAATAAAGTAAGGTATGTCTATATCGAATCGTGTCCGGATACGTTTGAAGGTCACTGTACATATTATATTAAATCGTATCTTTTAAAAATACCAACAGCACCAACGAAACAAACAACCAAGATGACAACGCAGTAAATTCAAACACCTCTCAATCAATCAATCACTGACTTGACAGTCGATTTATTGCCATGAATCGAAACCTAACACATACTTTTACGTAGACTATACCTATTTAATGAAAAATATAGAGCGTCATTCGAAAGCATGGAGTATTAGCCCGTTCAACTTGTGACATGTGACCAAAATTAAACATTTTTACTTTTAAGAATAGAATAAATAAATCGTTCTGGTTTTCAAAGATCAATTTGGATCTTCAGAAACTCCTGAATTTCGATATTCAATTTAAGAATCTTTCGTTTTTCAAATCTAAACCTAAATCTAAGATCCGCTACCTTTTACGGTCCTCATTATACTTTTTTCCCTTCCGTACTACTCAATCGAAGCTGTAGCTATCGAGTAAAATCACTTCCTTCCCATTTTCGTTACGTACATACCTATCCGCCTCTTCCAGATTTAATAAGTACGAATCCGGAATGAATTTTCAGTAAGTAGTAATAGTAGCGGTAGAACCCCGACCGTGTAAGAGGGTCGGTTGGGCAACCAAACGCTCTGAACTCTCTGATGTACCCTGTGCTAAGATATATTTAGAATCTCATTTTGTGCGCTTTGCAGGTACGCCGAATAGGGTGCGAAGGGGCGAACGGGAGAGCGCCAGAGGTGCCATCTTCACGAGTCAGACGAGTACGGTGACGGAAGCTGCCAGCGACGAAATCGACGACCTAGACGGAGAGCTTCCACGTGTTACACAGTAAGAAATAAAAATTGAAACGATTGAGTTCGCTTGATTTGTTGTAGATACGAATAAATGGATGAATGAATGGTACTGACGTGTAGCAATACTTTAAATTAAAATACGATAAATGACGATTGTTGAAATTAAACAATACCTCTTTACCTCTATAGCATGTACGCCACTGTATATTGCTACTAGCGAGCGGTATACCACCCCCAAACTACGTACGACTTACACGTCAAATCGTCTTATTCAAATTTTCGTCGTGAACGAGTTTACTGACTTGTTACATTGAAATTCCTAAATACCTCTTACGAGAGATATCGTACTTACATACGTGGTTAAATTATCCTCTCATATTGCCTCTGCCAACCGTATAATAATGAAGATATTAAGTTAGTTCTATAATGGTTTATATTATGTATGTCTGTATTATATTATGTAATATGGCAGTATTTAGTCTCGTTGATGTTTGAACTTTTGATCCACTTACGAATTAATTGTAACAATGTTTTTAAAATCATAACAGAATGAATTACAACAACACATGAATTACGAAATTAAAGTCCACCTAGAAGAATTTAGCTGAAGAAAGTCATTGGTGTTATGTCAAACATTAACTTTTGAACAACAGCACGAGGGGACGAAACATACCCACTACTTGTTTGAACAACAATGTAAATGGCAAATTAATTCTAAGCTAGTACCAACCGGCAAGTGGACAAAAGTAAGGTATCTGTTATGCCGACTTGCTTTTGTGGACTTTAATGATGTGTCCATTGAAATGAAAGCCAGGGTCTGAAAGGGTTAAGTTTCTTGGAGAGGTAAAATCTTCAAATTCAATAATACATGTCGTGATAGAAATTGCAATACCTACCTATTCACAAGCACACGACTTTTAAAAAGACATCGAGCTACTACTACACAAAACACACAATCAAATACTCAGGATTTTTTAATAAGTACCTAAGTTCTTACGTATACAACACACAATACATATTATAACCTAATTATGAACACCAGACACTCACACGATGGGATGTCGAAGAATTTCAGCCTTGCAAAAATTTTTATTACGCAGTTAGGCCTATCTAAGGCAATTGCGTGTCTAAGCTAAACGAGCTAGGTAAGGAAAACAAAGTCATCTTCATAAGGGTGCGGGGACACACCGGATTAGAAGGAAATGAGAAAGTAGACAAGCTCGCAAAAAAGGAAACGAGACCATCTCTTTTGGGGGCTGAACCTTTTTGCGGAATCAGTCATAGCACAAAATTAGAGAAACTAAAAAAGAAGCTGATCAAAGAAAAATCAAGCACTGGTTTGATCAACATGAAATGAGACAAGCGAAGACAACTCTGTGAACCTACAACCAGAATGGATTCCATGAACTCATCACCTCGAGCGAAGACAAACTTCGCTTACTGACAGGAATCTATCAGGTCACTATCAGCTCCGAAGGCATATTGGGCTAGCAGAAACAGCAGAATATCGTTTCTGCGAGGAGAAAGATAAAACCCCCATACATATCCTCCCTGAGTGGGCAGCACTACGCAATTCAAGGTCCATGCACCTAGGATCTTATGAAATAGAAGAGGGAGACTTGCCTAACATCAAGCCAGCCCACATTCTAAACTTTCTACAGCAGATAGGTTGTCAGCTATGAAGTCGAGAAACCTCAACCATACAGAAAGAAAAAAAAAGTAGAGATAATGTGCTTGTTAGCCGATGGTTACGGAGGACAGCTCAACGATTTTTTAGTTAAAGTTTTCAAAAGTTATTCAACAATACTGAAAACCAAAGAAAGCTGTCTTTGATTAGAAAAGTGAATGAGATAAAGTTCGTGCTGCTACTTCCGTCTGCGAGACCTATTTTATAAGTGTCCATACTTCTTCTAGCAATGCTCTCATCTCTTCAACCCGGCCAAACAGTACTCGACGTCTTTCTCTGCAAAATAACTGCTTGCAGAAGTGATTGCCTCCTCACTTAACTAAAATCTCTGTTGCTCGAGACCAATTTTTAGAATTTTTAGGGAACAAAAAGAAGTCGTTTGGGGCTAAATCTGGTGAGTAAGGAGGGTGGATAAGCAGTTCAAACCGTAATTCGTGTATTTTCGCCATGGACACCGCTGAGGTTTCTTGGTGAATCAATTTTTTTTCTGCAAATGTAACGGATGCGGCAAAAAGATCTGACGGTTTTAAAGTAAAAATAGCATAAAAATGAAAAGTGATAAAAATTGTTTTATTGCTTATTACTGAAGGGAGTACATTAATGAAGGTGACATCAGATTCAACAACCGATTTCGTCCGTTTAAGATCTGAGTACGTGGTGGGGGGGTGGACATTGTTAGTAATCATGGAGCAGTGGTCGGTTGAGCGCCGTCCGTTTGTTGTCGAGACGATTCCTGCGTTGCTGTTCAGTGACAGTTCGGTCGGCTACAAATCCTCAAGAAGTCCATGAACGTCCTCTGCATAGTGATAAAGTTACTGTGTGCTGTGGTGTAACGAAAATTTGAGTCATTGGGTCATACTTCTTTGAAGAGGATGGTCGAACCGTTACGGTCAATTTCCACCGTTATCTGTTAATGTCGAAAAACTTCCTAATCCCTGAACTTCATAGAAATCGTTCAGTGCGCAGAAGGCTGTGGTTCCAGCAGGATGGGGCAACTGCCCGTACAGCCAATGAGGTGATTGACTTTTTGAGAAGCAAGGCCGAGGCCGAGTCATCCCGCGTTTAAGAGAACATTGCCAGCTCGCTCCCCAGACCTTAGCATTTGTGATTTTTCCTTGTGGGGATTCCGGAAAGCAAGACTTTATACAAAAAGACCCCAGAAACTGTTCGAACTGAAAGATGCCATAAGCCACCAAGAAATCTCCAACCTATCTCCTGCAAGACTGGAAGAATGCTTGTCCGAAAAAGGACATCATTTAAAGGACGTTATCTTCAGATCTTAAACGGACGAAGTTGGTTGTTCTGATGTCGTTTTCATTCATTTACATGTACCTACTCCCTTCTGCATAAGCAAGAAAACAATTTTTATCACTTTTCATTTTTATGTTGTTTTTATTTTCAAACCGTCAGATCCTTTTGCTGCACCCTGTATTTAATGTTTGTATTTGTATTCATTAGTCTAGCTTGCGCTTTTACATTTGGAGCGCTCTGCTCTGTCAATGATAGTTACATATTCATTATTACCTTGCTACTTCAATGTAAGAAATAACCCTAGAAGTTAAATAGAATTAAAAATTCATAAAATTTCATTTTTTTTTCTCGTACTTTCAGTTTAATTACAACAAAATATGCTAGCAGTGTAAACCCTCCTATACAACACACAACAATTTACACATCCGTGCACTCTAAAAATTTATTTTTCTCTCAACCAACCGAGCATCTAGAAGATATTTTTACCTTAGTTTTCGCTTTATATTATACTCCTATCATTGTTTCTGCAACATAACTAAACTAACGTTTCACTTTGTTTCTGTTGCGCAGATTGACAGAGGCACACAAGAACGCCATTCGGGCAATACGAAAAATAAAATACTTCGTAGCGAGACGAAAGTTTCAACAGGCGAGGAAACCATACGATGTTCGCGACGTGATAGAACAGTACAGCCAGGGCCACCTCAACATGATGGTGCGAATAAAGGTAAGCTCGGTGAAGCTGCGATATGATTCAGGTGACCGACCGGTGCGGTTTCTCGATGAAGCTTTCTCGTTCTATAAACATACCTGCTTCGTTTACAGTTAGTTATTACAAAAGTCCACAACTATATGTTTAAACATCTAATTTAGTCATATTATATAAATAGCACTCGTGTTTAAATTTGAAAAATATCCTCTGCCAATTTAGTTCACACGATTAAATAATTTACATAAAACCTACCACACTCTTTATACATTGCAAGTTAACGCGAAAGAAAAACACACAGGTGTGGATTTTTATACTTGATTGTACGCCATTCCAGCTCATCGACTGGCCGACACCTGTCTGCCACAGCAATGCAGATCATTAGACTAGTCTATTCCACTGCGATGCTTTATAAATAGTTGATGAGTTTTTCTTTTTTTTTCCTATTTTCTGCCTGTTCTGTTCCGATAACAGGAGCTCCAGAGACGCCTCGATCAAACGTTGGGTAAACCGGGGAGTTACCTAGCCGGAATTGACAGGGTCGGAAATGTGAAACCAATGACAGTCGGAGCGAGATTATACAGAGTGGAACAACAGGTACTGTATGAAATAATATAATTTCGAATTTCGATTAACTGTTTTATTTTCTCGAAAATTTTTTAATATAAAAATTAATAATAGTTTCCTTTGTTTAAAATTACATTGGACAATTGTGACTTAAACATGTCAAAGTCCCTAAAAAACCAGGAGGTAAAATAACCACTAACTTGCATTTCTACGTCGTCAACGTTTACCATCTTATCTAAAGGATAGGTTTCAGTGCGTCCGAATAAATGCTGTTGTAAGTGATGGAGTTCCCGTCCAGCAAGGAGTTCCTCAGAGTTGAATTTTGAGACCTTTACTGTATATATTACTTTCTAATGATTTAGTTGCATACCAAAAAGATACGGTACCTAGGTAATATTGATATTAGCTGTTATATAGACTTTTTTCTAGGGCGGTTCATACCTAGTACAAACTACTGCTATAATGGGTAGAAAATAATCGTTTAATGCTAAATAAAGACAAAACTGTGGCTACTTTTTTTTACTGTAAATAGATCACTAGATGTTACAGGTGATCTTTTGCATAAGGCCAACATTGTACCTTCCAACACATACAAGATCCTGGGGCTTACTTTTGATGAAAAGCTTCAGTGGCATACATACATCGATAACCTCTGTGCGAAAGTATGGAAAAATTGTTATGCCTTGAAATTAATGTCGCAGCAAAATAGTCCTTACATTTAGACTATACTGTCTATTATTCTATTATAGAGTCACATATTAGGTATGCAATTATGCAATGGGGTAACAGTTTGCAAGTTCATAGAGTGTCCGCTCATGAAGAATTGCTATACATTGGAAGAATTTTTGGGGGGATATACGAGGGAGCGTTTTTATATTCGCGGAATGGGGGATAAGGGGTGGAAATAAAAAAACCAAATTATTTTTCTTTTTCAATATATTCACCTGCAAGACGGATACATTTTTCACATCTTTCAATTCATTTATTTATACCCTCATAAAAAAATGATTTCTCTTTATCTGCAAAATACGCCGAAACTGCCTCCTTGACTTCATCATCGGCAGTAAATTTTTTACCCCGCAGCTCTTTTTTCATTTTCGGAAACAGGTAATAATCACTCGGGGCCAGGTCTGGGCTGTAGGGTGGGTGATTCACAATTTGGAAGCCCACCTTATGCAGGGCAGCTAACGCAATGCGGCTCTTGTGGACGGGCGCGTTGTCGTGCAAAAGCAGCACACCTTTCGTCAATTTTTCCCGTCTTTTCTCTTTAATGGCTTCTTTTAGTCGCTCTAATATTGAAGCGTAATATTCTCCGGTTATAGAAACACCTTTATCTTTATAATCAATCAACAATATTCCTTCCGAGTCCCAGAATACCGTTGCCATGAGTTTTCCAGCTGATTGCGACACTTTAAATTTCTTGGGAGGTGCTGTGCCCTTTTTATGCATGCAGTGGCATAGAGAAATTACACAAATATCCCCAGACATAATTGAGGCGAGTATACGAAGTGTTTACACTCGGCTGAGACAGTGTCAGTTGGTTGATGGGATCCATTTTGAAAATTTAGGTTAACTGTTACAATAAATTTAACTTCAGATGTTTTTTTTTAAACTTAATTTTAATTTTGTACAAAAATAAAATTTTCTTATTTTTTTCTAAATTTATATTTGGAGGGTATAAAGATCTACCAAAAACGATAAAAAAATGATATGCTTGCCATTTAAAAAAGGGGTTGATAACGTCACTCTAAAAACCAATGACGTCATAGAAGAAACACTGACAACAAAATATTCTATTCTATTCTATAAATTTGCTTTACGATATGGACAATTGTCTTGTAGAAATTTGACTTTACGACACTTCCTAGCCACAATCTTGGCATTGACGAGATCAAGAAGGTTCATGTACATAGTATGTTATGCACGATCCCATCTTTATTCCAGAACACAGTAGCTATAACCTTTTTGAATGTCATTTTGTTACGTTTGACTTCTGGCGGTGGCTGACGAGCAAGCTGCCATTCGGAAGCTGAATTTCGTGGTGGTTCGTAATAGACCCAAGTCTCATCGACAGTTAGCATATTGTCCAATAAATCATCCCATTCGGCACCATACTCGTCTATAGTCGATTGAACATCGTCAACTCTTTTATTCGTTTGCTCATTAGACAGCAACTTGGGCATCCATTTTGCCAAGACATTTCTGAACTGAAGACATGTTTTGATAATGTGTTGTAGGCATCCATTTTCGAATAAATTTTACAATTAGAAACAGTCAACTTCCAAGCTCCTATCCAAACACAAATGAAGTACCCACAGCTGTTCAGGAGAACTTTATTTATGTACTTGATCTTATTAAATAATATTACCATTATCGAACTAGGACATTCAGTAATCCAACCAGATATTATTTTATTCATTTCCTACTACCTTGATTTTTTCGATCACGGTGATACACAAATTACACCGGAGTACTCAAGGGAACTAACTTGTAAGTAACCATATAAAAGTGGCTTGTTGCTTCACTTACGATTCCATCGGAAATTCGATATCATTACCTTAATGCAACCAACCATGAAAAAAAAAGTACTGTAACGGGCATGGGAAATATGATCAGAGGTTACTTCCGTTAACAATTCCCTAATCAATTTTCCAAATGCTCTCCCAATAAAAATCTTAGTAGATAATTTGTATTGAAGCTCGCAGACTAAAAAAGACCGGGTAAAATTCGATTGCGCGTACGAAAAGGGGACGAAAATATACATCGGAGGAAATTGGATAGTGGTCTGTTCGTTTTCGACGTGTCTCCTTACTTTTTTCCCTCACCCGGAAAATTGATGGTTCTATTTAGTAATTGACACTTACCGGGACCAAATTGTTTTATTTATTAGAGGACCGCGCAATAAATTACGTGTAAATTCAATTATCCCCAAATTAAATTAAACCAATATCAATATAGGGGAAAATTATAACCATTTGTATTGTGATATAATAAACGTTTTATGATTTCGTTATATACAAATAACGTTGATGATATTTGCACAGAATGAATCTGAGCTGGGCTTTTAATATTAAACGCTCTTCGAGAACAACGAACTAAGTTTATACATCATTAATTCATTTTAAAAAGTTACTTTATAAAGCAGAGACATATTTGACTACCAAATGATTTTTATGAAAATGAAAAAACAGTAAAGAAGTCCAAGGTCGAGGAACCCACTTGATTCCGGAGTGGGCTGGCACCCATCTCAGCGTAGTGCTATAATGTTCCACCAGTTTTACGAGCTTCGTATGGCAGTAGTACCACCTCATTATTAAACCTGACAACCTGGTTGTCAGATAAAATTTCTATCGATTTGTTGACCTGCGAGCAGTTTAAAATGTCCTCTACACATGTCTGGATGGCAATTATTTTGGCCTGGAAGATGAACAGGCAGCTCTCCAAGCTGGTGGCCTCTCCATCGGGTTCTCCATCTCTCCAAATTCCAATTCCCGTGCTGTTGGACGTTTTAGAAGCATCGACAAACCAGCAGGAAAATCCTCGCCTGGAGTTTCGAAGGAAGACTTTTGCAATCTCTCTGCAGGCCCTCCCGTTTTACAGGAGAAACCCCGTCAACAGTGTTAAGTTGGTTGTTCATCTTGGTTGTTCAAAAATGTAGTGTCACAATCTTTTTTATAAATTATATGATATTGCAACTTTCCAGACAGCCCATTTTCCATTCCTTGGCTGACCCCTTTACCAACGAAATTTTGCAATTTAGAAGACTTTTGCAATCTCTCTGCAGGCTCTCCCGTTTTACAGGAGAAACCCCATCAACAGTGTTAAGTTGGTTGTTCATTTTGGTTGTTTAAAAATGTAGTGCCTCCATTTTTTTATTAATTATATGATATTGCAACTTTTCAGACAGCCCATTTTACATTCCTTGGCTGACCCCTTTACCAATAAAATTTTGCATTTTAGAAAAATTGAAAGAATTGTGGCTCAGACAACCTTCAAGTTCACAACATTCTTGGACAAAATCCATTAGGTCCAGATTACACAATCTTTCATTTAACACAAGTATTTTTCAAGGAAATCTCTTGGATCACATTTCATTTTTACTGATGGTGGTTAACTTCTTCATGGAAGCTATTGTTTTAGAAAATCCAAGAGGTCCAATATATAAATGATACTTTCATCATTTGTCCTATCATCTTGATAGTCAGACTTCTTGTCAGCTTATCGTAGAAATTGAAAATAATGGATTCCTTTCATTTTTGGATAGCATAATAGCCCATGATGAGATGCCAACGTACACGAAAACTCTATCCTTCATAAGACTATCAAAATCTCTAAACCGAACAATATATAGAATGAATAGACTTATGCCAAACATCTACTCCATAGTAATAATTATTACCAATTCGTAACATCGACAGTGGTGCAGAATAAATTAGTAGGATCTTTTGAAGAAAAATATCGGAGTAGTATTGAAACCTCATGTGTAATTGATAAACGTCATTTCAATCCGATATTCTTCACGAATTCTAAGTTTGATTTAGGTGCCATGGCTTGCTGTCCCTGGTGTTAGAATCGCCTTCTCTAGTTGCTGAAACCGTACCCAAATAGTTCGCAAAATATAGTAGTCATGACATATGTCTTGAACTGCTTTCTTACAGAGCAATGACCATTAAAAGGTTCTTAACTCTACCTTTCTAGTAGCTTCTTGTTCCTATTTGGTGAAAAGTTTATAAATGTCTTCACTTGAATTTGTGAAAGTGTTGTTGTTCAGAGGAAAGCACTTTTGTTTGCTTCCTATTATTGCCCTTCTTTTCTAAGTTAGCTTTTGAAAAACTGACAAGAAAGATTCTGGTCCAAAAAAATGTATATTGGTTACCTGTCTTCCCAGTTAATCTGACTTAGCATTGGCATACCCTGAAACCGCCAAGTAGCACATCTTTTTTCCAAAACATTGTCTATATAACGACAATAGATCCTATCATTGTAACACCCTGTAACAATAATTGTTTATCCGTTCCGGGTATTTACTTCTGCTGTGAAGTGAATAAAGTATCAGAGAAAACCTCTTTTCTAGGAGAAAAAAATATATAACAGTATACAGAGTTAAGCTTTAATTCTCAAGCAGTACATCGTAGATTCAACAGACTGCTCTAACTAAATTATTTACGCTACGAAACATCCTGAAACAGACGAATGCACAGCTAACCTTACAAACGTGCATATTTTATTTACCGATCTTAATGGCGCTAAGACAGGCAAACATTGCACGGAAGCATTCTTCTCTAGAGGAAATTACCTCTGCCTACTAGCAGTAAGCAAACTTCTTTTAAATACACTTTCTGTGTAACTAAGAAACTTATTATTTACTCAAAACATTTATCCAAGAAAATAAATAGCAACTGCATAATATGATATGCATCTTCTACTTCGAATCAATATGATAACATAAACATCTTGACAATTTTATTTTAAAAGAGGAGCTATAAATTTGGTACATTTATATTTCATGTAACATCATATATTGGTTTTGAAGAACTTCATGAGGGAACTTTGTAAGTGTCGTTTATTAAAGTTTAAATGCGAAAAGGATGAAATAAATTGCAGTTACTTAAAATTGGAATTTACGAGACAATGTTCTTATCGTATCGTATACCTAGAATGAAATATCTATGTAACCTTAGATGCCTTTAACTTCTTAAATAAAAGAGAACAGTACTTGAATAAATAAAACAAAAACTTTATCTTTATTACACGGTCGATATACTCCTTAAATAAGTCTAACTAGCGCAGCCATTATAAACCTATAAATAATAAAGCAGAGCTGTGCAAAGTTGAACAAATGGCAATCAATTACAACCTTCAAATCGTGGATTGCCCGTCTTTAAAGCAAAAAAGCAATCCATCAGACTCACGGTTCGATGCTTACGTTGAGTGTAATAATTTATCCTCAGAGCAAACATAATCTATAGGGTTGGTTCTGTTTAACGTGTTAGTGTGGCCAAAACTTTACGAAAGGTTATATTGTATTATATGTTTTAAATCGTCTATCTTCTAGGAATATTGCTAATTACAAGTATACACAGTTGTCTTTTTTTATTATTGACTAACTTATTATTAATTCTTGACTCAATACAGGTTATGAGCTTATTACATAATTAAATTATAAACAAATTATGAAATTTTGTCTAAACATCTTGTTTCAAAATCCAAAATAATCTTTCAATCCTATTTATCGTAGTGTCTCCCGTAAATATTTTCTCTCTATGGTCTTCCATTTCTCTCTTCAAGCTGAGGGTGTGTGGATTCTGAATAATTTCTAAAACGAATCTAGGATTGGTAAGACTGTCATCGGTGGTTCTTCTAATTTAGGGCCAACTCCCTCCGAACAGTTACCCTTGCTGGTGGACAATCAGGATCAAGGCTAGCCAGCTCACTCACAAGTGAATTCGCGGATCTTTCAACCCCTTCCATCGTCTTGGTTGATAGCTGGATCAAAAAATTTGGTTTTGTGATGTTTCAAGGCATTTCACATCTATTTTTGCCATATTTTATTATCGATCGATTATCGAGGAATGGATGAGCTACTTGATGCTCAGCGACAGCAAGCTTCTGCGACACAGAAAGGGGATTACTATTGAGTTGGCGCTGCTGACGTAAGCCTTCAGTGCTAAAGGGCCCCAAGGTATCTAACTGAAGGACTCGAGCGAAGCCTGAAATTGTCAATCATAAGGTTTTCAGGTGGAGGTCTTCCTTTTTTTATAAATCTTACAGCCACACATTTTATCAGTCAGTGCAAATCTTCAGTATCTTATGGAGTATAGAGTTCTCTTCAAACTCATCGGGAGTACTAGGTTCAAGGCTGTCCAAATGGCGACAAAAACATTTCCAACCAACAAAACGGGTCGATGGCTGCAGTGGTTAGGCGGCTGACTATCGTTGTGGGAGGACGATAGGTGCCGGGGTTCAATTCTCTGGAGTGACAGTGACATTTTTTCAGAGAGTTTAATCCCGGATAGACTTGCCATTCGCTGTTGGGAGCAAAGTGATTAACAGCGCGGCATCATAAAAGGCGATATGGTGCTGTTACAAAGCCATTGAACACAACTTACACACACAAACTACACCGCGAGAGTTGCAGTGATAGCCAAACAAGCGATACAGCTTACGGAGTCACTGCAACTAAGCACCCACCACAAAAAAAAACCAATACAGAGTTGAGGGAAAATATGGGAAGAAATCTCGCTTAAAAATTCAACGATCAGAGTGAATGGCGTTTGGAGATGGCAACATCAAGGATGTTCAGCCGGGCACCGGCATGAAAAAACGTTAACTCGCCAGGAGGATGCACAGTAATCGACATGGCGGAGGTGTAATCGTACAGTCTCTGACCATTGCCATTGCCAACATGAACGTCATAAGATTCTACTTTCCTTTATTGTAACCCTGGCTCATACGAGGCCTGACAGGTTGTGGTAACACTGCAGCTATGAAATTTTTTGCATATTATTTTGGCATCCCTGCCCTATCGATTGATGTGTTTACCAGCCCCGTACGACCATTAGTTCATCAGCTGTGTCGCGTTTTCAAGAAATGTGTTAGTATTGCTCGGCACGAAAATAGAAAAGCGTCATTTAGAGCAACGTGTAGCGATCAAATTTTGCTCAAAACTGAGCGATTCGTCAACAAAACGTACGGTACAATACTTGTAACGTATGTTGGTGATTCTTTGAGTCCTGCACAAGTGTTTCGTTCGACACAAAAATGGCGGTGAGAGTGTGGGAGAGAAGAAGTGCGGACTGACGCGAATCCGCAGGACGTGCACACCCTAATGCGCCAATATCAACCGCGAAACTGTTAGACAGATTTTAACTGAAGATTTTGGAATGAAAAAGCTCTGCGAGAAAATGGTTCCAAAAAATCTTTTGCAAGAGCAAAAACTCCGTCGAATATCAGTCGCTGAAGATTGTTTGCAACAGGTGGAAAACGATCCTACGCTGCTTGAGCGGATTATTAAGGGTGATGAGAGCTGGTTCTTCCAGTATGACAGTGAATGTCTCCGAATGACCGGAGAGCGAAGGAAGCTCGCATGAGCAAGTCCAAGCACTGTGGAGAACTCGCCAGCGTTCCATATTGAGCCAGTTGACGTCTTTCAATTTGTGACTTATTCGTTCAAATTATCGAATACCAATTTTGTGTCGACTTGATCAAGAAGAGGACCATACACAATATCCGCAAATGACAGTTGAGATAGAACTAAAGACTCACATAGTTGTGTTTTATTCTGTTTGAATTTAAGCCTATTATCTATATAAAGTCCCAGGTTTCTTGAGGATTCCATGATGGGAAGGACAGTACTACCGCCGACTTCAGAGGGTTTGGCTTAAGAGAGTTTTGAGATGCAAGTGTGGAAAGTCTGTCTAAGTCTTGGTTTAAAAGTGAGCACGCGTATCCAAGCTGATCTGGTGAGCATGAAATATAAATTTGTGTATCATCCGCATAACAGTGAAATTGACAACAGCGAGTCGTTAAGAATGGTAAATCTGAAAACTGGGAATAGTAGAGCCTAAAATATGAGGATTGACTGTGGCATGTCTTATACAAATGTTGCTCGTTTAAAAGATACAGGGTGTTCAAGTTAATAACTTCATTTCTAAGTTTTCCAATAGCTTAGCAAGTTTTTATAGAATCAACTTGAAAATTGGTATTATTATGTTTTTCAGCATGACGAATAAGAATTTGACATCAATTTTAACGTTGCTAATAGGTGGCGCTGATTACACACTGCTGAATAGATAAATCGATGCTTATCTTTTTTGTGCGTGAAGAATCACATAAACTGAATCGAAAATTTGAAAGAGCAACCTTTTTTACATGAAAAATACACTTGTTTGATGTTGATATCTTGATCCGTTTTCGAGATATTTGCCTTCTAAAGTTTCAATGCAGTTCGGCCTATTAATACAATTTTTAGTCCTTCAAATACAAAGTTGGCTTATTCTTCTGAAAATACTAAGTTGGCTTAAATGCATCTGACAGCATCATTATGCTTGTTAAGCTTGTGTGAAATTATTAACTTGAACACCCTGTGTCTCTTAAACGAGCAACATTTGTATAAGGCATGCCGCGGTCAATCCTCATAGTTTAGGCTCTACTATTCCCAGTTTCCAGATTTGCCATTCTTAACGACTCACTGTGTATATAACGTAAACAATAGAGGACCAAGTATAGATCCTTGTGGGATGCCAGCAAAAATATTACAAAAAGTTCGTATTTGATCGAACTACTTGAGTACGACCTGATAAGTAGCACTGGATTAAGTTCACGGCTGAATCCAAGGAATTAAAATTTCGCAATTAAAATTTTGCAATTAAAATTTCGTGATTAATTGTATCAGAAGCCTTACTAAAATCTAATAACACAAATAAAGTGATTTTTCCTGATGATCAGTTATGCTGAGGCCTGAAATCAGATTGTTTCCCTGGAAATATATTCTCATTAATAAGAATTTTCTAAGCGGATCATCCATTTTTTTTCTAAAACGTTGGACAGTGTTGGTAATATGCAGATGGGACGGATATCTGTTAGAGTAACAGGGGAATTAATTTCAGGAATAAGAACTACAATTGCTTTCTTCCAGACATTAGGAAAGACCGATTTAGTAAGGCAGAAATTAATTATGTGTTATAATAGGAAAAGGAATGCACACTTATGGCATCAATGCCAATGTCATTCGCTCGAACACACAGTAATGTTTGAGTTTAATATCAACGCTTGACAAGGTTGCAGATAGCAACAAAAATGCATTTAGTAAATATGGATCAGATAAATATTCGATAGACTTCGAAAAAAAAGCTTTCCATAACTGCTACGATGAATGAAAAACTGCTGCAATCGCTGTGTTGGTGCCCAAGGGAACTCTTTCGAAGGGGGTCATGCGGTTTTTGAACAATTTTTAAATATACGGTTTTTATACACTCAGTTTCGCTACTTAATTGTCAAACCTCGTATATTTCGGAAAGTCAGATCTTTTATCTTTGATACTGATACGAGAAGAAGATATGTTATTGAAGTAAAGATAAAAATTTTCAAATACCCAGGCCATAGTATTTTTCTGGCAAATTAATAGAAGCGCTTCGGTATGGTTTAAAATGGGCTATATATCCTAAAAAAATTGCAATCACCCGAAACTTATATTTCCACCTTTTTTAGGAATGCCTCTAGTAAACTGCTTGTAGCTATGGAGCTCAAAACAGGGCACCATGGCCTCATCAACTGAGTGATTTTTCTCCGCATGAACAGCAGGCCCTAAAGATTTTAATTCAGCGGCAACATTACTGTCTTCACTTTGGTAAATCTATCGTCTTTGTCCAAATAATTGTTGAACAGTCTGTTGTAATATCATCCGGTTTATTTGTTTGGACAACATATAAATTACAAAATCTTTATGAAGAAAATTTTGCCGTATTTAACTCATTTTAAATCAAAATTGGATTATTATTTGTCACAGCTATTTTCCAAACGTTACAATACTCTAATTTGAATATCTTTCTATTTACAGCTGGGCAACATGGACAAGAAGCTGGACTCCTTGACTTACATCGTCAACGCCCTGGCACAAAAGCAACAGATCGCCTTGCGCAGCGTAGAAGATGATGTTTGAATAGGGCTTAAAGCCCGAGTGGCAACCATGAGCATCTTTAAAAAAACTGTACTTAAAGTGCATTCACGTCGGGCATCTGTGGCAGGCTGCGAAAAAATCACCACACGACTCAAACATCTACATTTAAACGAAAAAACGCTTTATAATTAGTTTAGTTTAGTTTAGGAAGAAGAAAAAAATATATCTGAAGTATTTTCCGAAGCAATAAGAAAAAATCCAAATTTGAAAATAACGGAATTCCATTAACTAAGGGAACTGTTTTTTATTATCGCAAAAATAAATAAACAAACAAGATAATACTACCGATCAGGAAGGTATTGACTTGAAATGGTTGATTATTGTATTTGTATATATTGTGGGTTAATCTCACCCTTTTTAGGTCAATACTTTCCTTCAATATAATACGCACGTTTACATTGCGTGTCTAGGGGATGTTTTACATTTTGCACAATTATGTTTGTAAAAGCGCAATTTTGATTGGCATCTTGAGAAAAAGATGTACCTATTTTCTTTGCGTAAGTTTCTTGCACAAAATAAAAAAACAAATGCAAGCTGTAAAACGACCCATTAAAGGTGTAAAAGTTAAAACTCATTTCATTTCCGCTTCCTCGTTGATGTTCTAAGTTTTCAATTACAATTCCTCGAAACCATCCGTCTCGTTTAGATTTCAAGCGCCGATGATGTTGACCGAAATTTTGTGCGTAATTTACGATGATGGGAAATTGCATCGGGGTCGAATTAGGAACGGTACGGACCCTGTTCGGTCTTATCTTTGCCGTGTTTGAATTTTCTTATGCGGTGAGCGACCGCGTTATCGCCGAAAAGTTGACGTTTTCTGTTTCGTAACGTTAACGATGTTTTCGTTCAAGTAATTACGCTAGATCTTAATATTGTAAAATCTGCATGTAATGTATTACATTAACTTATTTAAACTGTGCTAAGAATATACATAGATTGATCGTCATAAACGGGGTGAATTTTGAAGCTTTATTATGATTCTAAACTAGGTGCAAAGATCCATCTGAAAAATAAAGAAATTGCCAGAAACTGTTTTGAAACTTTATATAAATAAATTCAAGAAAACTCAAATAATTCATTGGCATTGACAGATCAATTTGCGGTATCCAAAAGGGTATTGTTTATTATGTTTGAGAAGAAATTCTTGATTCCAAAGCAAAAATTCTTGAGTTACAATTCTTGGGGACATATATTCCTGATGATGTTATCTAAATGATGGTGTTGTGTAAGGGTCATTTATAGTAAATTATTTTTCAAGTGCTTTCGTACAAAGAAGTTCAGGACCGTTACATCCAGGAATCTTTGCGTCTATCTGGAAATCCAGTTGCCTCTAAGCAGATACAGGAAATGCCTTTCATTAATAGTGTCGTAGATAAAGGTGGCACAGATTTTTGGGTATTTTGTTTCTGGTTCATACAATCAATTCAGAAATAAATGTTGCCCTAAATTTTTTGACATATTTGTTTTCCATAAGAAAGAACCTTTTGTTTACTATACTTGTGAACAATGCCAAAATACTTTCTACTGTTTATTAAAAGAAATTCAGTTAATGGCAGGTACATATAAAACAGCTCCCTTTTTTCGAGACAGGTGTAGTTGGCCGTATTTCGAAAAGAACTTTTTTAAAGTTATCTCATCAGATTGTGTGGGGCTCTTCCAGTTTTTCTTCAATTTTGCTATTATTAAAACTCCAGCAGACTATACCACATCGATAGGAGAATTGATGATGGCAATATCGGCTCGTGAAAGATCGAAGATTCGATTTCTCCTTAGAAACATCGCATATTTTCTCTATGATCTTATTCTTCTCTTTTAGGGCTAGACGTGATGGTCCTTTATTCCTTTTGTCGCTTGTGAAGGTCCTTCAAACCTTATGAGTTTGTAGATGAGGTAATGCTGTTTTGATCCATCTCACTGCATCCTGGACGTTGGTGCAATTTTGTCTCTTCGAAGGTCGTCCTAGTCGCATATTTTCGCTTAGTGATGGAACTCCCAGGTCCGGCCTAGGGGTCGCCAAGTTCTTGAAAATTTCAAGATCTTGTCTTGATCTTATCTTGATTTCAAGACAAGAACAAAACAAACACATTTTTAAATGGGAATTCATAAGCCATGAATTAAGACACATAAGACTTCTTATGGAGTCAACGCCTAGCCGATTTTTTGGCTATGTTAGTGTTATTGTTTCCGCAGGTACAGATGTTGCTGGCGTTCCGAGAAAATCCTTGGCCATTTTCGATAACGACGGGTAGATGTTTTCGTGTCTTCTCCGCCAATCAAGTATATTCTCAGAATTTTCTGCCCTAGGCTCATTTAAATGTTTTTCAATTTTATACTTCCAAGATGACTTTACTTTTTATCACCACTATTCACAAACTGGCATCAAAAATATAACAAAATAGGTACAGACTACCACTTTGTAATAATAACCTTAATTAACTAAACTGAACGGGGTAAAGTGTGCAACTGAAGTGCGCGACGTCATTTGCGTTCGTCAGAAAACAAATAAAGATCGGGGAACCACCAGATTGCCGTGTTAGCACACAAGGCAATAAAGAATTCGCCGGAGAATCACCGAGAAATCTTGAAATTTCTTGAGCCAAGACAAGATATAAGATGTCAAGAGAACGTCAGGACAAGATTTTTTAAAATTTCTTGATTTTTTCTCAAGACAAGACAAGAAATTGTTATCAAGACAAGAATTCTTGTCTTGTCGACCCCTAGTCCGCCCGGAGTTGGATATTCCTAACGAACCAAAGCGCCCCCACAATCATTCGCAGAATTTTGTTCTCCCAGACTCAACCAGGAGAGCAAGCGGTACTTTACTGTTGGACGTAGACATCAAGACTTTGATTTTTAAAGAAAAGGAGCTTTTCAAAACAAAGCAATGACAGGAGGATAGATTTTGCTGTCATGAACTTCTGAAGGTTAGCTTCTAATCCAAAAGAAAGCCAAGATACAGAGCAGATTGCCTCTAGGGAAGTTGATAATCCCCAACAAAGATATTATCATTGGGGGTGGAGGAGGAGCTCTCTTCCTTGTGAAACGGATCGCAACACATTTCGCCTCGTTAAGTTTGAACCAATGGCATTCACTTGCTCCTGCAGCCGTCGACATACGATCTCCTGTTGCACTTACCACTTGTGTTGGGAGGCAATCTTAGAGACTATTGTAAATTGTGGTGACAATTAAAATTGATAAATAACGCCAATATTGGACACATTTCTAATTGGTAGAATTCGAAATATATAACAGAATAATATTGTCCCAAACTTTTTTGAAATTAAATTTTGTGCTCTACAAAAAAAGGTTAGTTTTAATATTTTGCCTTATTAATGCTTGGAGAGAGAAGAAACACAAATCTTTCCTTTTTTCTTCTACTGAGCTTTAACAGGGCAAGATATTAAACAATTTGTGGAACCTTTTTTAGAAAGCATCGATCAATGATGACTTTCACAACTAACGTCACGTGTCTAGTACTTAGTTTGTGGCCTCGAATAAAAAAGCGAAATTAAAAAATTCTTTTATGGTTTAAAAAATTCCTTCTCCCAAGTATTTCACAAGAATTTCTGATTCTGCTAACCATTGACGTAGATGCTTTCTAAATCTATTTTTAAAGAAACGGAGCGTCTCGAACAAAACAATAGCAGGAGAATAGATCTTGCTGCCATGAACATCTTTAGCATCTTCTCAGTGTGATTGAAAGTTAACTTCTCATCCAAAATAACGCTAAGATACAGAGCAGATTGGAAAGTCGATAATTGCCAACAAAGTTATTATCATGGGATGAGAAGGGAGGAAGGAGTTGTCTTCCTTGTGAAACGGATCGCAACACATTTCGCGGAAATTAAACGTATTAAATTTCACCATCACAAAATAAAGATTTAAACCTATCTGAATGTATATAAAGTTGTTGTTTGTTGTTGTTACAACTTTGACTTGTAATACGTTACTTGCAGATTTTATCTCCCTTCTTATTTCCCCCGCGTTTAATCGAAAATTTTCATCAAAAACAATCTCAATTATACACACATGTAGATATGCATATACAGATTAAAATAAAATAAAATAAAAATAAATAAAATTATATTATATACATATATAGATTCAGTCAATAAAATCGAACAAAATAAACAATTAATAACTATGTCATGGTATTTGGGGGCACAGTATCTAACAGCTGTAATATATTATACATAGCGAGGAAAAGAAACTAACTTAGAATGTATTTTAACTCAAGAAAAAAAAAGAAATATTTATATATAGATCGTGCCTACTTAGTAGTTAGCTTAACGACATACATACATATATTACATTTGTACATCTCCTTTTTTTTCTATACACGTTATATACACTGATTAAAGATGATGATATTAAACGAAAAAAAAAGACAGAACAGAATTGTATATATTAAATAATAAAATTCGTTGAATATTTGTTTCTTTTAAAATTCGACTTCGAAATTAAAATAATAATATTATAGACATATCTAAGTTCGCAAAAAGCAACATTCCATTTTGGAAATATTCTCAAATATTCAACGGAATAACTTACCAGATTAAAATTGAATATTTTATAATTATTAAAAAAAATCACAGAGCTTGTATGACATATTTCAAAACTAGCTAAATACAAATCACTCTAATAATAATAAAATAATATTATACATACATTTCTTATAAATTGAAACATATAGAATATAAGTATAATAAATAATAATACTTATTATAAATTTAATGGTAATGATGAGATAAAAAAAAAATGAAATAGAGTTTTCTGTGGTTACGATCGGCTTTATTGCGGTAGATTTAAACGATAGGGTCCAAAAGAATAAAAATAAAATAACTTAAAACTAAATTTATATGTTTTCCCTTACGATGTGTAGTTGTGTGATTTCGTCATTTCCGACAAAACTATTCATTTGTTTTTAATTATCGATTATTGTAGTTATTTCGGATAAATAGTCGAGTCTAAACTTGTTATGTAAATAGTATGTATATTATAGAACTTGATGGCTTCATAAATTCCGCGTGTTGTAAATTTGAAGCATTTATAACATGCAGAATAAGTAAACGTTTTCGACGATGATTTACGTTGTTATTTATTAATTACGGAGTGCCTCTTATCTGTGATCTCCTCTCAACCTTCTTTCTAGCCGTTGTAAAAGCCGAATTAAACATAAAAATAATCTTAATGTAATTAGGACCAAAATGACCTTCCGTACCAAGAGAATTAAGAAAGAAACATCAATAAAACAATATGGAAATAAGTTTGGATATT
The DNA here is from genome assembly GCA_023690525.1 of Holotrichia oblita. Lineage (NCBI taxonomy): Eukaryota > Metazoa > Arthropoda > Insecta > Coleoptera > Scarabaeidae > Holotrichia > Holotrichia oblita. The sequence goes on from CM043018.1 coordinate 14,165,052, forward strand.
TAAAAGCAATTTTATTCGCGATTTTATAGAATTAATTAAAGTGGTAAATTCTTAAAATAAATTGGTAAATAAGACAATAGAGTGTCACTAAAAAAATGTACGTTTTTTAATGAGAAAGCTCCTATCTGTTTGATAGAAATCATGAATAGAATTGACGTAAACAATTTAGGGAACCTTGCTAGATATATAATAAGCAATATCGTTTATGTTATGTACATATTAAAAACAATGTTCAATGAAAATTGAACAAATCCAACAGCTACTCACTCGCACAGAAACAATTGGAACTGCTAACTCTGCTTCTAATTCATTAATGTTAGAATGTTGTCTAGGAACGTAAAAGCGAGCATTAATGCTGTTAACCACCACCACCCCCTAAGAAGTACAAGTCAAACAAGTTCGATTTGCTCGTATTCGACATGTTCATATCAATCGGTACATTTGGATTGCTTCTGAGCGACTGACTAGCTGTTTGCTTCGTGCTATCCGTCCCAGTGGTGTCTAGAAAATGGGAGAGATTGCGACGAACTTGTTTTCCATGATATTTCACTTACAGGTCAATAAAAATTGATATTTAACATGTGCCAAATAGTATTAAAAAGAAAACTAAAAGATGGTTTCACGACCGCTGTTGATGGCTGCTCTTCGGTTCTCGGGTTCTCTGCCGTGTAGAAAGGTTGTGATACTTGACGTTTCGATCATCTTGTCGTCAAGTCTTCATTTCTGAAGAAGATCACAACCTTTATACACGTCAGCGAACCCGAGAACCGAAGAGCAGCCAGATGGTTTAATATTATTTGTCACATATGTACATTCTGTCAAGAAAGTACTGGGAATGGGACAATGAATAACCCAATCATCAAAACTTTTTTGAAACGCAGCTTTTTGGAATATTCTTTTATGTCATCTATCGACTGAAACGAGTGCCTCGAAGTGATAATTTGAGTTTTGGAAAAAGAAAAACGTCTGCCGAAGCCATATCAGGGTAATACGTTGGCTACTCAATAAGGTTTATTGAATTTTTGGATAGAAATTCATTCACAATGAAAGCCTTGTGAGATGGTGCGTTATCGTGGTGCAAAATCCATGAGTTTTTTTCCCACAAATCTGGTCTTTTTCGACGAATTTGCTCTCTGAAAAGCCGCATACTACCCAGATGATATTCTTTATTTACTGTGTCATCTGCTGGTAACAATTCTGAGTGCACAATACCGCGATAATCGAAAAAAAATTGTCAACATCACCTTCATTTTTGATCGACTCAACGTACTTTTTTCGGTTTCAGCTCAGTTGGAAGCCGCTATTTCGAATCCTATTGATTGGTTTGCATGTCGAACTTATAAACCCATATCTTATCACCACTTACGGTGCGTTTTATGAATGTGGGGTTGGAATTGATTCGTTCTAACATGACCTTTACGCGATTGAGTTTTTTCACAAAATTTAAGTCTTTCGAAACTAGCCGAGCCACCACCTCTCTACTGCTTTTAAATGCACTGTCCCACTCATACATACACATGTGATTTTGATAAAGTTGAGTCCGCGCGAGTCTTATGTAACATTTTGCAGATTCTTTGTTCGATATTTTTATCCACTGGAAAAAATGGGAAAACAAACTTGAGATGATCTGACAAAATGGCGCACTGTAAACAAACTAAATAACAAGTGATGCTCAAACTCCGGATGAGTGTAGAGGACACTGACACCAACTTACCGACAAAAAGAATGAAGAGTGATTCCCGATACTTTCTTGACAGACAACATAATTATTGTAGGTACTCTCGAATAAATTGATTAATCATTAAACGTGATTTTTATTGAGCTATAAGTGGAATGTTAGGTAAAAAAAGAATCATAAAACACATATTGATTGCAATTGCATTTGGCTCCATAATTTCCTTTAATAAAGAAATCTTAAAAGATATCAAGTAAATATTTAAATTTGGTATTGGGAGTTCTTTCTTTTTAGAAAACTGAACGAATTAGGTCATATTGGTATATTTCCATGTTACAGAACTTAGTGTTCCATCCTTTAGTAACTGCTTCATCTATGCCTTTAAGCTAAGATTATACTGAAATGTGATCCTCTTAATTTCAAAACCAGAAACGGCATTCCCTTTCAAATTAAAATTTTCTAACAATTGCACCATCGAACGGTACTAATTAGTCTGTTCTCCATAAATTGTAGATAAAACGTTTAAATATGTTTGGGTCGTTTATCAACATAACTAAAGCAAGATCTCTCTTTTAAGGCAATAAAAGTTGAACAGCATTTAAAACGTGATTGTTAGTTATGTTGGAATAAAATACAACATCCTTAAACATCAATGGCTTTATTCATTGAAACACTTCAGCTTCTTGTGTGAATCGAAGACGATGCTGGCCAGAAGCAGTTTGGCTAATCCGCTGGTTGAAGACACGGAGAAGAAGTCCATATATGACTTTCACTTTCTAACTTATTGAAATCCCTAAAAAGTTTAACCAGACTTAGGCAGACATAATACAATGAAAAAAAAAATATATTGAAACAGATTCAGCCCAAATTAGCCACATTTAATCGACTAATGTCAGGATCAAAGTAGTTTGAACATTTGTCGTAGCTTCGTGGATGTTACAATTTTAATAAGTTGGATTTGTTTGATTTTCTACTTATTCTCTAAATTTAGCAATTATAAAATAAGTCTCGGGTCTCTAAAATGGATAAATTAGACTTTTCTTCAACGTGTTCACTGTCTTCGAGGTCGTCGTCTTCAGACGCAAGCGACTGTTATTCGAACTAAATAAAATGATATGTTGTTTTGCCTTATCAGGTTTCTGTGTTAGGGTTTCTTGAAACTATCTTTTTCCGGTGTATCAGTCAATACTCTATTTTTTTTTGGTTTCCTACAACAAGAAATTCCTGGGAGATTATTATAAGTAGTAGAAATTGTTGCAGTGTGATCTTCTCGATCCCTTATAGAACTGTACAGGAACTGTTTGTAATAGTTTTGGATGTAAATACCTTCAAAATAAAAGTCCAGTCTGCTGCTGTAGTAATTTTTGAAAGAACCATATATCTCGACACCTAACTGCCGAAACTTATTGCTACAACATTGAGATAAAGCAAACATAATTTCGCCATTACCTTTTACCATTATCTCTTTAAAAACTTTCACTAGTCGTAGATCCTGACTGCCAAGCTGTGCCTGCAAGACTAGTTGGAGCATTGTTCGAGCATGTAATCTTTGAAATGCATTCTTAGAAATAGGAAAATCGATAGCACAGTTTTCCCGATAGCATTTATACCACAGCAAACAGTTACCAACGTCTCAGCTCCGCTGATGTTATTTTTCCTGCTTGTTTGATAGCCTTTGGGATTACTATCTTGGCAGGAATGAAAAGGTCGTAATTTTTAACTTTCTGAACAACAAACTAGAGTTCCCAGACACGACCTTACACATCCTTATATCAGTCGTCTGTTGCACTTTCAATTCTGGCCCATCAATCTCGGCTCTTTTTTTTTAATTTGGTACTTCTATGCTAGCATCCTGTTTGGCTAAAAGAACACATGAAGGCCACGTCAAATAGAATTCTCTTTCCCTGCTTGTTTTACAGGAATTTTTGTTTTGTCAGCTTTGTTGCTTCAAAAATCATACCAAATAATCGTCACTAACTTAATAACATAAATTAAGAATCCATTGGTAGTAGAAAGATTCCTGGCAGAACTAAAATAGAATCCCTTGAGGCAGTTTTTTTTAATATTTAGCAATAATTCTATTTATTAAAGTATAAAAAAAGCATTATGTTTAAAGTAAAAAATATTAAATTAAAAACGCAATAAAAAAGAGTATACCAATTATTTAAAAAATAAGAAATAAAAATTATTTGCACAGCAATAACTAGAATATATGATATTAATAGAGCAGTATACAGTATACACAATTTAGTGTTAGATTTGCTACAATGACAATCGTAAGGTATTCATAAGAATACCGCTGTAGTTTGTATCTCTCATCTCCATTAGAATATGCTTAAAACTGTAACCATTTCCTTAATAATCCTTTCAAATTTTGCAGGATATAGAACACCAGTAGGTAAACGATTTTATTCACACATTTCTAAACAGATAAGAGCAATTAACATATCGCTAAATTTACCTTTTACATATCTTTGATTCGTTCGATTTTAATTAATAAAGAATTGAGGCAAAATGGACCAATAAAATTAAAATAATTGACAAGAATATTTATTACAAAACGAGGTCACCTTGGTCAGTCTCTACAATTTCAATTGTACACAATAAGCTATGCACTACAGACAGATGATGTAAAATCAGAAACATTACACTGTAATAACTAATTAATAATTATTTTTAAACTCAGCAAAATCCCGTCAGAATCGAATAATTCCAGAGTAACAAAAAGGAAACCCAGCAACTTCTTACCTTTAACACAATATTTTTATCTGATATAGTTATGTAGTTTTTAGATTGTATATGTACTTGGACTCATGTACTTAAAAAAAATAGCGTTGCTGTGTATATAGATCGAATTTAATTTAATTCGATGTAATCTGTGTGTTATTTGTTTTCGGATTTTTCGGGTGACGTCATTTGCATATAAAAAATATGTTTGAATCGCGTTAATTTATATGCGATTAACTAGTACCCCTTTTTATATATTTTCTGTACATACTCGATATGTACTATGATTGTATATCTCGTTTCATGATATTTAGAATTATGTACATATATTTATCGCACGTACAATAAATACAATTGTGTCGTTTCGAATTTTATAATTTAATAAATTGGATTTGTGTGTTGTTTATTTGTTATGTAAATTCGGCGATTCGATATATCGTGAAACTAGCTATACTGTAGTTAATAAGTTTTTTTTTACTGTTTAATTAATTAATTTAGAGGTGTTTGTAAATGTTTAAGCGTGAATTTTCGGTAGTTTTGTTTAAAAATATCTTATGAAAGATAATTCATTTACTATTGTTATTAAAATATAAGCTTCAAAAATGCATATTCTGCCTTAAAATAAACTACCACAAATACAACAAACCAAAAATCCGGTCAACTCTGTTTTTTTTTCAAGGTTAGATGCAAGATAAGCGTACTAATCAAGGTTCAAATTGGTATCAATATTTGTGATTTGGATTTCTAAATTTGGCAACTGTTTTGAAGGAATTCTTTGCTAGTTTTATGGCATATTACTCTGCCCACAAAAAAGTTCTGCTGATGAACCACCCCCTTCCATAGACTCGAAATGGCGGCAGATACAACACCAGATCACCCCAAACGATAGTCTAATTGCAAGAGAAGATATAGATAATGGTATTGTCACGAGTACCGTGATAAGAGATCTGGAAAATCTCTGGGATAGAAGTCAAAAAATCTAGTAAGAGCCCGGTAAGGAACCTGGTGGACCTTTAACACCACTGGGGCTAGAAGAAGATCACAAATTACCTGACATACTAACGCATATCCAAGAGTCTTATAGGTCTATAATTTTGGACCAGCAAAGGATCTTTGTTTTTTAGAGATAGTAACTATATTAGACCTCTCTCTCTTGTAGGGTAAGTTTTTTGAGAGCTGAGCCATAAGGCACAAGGATTTTACCAAGTATGCTGATATATAGGACCTCGTGCTGGTGTGCATCAACTACAGCAATTATTGGAAGGTATTCCCGAAATAGAAGTCAGTGGTATTGTCCTAGCCAGCAAAGTTTTCTAACATATCACGATTTAGTTTGATAGCTTTCACCGTCTTTGCCTTGCACCACTCATGAGAAAGAGCTAAATAAAAACGACATTCTTGACGGACTGATTCAAATCAACGTTTCTTCGAAGAATCGTCCGCGATTGCAATTCACCCCCCACCATTATCAGGATTATCACAATAAATTCTGCGTGAATTCATGACAAGTAAATATTTACCAACGTCCAATTATCTCACAATCTCACAATACTTACACATAATTGTGAAATCCCTCAAAGTTAAACAGAGCCAACTTCTAGGTCAAAGAGATCACGAAGAGAAATTTTGACATTGGCCTATTTGAACCAGTTGGTCAACGGTCAACTCTCTCATTGCAACCGATATCTACTTAACCACCTGACGAGAAGGTTAGAAGATGTGAGATTGATTGTGCCACAGATTAGAGTAAGTTTTAGACACAAGCTAATCATTTTGTAACTTCAGAAAACACCGTTGACAGCTGAGATTATAAAGGTCCATTGAACATTTTCTACCATCACTTTCTTAAAAGCCAGATGCATGGCCCTCTAGCTCTACACTGAAGATTTTAGCTTAGAGGAGCAACTAGAAGAACTAAAAAAAATCTAGTAAGGCATAACTTTAATTTGGGAGAAAAGATCCCAAAAGGTTTACCAACACAGAACTTCTAATAAATAATAAGAAGTGACCTGTGGGTCCGAGGTTATTCTACGTCCAAAGAATCTCGTTGATATCATTTTTTATTCATTTAACTTTAAACTGGCCAAACTTTAGTAGCTTGTCAGAATTACCAGGCGTCTCAAACAGTCTTAATGCTAGCAAAGTCAATTTTCAAAAAGTAATTTAAATTTTTACACAGGTGAAGGGAAGTTGGAGTTCAAGAAGTCCAGAAGCGGCAAAGTTCAGGAAGTGGAGGTTCGCCAAATGTTAACCCCAGGTTTATTTCTTGTCTCATCAAGTTTCTTTTCCTAGAGCATCATAACAATACTACAGACAAGCTCTTTTTTGTTGCATAGTAACTAGTCTTCTCACGACTATCCATTCTCAATAGTACTCATTACAACTGAAAGAGCTGTAAACTGCTGAAGAGAGACTTAGGAGCTTAGAACATAGTCCTGCAAAGAGAAAGGAATCAAACTAGAAAGATCAGAAGCACTTTTATTTTAACTTTCATATAAGCTTAACATTTTTAAACAAAACTACCAGCCTAAAAGCGAAACATGAGTGAATTTCGTAACATATACTTTCTTGATATTATCTGAGTATCATTTCGACTAAGTGTAAGTGCCCTACGTTCCGAAATTGGCATTCAATCACAAACCGTAGTTGCCTCTAAATGATTTATTTATTGATATTCGCCGTTAGGCGAAAATTTTTCCTATACATACATAAATACATATATTCTAGTCTATAATATAATGTAAATGATTTTAAAGTTATATTAGTGCGTAGGCTGTATACTTACTGGCCTAATTTATTCAGACGAAGAGAAAAAAGCATATTAACTTTTTCAGTTAACTGTTATGTATATACATAATAACGAAATAGATAATGTAACATTATAGATATACTACATAGTGTAGGCACCAAAAGGAATTCGTAGATTTACATAAGAAAAAAAGAGAAGAAACCAGAAAGTTAATATGCTCTTTACACTTAACATACACACACAGTAGACATTTCGAAATGAGAATGTGTGATCCTGATCATTGAGTTTCCAATTTGTAATTTGTACTCATAGATATGTATAATACATGAAGAATGTAATAATTTTTCGGGTAATACGAGTCAATAGTCATCACTCTTTTTTGATTGTCTAGTTGAATAGTAAAAAATGAACATAACTATAAATATTAATTCGACGATAACCGAATTTACTATTCGTTATTGTAAGGACATATCTGAATTTAAGAAATAAAAAAGAGATCTTTTCGGTATCCGCTTCTTAGCACTTATTTGTTTTATGAAATAAAGCACTGTGTTAAAAGAAGAATTTTATCAATAATTATATTGTAAATATATACTGAAGTTACTATATTTAACAATTTTATATAGAAATAGCATGCTCACAAGCAAGTGATGGATAAATTAATTGTAATGGATAAAACAATGGTGACGAATTAATGTATTGGTGTAAATTATGATAAGAAAAGGATATAAAAGAAAAACAACAAACAAGCAGAATTAAAAGAGAACAAATGAAATATTATAGTAATTGTTATAGAACTTTAGAGCTCTTCTTCTCAGTGCAGTATCATGTTTAATACATTATAGGCTTTACTTTATGAGTTATAAAATATGAATATTATAAAATAAATGATTTACAAATCAGTAGTTTTTGATTTATTTTTATTTTATCCCCTTCCCCACCCTCCTAAAGCTAGGGTCATATTTTCAACCATTGCAGAAATACAGGTTAAGCAATATTCAATTAACATTTTTTTATTAAATTCTCTATAACACACTAGTTAGGTTTCGTAGTTTTCAAAAATATCACCTTTTGCTTTTAAACACGTTTGTTGTAATTAAGATCTGGCGATCTAACTAGCCAATTATACGAACCACCTCCACCAATTCACTGGTTTGAAAAGGTGTCCAAAAAATTTCTTACCCGTAGATTGTAGGCTGCAGAGGCTCCATCATGTTTTAAGTGCATGTTCTGGCGTACATTAAGTGGAACATCTTCTAATAGTAATAATAATCTTAGTAGCGAACCTCCATTGTTTTAATACCTTGGAGAAATCTTGTCTAACCTTGTTTCTCACTGGTGTCTTCTAAATTTTCGGTGAAATGCTCTATATTGCTATGTAAATACTGAAGCTCAATACTCATCTTTCATTCACTGAAATTATAAAGGCAGAATCCTTAATGAGCGGTGTTATTTGAGGACCATCAAGTCTTAACAACTCATTTGTTTTCTCTATTTGTGCAAAGCTTGTGCCGCTCTTATGAAGAGTCCTTATAAACTGCTTTGTTAGGCTCAGCTTAATAGACAGAAGAGGAAATATAATTTTTTATCGTCCAACTACGATAATGAGGGGAGGGAGGGAGAGGAGGAGGAGGCGGTGTAAAAATATTTGAAATAAAATGCTCTTTTTAACGAAAACTATGTTTAAATCAAGCTAGCTTTGACATGGCTGACACAACGATGTACTTACATAGTCCCCTAATAGTAATATTTAGGAAATGTAGTAAAATTGGAAAATTGCTTTTCAGAATTAAAAGTTTGTGCTAAAAAAATGAATGAATTTTTGGTTGATAAATGAACTCCTCATTTCATCGTTCAATCAGAAATTACTTATTTAGGCCAGCCAAATAACCGAACTTATCAACAAATCTGGATTTCTTCAAATGGTAATAAATCAACGACATTGCTTATGATATGATACCAATGGATAGACATTTTTCATAGCATCAAACATGTTGAAAGATGAACTTTTGTGTTGAATAGAACAAATATAACTTTGAACGAGCCCAAATTCTAAACTTGCTTTCACTGCAACTAATTCTAAATTTATTCCTTCCATCGGCAAAGCTCAAAACTAGTACCTACAGAATAGTATTTTTGTAAACCTTAATGACATTCTTTTCTCTAACGACCATTTTTGCACTCTTTTCTACACTGATGATAAGTTTTGTCTCTAATATCCGCTGATAAAAGCAACTTAGTTAAGTCCACGCAATTGATGGTCCTGACGCTTTATCTTGTCCACGACTTAAGCTATGGTGTCATATTCTTCTTCCAAATTCCATTATGTAGAAGAACACGTTTCAAACCTCACTTTGAGATGTCAATAAATAGACGGCAATCTTCGAGAAAGTATTCAAGCACGCTCATTTTTTCGATCAATAATTTAATATCGTGACAAAAAACAAGATTGTTTACCTGGCAGAAAAAAATACCAGATCCTTTTCTCTAGTACAGTAAAAGGTAATTTTGGTTCGTTTTACCTGTAAATATGTGACATTTAATCAGAAAACTTCTTTTGACAAATTAAGGTGAGGTCATTTAACTGAACCTAATTGAAACGTTAAGAAATTGACAACATCGGCTTATAATCACTATCACCTGCGTTAATGTCAGAAGGGTGGTCAAAGAGGCGATACTTGACAGTTCTTTTTACTTGGTCAATATTGCTGGAGTCAAAGAAGAAATTGTTGAGGACCTAAATATATGAATTCGATGTCATTCAAAAAAATTGAAGCTTTGATGAACCACCGCACACATCAGATTTTAAAAAAGATGTGGCACAAAACTAAATGAAATGGTCCTGATTTTTGTAACGCAATTTTTCTAATCAATGAAGCAAATCTTGATCGAAAAGATAATAAACAAAACTAGAGTGATGATGATCCTCATTGGGCACACATATTGCAGTGGTGGTGTAATCAGATCATTCTTTTCTCAAGACAAAGCTGGTAATGCTGTCACAGCAATACAGAACAGCATATACAGAACGTGAGACCAAAACTCTAATTCATATTCAATTTCAAAACCGTCTTATCTCTCAGAATTCTGACATAAACTGCCAAAGATGTTCTTTACACAAGTGGAAAAGGCTCTGCCAGGGCATAGTTCCTAGAGACTTTAGCAGAAACAATATGGCTAAAAGCAAATTTTGTGTGAGATGATCTAGCGAACTAGAAATCACGAATTACAAGGCCAATCTTCATTGAATGGAGTAATGGAATATTTGGCCCGAGTGTGACAAAAACACCTCCACTATAAAGTGTTCCTCTTTAAATGCTTCTTGTTAATGAACAATATTCCAGCATATCTTCCATGTTTGGAAGACTCGTTAGAGGAGTTGGATGCATCAGAATGTTTTATTTAAAACGTCAAGAAAGTGTACACCAAAGCCAAGTTTCAAAGGTACTTTGAGGTGATATCAGATATGGAATTTTCCTTAAGATAGTTCTGGAAAAAAATCAACATTCTAAACTGTATTAGCATCACAGATAAGGCTTAGCAGGGAGTGACATCCAGAACGATGCATTATAACAGTACCAGGTTATATACATAAAAAGTTTGAACATTTCCCTGATAACCCTAGGGATGGGCCTAAGGAATTTTCTCTGAGATAGTTCTAGAAAAAATCAACATTCTAAATTGCATTAGCCTCATAGATAAGGCTTGGCAGGAAGTAACGTATAGAACGATTTACTCTGCCTAGAACAAAATATGACCAGGTTGTGTACATGATAGAGATTTTAAACCTTCCTCTGATGAGCCTATGTACATATGTCTTGAAGGCAATCGTAGATTTGACGAAGTCCATGACTTTAAAGGTCATTGCCGAGGATGTGGAAGAATTAGTTGATAACTACAGTGAAAGATTACCCACTGAAGAGCTCGAAGACGTTCATGTAGAACTGTAACAGATGGCAGATCAGAAAAGCAGCAGATCCTAGTGCCAAAGACGAAGAATAGAAGCAACATTAGGTAGTCTCTTAACGAAGGAGAATTTCCGTTCCAAACAATAATCGAATCTTTTGTCTCTTCTGGTAGAAAGGTTCTAGACTAATTTAGAATAACTAAAACATTTAAATAAAATATACTTTATTTCATTTTTATTATATTTTATAATCAGAAAACATAACAACTTGATCGTAAATTGGAAATATTCGCCTTTCATTTTTTTATAAATAATTAATAAAGACTAGATATCGTATTAAAATAAATTATTCAATAATTAAAACTTACAAACTACAAGAATAAAGATAAAATATAGCACCATTTCGAAAATTCGTGCGCATAATAGCGTCCATTATTGTCAACATGTACTTAGTACGTTAAGGATCTATTTAATAGTTCAGGTATCCTTATTTTAAGGCACGTTATTCACACGCATAATGTATGCATACATAAATAAATACTTACACTATTATTAGACAAAGAGAGTGAAGGGAAAGAAGAACGTATATCGGTCATTACAGGACGTATAATATATAAAACTGCTGGATGTCGAAGGTATAATAGTGACAAATGACATTAATGAGAAATAATGTAAATATTATGCGAAAGAAGTCTTTTGTGTAATAAATGCTCTTCATAACTTATTTTAAAAATGAATCCAACATCATTTGCACCGCGTTACTTAGTTTGGACTGCAAGACGTTTGAATTTAAACGACTGTTATCAATCTAGGAAAATACGTTTAAAACTGCTGGCAACCCTGCTGTGCACGATGTGCACGTATCTAAATAATTCATTATTATTGTTTGTATTACCAACATTTAACCAAATTTTAACAATTATGACTGACTCGTACTCGATTCCCTTTAACCACAATTATGGTTTTTTTTTTAATTTAGTACTTTAGACATTTTATCCTTTCTAAACCACCTGTTTCTTAACTAAAACCCAAACTTAAAAAAGCGTCAACTTTGAATGCATTTTCTTTGGCACCACTTGACAAACTTTACCATTCATCATTCACGAAGATCACTCGAAGTCAAATCACTATTCGATAACGTCGATAAGTTCTCTAGATCAGCTTCATTTTCAATTTCCTCATTCTCACGTGTCCTTTCTTCTTCGTTTGAGATTCCCGGAAGGTAATCCTTCCAACTCCTAAATAAATATCTAGTAAATTTCCTCAACTGACGAAACTTACAATAGGTGGCGCCTTCCGCAGATTCAAGTTGCTGCGTCTGTATCAGAAACCCTTTCTCCTTAAAAGTCTGCTCCAGTTTCTCCCTCTGTAGTGATTTCCTCGATTTCCTCTTCTTATGTCGGGCATTTAAATCGGGAGTTGCCGATAAACTCTGCGATTGCAGCTCCGGTGCTAGCATAAAATCGTGAGGAGGTTTTCCTGGAAATTCTCCGGGAGATGTTGGAAAAATTTTCTCACCACTTGCTTGAAGGAAAGCTCCGGTACTAGATCCTTGAGCATTTATTTGCTGCTGTAACGTTTCTCGTGGAAAAAATTCGTAACCTCTCATACTCTTATCACCAGTCCCGTTATAATATCTAAAATTTCCTCCGGAATCAACGGATAGCATCTTTTTCTCTTGCAGACTCGGTTTAGCACCACCAGTGAATTTAAACTTGCATATGCTTACCTCAGTAGCTGGATTGGTTTGATTCTCGGTTGGAATAGGTGGTATAAATATGGCGGACCTCTTCCTTTTCGTCGGTGTCTTATCCGAACTTCCCGAAGCATTCCTTTTAACCTTCGGCTCCGTAGATGATGAATCATCTTCAGTACTTTCAGGTTTTTTAGGCTTCACTTTAGGAGCTAATTTCCTCAACTCGGTAGTCGTAGCTTCTAAATTCGCATGATTTGCTTCAATTGGAATCCTATTCGTGTTACTTGGAAGAGTATAATTATTATTAGCCGCCATCTTTTGATAATACATTAAATGCTGCTGTAATGCCATGGGATGTATGAATATCCCAGCATTTGGCCAATAAACATATCCGCCAGGAGCTCCATTTTCCGGAGTTCTAACACCTTCTCCCGGCGTTGACACCCCAGACGGTGAATCTGGTACCAGATTTGGAAATTTCAATTCTTTACTGCTAGTTGAACTAGGGGATGGGGTTTCGTGTATAAACTCAACATCGTCATCGCTAGGAGGCTCCGATTTAACCTCCACCGCGTTTTCGGAAGAGTATATATTATCGGTCTTTCTAAGTAATCTAATCTTAAGCTGATTGAGATCCCTAATACACAAATTAAGCGGTTCATTTTGATTCGGATCGCTTGGGGAACGTTGAGCTGCCTTAGAAGAGATCGGTGAACTAATCAAAGCTTCCCTGTGTCTCTTAGATTCCTGAGTTAATCGTCGTTCTAATAAGCTACTGATGATCTTATTCTGAACATCGCTTCTATGTAACGATTCTGATATAATGGGTGATTCACGAAATTTGCCCTCGATGGCTTTCTTCGGCGTTTCACGATCGACCAAACTTTTAGGATTCGGCGTTCCCGGATAGATGGTGCCGTAATTCTTATAGATTAAATGGCAGATATCGGCTTTTTTAGGTTTACGACCGCGTCGCGGTTTCGAATTGTCCAAAGTCATCTCGCCCATGTACGGCAAGTCTTGGTATTTCACTACGCGCGAGCTAGTAGAGTTTTGAGCACTACTCGATGACGAACTAACACTAGATTTCATAGGAAATTCCGTAAATGCAAGGTTTGGACTAGAAGTTTGCTCTGAGCTGAGCTTCCGCTGGATTTCGGTCTGCATCTGGGTTATCCTCTGCAACCAGTTCCTTATCGATTCGTTTGATTGTTGTTCGCTTGAAGAAGGCAAGGTTTTTCTTTCCGGTTCCCTGGTTTGGATGTCGGTGGTATTAACGGCCGCTTGTTTTTCTGTTGGTTCAATTTTGAAGTTATCTTCTCCATTCTCGGCCGATGTTGGGGAATCGGGTACCATTTTGGGGTCGTTCTCTGAGAGATCGTTGCCTTGTTGGTAATTCCTAAAATGATACGTTAAAATTAAAAAAAATATATTGTATTATTTCAAAATATAAGCAAGCTTATTTATTATATAATAGAAAAAAAATAAGTCTGTAATACCGAACTGATTTGCAAAATAACTTGGTTTTGATTTCTCGAGATAAGTGGTCATTGAAGTTATGGTACAGTTCGTTCACGTCTACGGTTTCCACGCGAATTTCAAGAATGACCCTTCCCTGAAATCGGTACAGCTATCGATGCAATTAAGAGAGATTTACAGCAGTTATTTTATGAAGTACGTTCAAAGAGATTCTGTCCTCCCTCTCAGTCATTTGTTAGAGTTTTGATCATGTTTCACGTTCTGTCTATGTCGTTATAGATAGATAGATAGATAGATAGATGAATAGATAGATAGGTAAATAGATCCAACAGATGTTGGCGATCTCTTCGTAACATTACTTTATTTGTTCCTTTGTGTAGTATCACACAAATGAAAATCACCATTTCTGACAAAAAAGTCCCCGTTTGCAAAGACGTGTAATAAAACTTCCAATATATGTATACACACTAGGCAAGTATAAAATATTATATTTGATAAAATAAGGTCGCCAGGAGTCAGTACTCTTAATCTTCGCCATGCACCGGATTACATATTTTTGGGCCAGAAAGATCACATTCGACGAAGCCGCAGCACCCCAGAACACCATCCCATAACGGATAACACTATGCACCTGGCCATAGTAAAAACTGATTAAATAGATAAAATGAAGTGGACCCAAGATAGAGCCTTGGGGCACTCCCATAAAAGTAGGTAAATTGTGCTGCAAAAAAAATTATTTTGCGCGTTTTGAAGCTAGTTATATTCTAAGAAGGCAAAGACAACAGATTTTGCTCAAAAAATGTTCTTGACTTAGATTTTCTAAGTTTTTAGCTGTGAGGGCTACATCTACAGGAGCTCCGAAGCTATCATGCTTGTCGGACTAGTATTGCAGCTCTTGCTGGGCAACTCTGGTCTACCATTATCATAGAACCGCCACTCTACCATTGCGACCACCGAGCCTGTGGTGTTTTAAATTGGTTATGTTTGTTATCTACCAGATATTAATTTCAAGTTAGATTAGATACTTATTTTGATTAACAGATATTGAAGTTATTAAATAAATAAAATTATCTCAACTGCATGCGGTATCTCCCTAGATACTAATTTCGTAAACTACCACAATGCACCAACTGAACTGGAACAGAGCCCATATTTTATTATTTATTAATGTTGCTTATTAATGTTATTTATTAATGTTGTTTATTAATAATGCCATGACTAAGACTTAAGTTAACTCAATTCAACCATTACAATCTGATTAAATTCAGGTCAATCAGATCTACAAGTAACTAAATCATCAAAACCATAATTAGTGGTAATACCATTACTAATAGAACATTATGAGTCGCGAAAACTTCAAAAAGTCATTGACAAATTTCAAGCGAATTTATTTAAATAATTAGAAAGGGATAATTTCCTAAAATTAGTTTATTTTCCAAAAATATTAGTGTTACCAATCTTACAACAACAATAATAATAATAATAATATTCAGAAGAGAATATTTACTTAATGTTATCCTCGTTTTGTGTACTATTTGCCGGTGACGTCGAATCTGTCACGTTGTCACTATATGTCATTTCACTCTTGGATGAAGGCAGCTCCAAGGGACTTGCACTCTCTTCTATTTCTTCTGACTGCATCGTAGTCCCTCCTGCAAAATAAAAAAGAAAATCTATGTATATAGACTGAAAATAATTCTATTCTTCGGTCTACGACTTCAATTTTGTTTCGATATTAAAGTTATATGTATAGTAGCTTGTAAATTTAATCGAAATTGTATCTTATCTATAATCAGCTTCCCTATAGTAGTCCTGGTATGGGTGTATTCACAACAGTCTACTTAATTTGTAACGTATCATTGCGCCTTATTTACAAATAGAGACAGGCGTCGTCATTCCAGGTCCATTTCAAGAGAAGTTTAATCAACGGCAAATTAGATTTTGTTTATAAAGACATGTACAATCATCCAGAGTCATATACCAGCGTGTATAATGTATGTACTTATCGCTAGTAAAATGACCGAATATTTGTATTAATATCACACGTACCATTACCCTAACAAGATCGCCTGTTAGCCATCTGTTTTGCATCGTTTTAAATCCCGCGAATCTCTATACTTCTATGTGAGAGTAATAACGCGTAAATTACTATTGGCATCTTAATGGGTTAAAGTATATTTATAACAGCGACTATTGTAGCACAACAAAAATGCCTACGCGCTTATAACGTAACAATAATTATATACCTTCTACTACATTGAATGTATGTACATCACAGAGTAAAAGTATCTTAACCTCAAACAACCGAAAATATTGTGTTATTTATAAGGTGTCATAAATTCTAGAAAACTCCTTTTTTGCTGGAGATGTGCTCAAGTTAGCAAAGGAATTGTAAAATTTCGAAGATGCAGAAATAATGCGGGGAACCTGTAATTTTGACAAGCAAAAAATTGTTTCAAAAGACGCTTGTAATGACTGAGTTTTGGGGAGGGGGAGTGGAGTTTGTAGTTTCTTAGAAATTTTCTTTTCAAATTGCCACCGCCTCTGACTGTGCTCATAATTCTTTTTATCCCCAAAATCTGTTAACTGGTCACTCATCAGTCTCATTACCGACCAATAAAACTACGACTATTAAATAATAACTTCCACACTCAGGCAATACTAAAATCCAGTCGACCGGAGAGTGACTTTTCACATGTTGGCACGACTGCCGCAACAATGACTGTATTGCTAACTTCAGCTATCTTTTAGACGTCAAAATTTCACGCAGATCTGTCAGTTAGTTTACATTTAGCAGGCGCACGTTCAAAGTAAACCAGTTGTTATATTTTATTAAAAATGATCATATTATGACTACGGATGATGCTGAACATCATCGGCCTTCAGAAACGGTAACTACTGAAGTAATGATAGCTAAAGCCAGTGCTATTGTAAAAACCACATTTGCCAAATGCAGAGCAAATGCACACTCGTGTATCAATTTCCAGTGACGCGATTTGCTTATGATAAAACGTAATCCAAGGGAATTTTTTCGCCTATATGTACCGTAAATGAAACTTGGATACATCACTATACGCCAAAAACCAAATCACAATCAAAACAATGAACTTCACCCGAAGAACGTGCTCTAAAAAAGCGAAAACCATTTTTTCAGCCAATAAGGTTATGGCTATCATCTTTTGAGATTTTATTGACTACTTAGAGTAGGGTAGTACACTAACTGGTCAATATTATGCTAATTTACTGACGCATTTCGATACGGAACTAAAGAAAAAGCGACCTCGTTTATTTAAAAAGAAAATTGAGTTCTATCAAGATACCACCCTCTCATTCGTCCGTCCATTGCATCTGCTAAATTCATAGAAATTGAATCTGGTTCCGTCGGACTTCTTCTTGTTCCCAAATTTGAAAAACTGGCTCGATGGAAAGAGATTCGGCACAAATGAGGAAGTGATAGCGGAAACAAAAACAATTTTCTAAAAGATTACTTTTTTGATGGTTTAAAAAAATTGGAAAGCCGCTGGATGAAGTGTATGGAATTGCAAACGAACTATGTTGAAAAATAAAATACATTTCTACCCCTAAACAACTCTTTCATTGAAAAGTCACTCTCCTGTCAAACGCGGTAGAACCTGTTTCAGAAGGAATATGCAGGTATTAAAACTTTATTCACCTCGGCCCTTCGACTCAATTTCATCTTCAAGATAAACATTTTCTGTTTGAACAGTAACGTTTATTAATTTCTGTAGTTCCTGAGGTCTTCCTGTGCTCTAAGGCTGGACTTAAAGTCCCTAAACCTTCTATTTTCTTCCTCCAAATCGGTATCAATATTTCCAGTGATATTTTCTGCGTTTACTACTTACCTTTTGAAAACACCTCTTTATACAAGCAAGTTGTACCTATTTATAAGCACTGAAATTCAATGAAGAGCATCCAAAACAAAAATTTGTTTAATTGAATCAGAAGCAGACTGGTTGTGTGTTATGTTTCTAACTAACGCATTTGACATGTGTTTGTGTAATGAGCTTTTATACTTCTGATTACTTCTTGCTACAGTAGCTGCGTAATATTGGTACTGCTTCCTCGAGAAAGGTCAAATTCTATATCTGAAAATTCTAAATGTAGATGGCAAGCTGCACAATCCAGAATATTTATGTTTTGTTGGCGCTATTTGCGAGTTAAGTGCCGAAAGCCACCCCCTACATTAAACTAACATCTGGGATTTTTTATTGGCTTTCCATGTTACTCGAGGATCATTAACATTCAGATTTCAGCAGTTTTTTTAAATATTTACCACCGTCATATTGACCTTCTCTTAGTCATCGTTTTGGTAAGTAATGCTGGAATGAATAAGCCTCTTTCGTCACAATTGACGATGTTACAGTTATACTATTTAATAATGTCAGACAATTTAGCTTTCCAGGTTTAGACAACATCATTTGTTTCCCTGCAGAAAATCTCACGTCTTATTTAGAATCTATCAAGCCAGGCCCTAAATTAATATTTTCCTAGACGTTCATGTCATAGTTTATAAGAACTAAAAATATCAAAATATTTACAATTTTCTCTACAAACCTAAACGATTAGCCCGCTAAGTTGTTCACAATATAATAAAGTAACTCTTTCAATATGTTTCAAGTATTTCAAGTTTCATTTAAATCTGAATTTCCTGGTTGCCAGTATTCAAATCACTTCACAATTATATCATATGTAGTACCTAACTCAAACTTGGACTTTCTATTCGGATATTTTAGCTCACTACTCCTATACGTAAATCTCTACTCTCAGTCGTATATTTTAAATTATCTCAAGGCTGACAGTCACCTTGCAGGTGATCCCTCTATACGGCCGATGTGTTACTACATACATTCATATTACACTGTGAATAGTGAAAGCCAATCTGTCGGAGTTCGAGCTTTAGAGTGCTATTTTAAAAATCCGTACTGTTTTCCAGCATCCGTGTGTAGGTACCGTTGCTGAATGTTAATTTTCAGTCGATGTTCTTCTTTACTAAATAACATATTTATATGTTGGTGATAACTTCCTGAACATTTTCATCAAATTAATAAAAGTAATAACAAGTTTTGTAAATAAATCAATGTATAATTGAATCGGTTATTTATCCAATTATTGGCCATTCTGAGATTTTGCCGCCCGAGTAAAGATGATACATAAATACATCAGTTGTGTCGAGAAGGGGATATATCCGGCTCTTACTATATTGCTGGCAAGGACATTTATCCTACGTTCGGTTCGAAAAGACATCTCCAGGATGTGTTACTTTGTCGAACTGAATTGTTATAAAAAGACCGTTCTTTCTCAACTAAGTCTTTCTAAAAATGTGGCAAAGGAAGAAAAAATATCTTTGAAAATGGCTGGTTATTGTCATTTCGAATACCACTTCTCAGATCCTGGAGTTCTTCTTGTACGGCCATACATCAACAGCATTGTTAGTGAAAAATTTACTCTAACAAAACCACGACAGCTTCGTCCAGAGTTGCCTACAGTAATATCCTACAGAGTCTACGCTGATAAGCTTCCTATTAATCGAAAAAATTAACAATATCAGGAGTCTTCTGCAATACATACCTAAAGAGGAAATCGAGTTTTACAATAATGTGATCCAGTAGCCAATAACAGAGGCAGAGGGACGTCCTGAAGAAGACTTTTAATTTTCATTTTGACATAAATACCCTTTGATGTATAATAAACCCATTATAAGTAAATTTAAAGTATTTTTACTTAGTTTAGTTGGAAAAGAAAACATATCCAAAAAAAAATTTTTTTAATAAAAACATATATGACAGTTATTCTTTTTATAATCGTCAAAAATACCAGTTACACAAAGTAGTACTAGATCAAAGAAAGTAATTTATCAAAAATTTTACTTGGATTGGTTTGTCTCCTGTAAAATTAACTTTTCTAGGCATGTTGATATACAGTTTTTATCTTCTTTCTCGTGTCGAGCTCAATCCTTCCTCTGTAAACAATTCAACCTCCACCTGAAAGGGCCGTAGCTACTAAATAAAACCATGATGATGCTGACGTCTCTCTTATTGAGGTCCAGCAGGGATTTCATTTTAATGGCTGAAACATTAATAAACCTTTTTTGATTGCCTTTGTTTTAGAGTGTTGATCCAGTGCGAGATTTTTTTATTCGGTCTCCCACTATTGAAGATAGGTTCTAACGTTGCTTTTAATTAGGGCACATAATGGCTCTGGTACAGTGGTGTTATTACCCTGGCATCTCCAGTAACCGTGGGTATCAGGTCATTGGGGATGTAGCTGTGTTCCTTAAGGCCAAAACTTTGAGGATGAGTAGGCAATCCCACACAGAGCCTTCAGAACTGCTTAAGTGGTTAAGAAGACACGTAGAAGATATATATACTTTGGAAGTGTCTTTTCAAACATTTCTGGGCATAATTTTCACTGGCACATATTTCTAACTGAAAGATAATTGGACTTGTACCTAGCACCAGCAAAATCTTACATCCCAGTCGCTCAACTAGATTGGCTTCAACCTCAGCCGAATTAGCTTCATACCACTAGATTTAAGAGGAATAAATTGTAGTAGGTACCATCACCTTTGTATACAGCAAGATTTAAAACCCATTGTTTCAAAAAATATCCATTAGAGCCCAGAAAGATGATTCTGTTCGCTATAAACTTGATATGTGTGCTTGTACGACAATTTAGAATCCAGGATCATGCAGGAATTGAGAAATTTATTGGTCTACAGAGGTCATGACTGGGTAGTAATTGGGGACTGTTATTGCTCTTCTAAGATCCTCCACATTCTCACCAACGGTGAAAGCCTATCAGGATCCAACTTCCTAAGAGTCCTAAGAGAGTCTCCGCCAATTCTTCAATGATTTGGTTTGTCGAAACCACCGTCAGATTCTTTGCAATTATTGTGGAATTCAAAAAGATGGATACACAAAGACCACAAAATGCCCAGAACTGGCAATAATTGAAAAAATAAAAGAATTAGACGAGGGAGATGAGTAAGATGAAAACTTCCATGCCAAATCTCACAACTCTATGATAAGCCGTTTGAATTGTGGCATAATTAGATGGAAATTTTTAAGATTAAGTTTAAATTAATATTAAAGTAAAACTTAGAATAAATTATTTGCTTCTCCTTTGATTATTTGTGCCAAATTTTCCCTATCCCTGTAAATATGCAATTTGCCACTACGTAAATAACCTACAAAATATTCACAGAAACCATATCAACTTAATTTTCCACACCTTAAGTCAAACGAATTGGCCGAATCATGTGTCAATATGCACATACACTGATGCATCTAAAACGGCCCAAGGAGTGGGCATTGGAATATTCAGTGCAGTGAATCGTCAGTAGATTCAGATAACGATCGACAACAAAATTAACATATGCCTAGCCGAAACTATAGCCATTTTAGAGGCCTTAAAACTAGTAAGGGAAAGTAATCTACAGAAGGTCTTGATTTTCGTTGATTCGCAGAACACACTTTATAATATTAAATCAGTAGGCATCTCAGCAGATTGACATAATTATACTTTCGAAATCAAACAAATTTATTACGAATTGCATAACCGAGGGTTTGATATCCGTTTCAGCTGAATTCCTGGACATAAGGGCATTCGAGGAAATAAAAAGGCAACACCTAATAGGAATTACAAAATCCAAAGCAATGACATCTTAGTGGAGCGTAAAGTTGAAATCTCGTCAAAGTGGAAAGAAAAGTGGGATGAAGTCTGTAGTATTAAAGCTAAATTCTTTTACAATATCAATCCGACACCAAACAAAAAGCCATGGTTTCACAAGATGCGTCTGTTTGGAGCCCAAATAGTAACGATGTGCAGAATAAGCTGCTTCCACTCCAGCTCACCTCTTTAAAATTCATGTCAAAGGAAGTGGAGATTGTTCATGCGGCCTTTGTGGAGACTTAAAACACTTATTTTTCGAATGTCCTCTGCACAAGAGAAGATCAGACCAACTATATCAAGAGTTAGTAAATTCGAAGTTGATGACCCCAATAGATATATACCTTCAGTCTTAGCTAATTTATCTGAAGACAGGATATAAAGTCCTATGAATTTTCTCCATGATATCAATATGAATCTTTCTCATATCAATCTTTCTCTCACTTTTTCACGTCTTAAGTTAGTAACTCCTATTAGTGGTGAACAATATCATGGTGTTATTTCCCCTCTCTCATGTGACTGGCTGGAATGGTGAACCCAGAAGCCAAGGATAATTAAGAAGAAAAAGAAGAAGAAGTAGCTGTATCATAATTTTTAAAATGCTATCGCCACTGTAGGTGGCATTTTCAAAACTTGCCGTGTGTATTTAGTAACGAATATAAAATTGGTAATTGTTCTGCTTCTATATATGAATTATATGTATATCCTTACTGTACAGAGCAAACAATTCTAAAAAAATTATAAATAAAACCAAAACAGCGGTTAATTTATGATTATACACATCCATATATCTTAGTAGGAAATAACAAAACTGTAAATGCCAATTTGAATTCAATTAGGTCTACCGGAAGAATCCTCAAAATAAACCTTACAAAAACAAGACAAATTCCTCATAAAATCGAATAATCAGGGGATAAGATGGAAAAACCAAATATTCAACAGTTTGATAAACATTTACTAATCTCAAATTTTCTATTATTACAATTTGAAATAAAATAATTCGACAAAAAGCATGTGAAACAACTCCTTGAAATTGCAAAACTAGGACTCCGGACTCGAAATGAACGAAATGTTTCACTTCAAACAAGGAAAATGCAATGTAAACAGATTCGCAAACGTGTAACATAAATGTTTACAGAAATTACTCATCTACATTTTCATTAGTGCGCCTCCTACGAAATAATAACGTATGTGTTATAGTGAAATTTCAAGATTGTCCGTTAAGTTTAATGGCGTAAAACTAGGCGTTGCGTATATCCTTTTGTTTTTTAAGGAAATAGGGTCACAATTTCCAGATTTAGAAATTAGTGTCGCTTTCAACACTATTCGATTTTATGCCGGTTCGTTAGACAATAGTATTTCGGAAGTCGTTTCTAATAATATTTACATCAATTACAACGATGTAACAACGGTTATAATGTAGCTATCACCTGCTGGAGTATTAAATAATATACGTCTGTAATATATTCAAGCTCCTAATTATTACCACAAATTGGATATATAAATAATCTACATAGATCAATAGATCAATTCTTATATACGATGGAGATGTTAACTAAGAGTAATTCTAGTACGGATAACGTTATTGACGGTTCTATTTTAAAACTCAATTAAGCTTTGCCAAATACAGAACGCACAGCAGCATAACTTGGCACAATAAATAAATTTACCTAATTGCAAGCAGTAAAAGATGTAGAATGCACATTGAAAATGTTAGGATTCTTGTGTAACTCGAAATAACAATGTAAAAATAGCCTTATACTGATTCTTTTACTGCCTAACCTGAACACGTTAGTACCGATGAACGGCTTACTAAAGTGTTTAAGAAAAATTCTTCCAAATGTTCGAGGAAATTACTTTAAAATTGTAAAATTAACACAGTATAATAAATTAGCAGTTTGTAAATCTTTAAAAACACAAACAAATTATTTTAAAGAGGCAGGAAAATTCTGGTAAGCTCAATAAAGATGACGCTCAACTAGATTGGCTCCAACTTCAGCCGAATTAGCTTCATATATGATATGTGGCATCTACTACAATTTGGAATCCACGATCACACCTATACATTTAACGTCCATTGCGATTTCGGAAGCTTCCTCTTGCAAGTATACGAAAAGATTTTTGTTTGTTTTTGAGTCATACATCTTATTTTCTATGACATAACCACGGAATCCATGAAATGATATCATGTAACATCTTTGATCTGCGTACTCCTCCAGCCTCGGTTCAAAGTCCAATCGCACAAATTTGTTGCTCATAGAAATCTGAAATTGCTGACAAACAAGGAAGATCCAAGAAAACATTGGAATCGAAACCTGTGAGATAGATAATTTATTTATAATGATTACAGCTGCAGCGACTTCCCAAGCTGTTTTGCCACTATCGACTGCAACTATTGCTGTGTGTATTGTGTGTGTAAATATGTTTTCATGATTTTGTTACAAAATTGTGCTGTTAATTATGTTCGAACAGCAACCGAAAGTTCAACTCTCGCTCTTACCTCTGTGACTATCAAGCTGCTAAAAAGTTAACAACAAAATTTACAGCTACCATCCCCTACCATCTGTTAAATAATCTGTTTAGAAAAGTATTTTTTCCAATTTGCAACACTCACCAAGAGATCAAAACTTCAGTTCTGCCATGAAATGAAATTTTGTAAAATTTATGAAAGCAATTTGCACTATTTACAAAACGTTATCTTTCCTTGTTTATGCAAAAAGTTTACAAAAAATTCCAAAATCTAGTTGGCCAGGACAAATACCAAGAAATAACATCAAATTATGAAAAACTAGAGAAAGAGAGTTTGCATAAGGCAAAGCTTTTAGCATTGAAATTGTTAAACAAAGCATTCCAATGAAAATGATCCACCTTGAATAAGTGAAAACGTCAAGAAATACAACACAACGCCAAAACAGGTCGATTCTTGTTTGAAGGTGGAAATTCTTTCGCCGATAAGGCGAAACCATGTCATGCCTCCCCCCTAACCCTCTTTGGTTTGAACAAAAAGGAGAAAATAGCCCCTGAAACTTTAGAAGATATCTTCTAGTGTTAAGGTGTTAAGGTAGCATGCAAAATCGAAAGATGTAATAATATGACGTAGTACCATTTGAAATTTTAAAATTCGATGTTGTGTGGGAAAGTAGAGGAGAGGGGAGGGGGTGGCAGACATGGTTTTGCTCTGTATATTGATGATAGAAAAATGTCTTATAGGAAAGTAATCGATTGTGCTTCGGTTAGGTTATACAATACTTTCTTCTTTTTTAGCAAGACTACTTTTGAGAGTAACATTAATTTTTTTTTGAAAAGACAACCATGAGTGAGGGGGGGAGTCACCTCACTCATGGTTGTATGTGAGGTGAGTGAGGTGACCCCCTTCAACTAACCATAGCTCGAAAAATGGGATTACTGCAACAGAGTCGCTGCATGTCATCAAAAGCTCGATTGAGGAGATTGCGTACAAAACCGGATATATCCACTTATACACAAAATCATGTTCTGATGATGATCTAACGACACATGTATTTGTTTTTAGTCTGAACGAAAAACATCCTTAAGCAATGTTTGAAAGTTGGAGCATAAGCGGTTATATCCAAATTTTGTAAAAACAAGGACAAGCAAGTCTGTCCGATTTAATGTTTTAGTGATAGGTGACAGGTGCTTTTAATCGTATAAGAATTAAAAAAAAACCTTTTAAACTCAAAAAAATAAGCAAGAAGAGGCTAAATATAAAGCAAAAGTTAGGTTAAGTTTCTTTTAAGATTTTTTTCTGTGGTACGTCAGGTATTCGAATCCGGATTCTGGATTAGAAAATTTTACGCCTTCTTTCATAATAATAGGCAATATATGGATGCTGTATCTGCTGTAACTTATATCATATATGTATGTCTGGAATGTCGGTTAAATGTGATACTAGCCACAACAAAAAGGGTTTCCCTGATGTGGGGACCAGGGCACACCAGTACTAAAGGAAATGACGTGGCGGAACTGACAATGCAAAGCAAGGTGCTGACATGAAAACTACCTGATCTCAGCAGCTTTTAGGGGTTTAGTTAATCAACACACCAGTTGATTCTGCGAAATGGAAACTGAAGCAGACGAACACATACTTTACCAGTGCGAAGTATTAAGCCGGCAAAAGTTTCAGCATCTAGGACAGGGGCCCTTAACACCTCAACAGAGATTCGTCAAGAACATTGGCATAGAGCGGTAGGTACTAATGAGATAGAGTTATCACAATAGATCAGTAGGTCACAGTGAGGCCAACAATACAATACAATATGTTGGTGACAAATATTAAAGTAATGAGACAACGAGACGTCGCCATTTTGGTCGTCTCTTTTTGGCGTAACAAAATACAAATTTGTAACAGTTGCAAAAGTTGGAGGAAGTATTCCTCCAGCGAAGAAAAGAAGGAACGATAGAGTATCACAAAAAACTGCATTCTATTTATTTACTCCGTTTTCTGACTATTTTTTCTTGTCTTATCTACATCTTCTTTAAAACAAAATTCCTTTGATCAAGTTTCTTATTCATATTCTCTGTTAGTACTAGTTTTAAATATTTCAAATCCATTCTTCTTTAGCTCCTTCATAAATGCCTTTGTCGAAATCTGAAATGTATCTGTTGCCAAAAGAACCAAATAAAATAGCCACCATCTATGATCCCCTCGACACAAAAATATCCGCAAAAGTTACATAAGTTGAGTTAAAATATGAACCACCTAGCCGGTCTAATCTACATAGTTTGATAAACATACTTGTTGAGCTCATTTAATTGACAATTAGCTAACTAACTAACTAAGACGTATTTATAAACCAGCCTTTAATTGATCAATATCAAATAAGATAGTAAAACCCTTCCTGCGAACGCAGACAAGTTGCCTCAAAAAAAATGAGACAAGATTAAAAAAGTAACGATTGTAAATCTACTAGTAATCCCGGTTAAACAGGACCTGGCTATTAATCATAATTTCTTTTTCTCCCATGTATAACGATATGTTCCAACTGTATTTATAACTGAATGGAATCCAGCAAGTCACGGTACATATTTTTTTCAAAATATGAAATTACCTTGAAACGTTCAGGCGCCTACATTGGTGATTAATCGCAACAGTACGTAATAATCGTATTTTATGCTCATGCTACCACGCCAAACGAACTTACTCACTCATTAAGCCGCAAAATATAAACACTTAACGTCCAGAAAAAGTCGTAAGATTTATTTATAAAGGCGCAAAACGAAGAAATCCATTTTTAGTTGTATTATAGAAGGGTGGTTACGTAAAGAGATGTTCCTGAAATCTTCAAATTTTTTAAGACGAACAAACTAGTTTGATTTCGCAACGAAGCACACATAATAGTAATTTTAGAAGACCCCAACAAACTGCACCAATAATATACATATATTTTGTATTATCTAAATTTTTGAATTAGAGCCAAGAACCTTTTTCGCTTTTCCTCAGCGATTGAATAAACCTTCTTAATTCTCACCAGACATATATTGCATAAACAATAATGTGCGTATTATATTTATATTTATATCATGACAAGCAGACCGATATGCGTTAATAATTTATAGGTTATGTTATAGATTATGACGTCTAAATTGACGTTTAATCCGTCGACTTTCGATTAAACATTTTAATTTGATTAGAGTGGCTTATTTATTACGATTAAAGTCGGATTTCATCAATATTAGTATAGAAATAAAATCAACAGATTCACTTACACTCATCCATGATTATGATTACATCAAAATTCGATATGTTGTCACGAGAGTGCTGGTGATGTTAGCCAATCCCTATTACTCATTTTCATTTGAGTCTGGGTCGAGGGAATTTCGCGCACTTTTCGAACCTTCTCCCTTCTTGACACAATCATTCACCTTTCTCCTTCCGCGGTGTTAGGATGCGCACACAGTATAAATCACCTTCGATCCCGAGAGAAATCCCGATTATCCATAGAAATTCCTAAACGTGTACGTGTATATTGCGTGTTGTTGATATTACGATTTTTAGTGGGTTAGAGTTTTGCAGAGTTCGCGCTATTAGTGCAGATGCCGTTCACTGATCTACGTTTTCCGTAATAGGCGTCGCGACGTCGGAAATAGCCGCCTTGGACGCCCTCTCCACTTACTACTTAGGTATATTCTGAATTTGGATGTGGCTGTAACTCGAGATTGAACCATATTTGGAACTACGCGGTCTTGCCGGCGGCGCGCTGGGTTATTATTAAACCGTCCGACAGACGCGATTTCTTCTGTGCCTTGCTTAGCTGATGCCGGCGCTGGCTTATTTCTCAACACGGAATTATATTTCATTTCCGCCCGTTCATCATTCGGGGAAGGATTTTTTAGTACCGCCTCTCGCGTGTCACCTATTATACGAAGAATATTTTGACAAAACCCACATTCCCTCTAAAAGTATATCAATTTTCCTATTTCGTCATTTTTGCCTAAGAATAGACAAACACAGTATAAATCAGTTGAAAGAAATGCACACTTAAATGTAATTTTTATGACAATTATGCAAATTTAAAGCTTTCAATATAATATTTATTGATTTCTTTGTGAATGGAACAAACTCATCAAGGGAAATCTCTTTGACAACCTAACAAAATTTTCATCATTCTAATGCTTTTACTGGCCATCTAGTAGTCTATTCCAAACACACTAACTCTTTTTGTTCTGTTACCTTTTTCGAATGTATTAGAATATTTAAGACCAATACTCTTAAACATCATGCAGGATCCAATCAAATTTATTTGGAAGAACATCTTGCAACCAATTCAGACCATTTCTCACACAATAAAATATTTGATTCAATGCTGGTTTGTTTATTGAATTTTAACCCAATCTTTTGATCACTTTTAGAGTTTAAGCTTTCTATGATTTAGATTATTCATTGGGCAAGCACATTAACGACTACGCTCTTTGGGTAATACGAATCAGTTTTCCATGAGTTAATCTTCCCGGGATTGGTTGAACTCTTCTTATTTTTGTATGATAGCTGCTGGTTTTCCACTTGATTAATTTTTCGGGATCTAATGTTATTATGTATTACATTATAAGTGTATTGTGGTGACATTAACCTGCAACAAATTTAATCCCTACAGCAACTGAAGGAATTTCTACCTAATACTTCTCCACAGTCGATTATGACAGATTTTAAATCTAGAATGATAGCCGCCTTATCAAAGAAATTTCCTCAATCAAGAAACCGTGGATGCTTTTTCATTTTACGCAATGTATTTTTCGAAAAATCCAGTCTGATGGTTTAAAGAGACAATATGAAACTGATGCAGATTATGCTTTGAAACTACGGCTACTACCTGCAATAGCATTTGTGCCTCCACCAAATATTGTTGAAACATTTGAAGCTCTTTGCAACGAAAGTGTATTGCTTCCAGAAGCCCCAACAATTATTGATTACAGATTACAGATTGCAGCTGACCATCCAAGTATATGGAAATTTATCGAGGCCATACAGAGGGAACAAAGTCTACATGAACTGCAGATTGAGCAATTTGTAGGTGGTATGGAAGGATCTACATCTCGTAAAAAATATCGGGATTGTTCTGAACGCATTCACCGACTTGTCGAAGATTACGATCCTGAAAGGGTTTACGAATTTCTGCATCGCATGGTTCACAACTTAACGTATTAAAATTAATTTAAACGGCATTACTCCTTCAATCTAATGCTTACAAATTGGAACCAATCTAATAAGTGACGTGCATGCTAGAGGGCGTTGTTTAATTTTTGCGGAAATTTTGGTTTTCCTCGAAAATATCAAATGTTTAAAAAGACTTCAAATTTTCCGCCAATCACTTGACGTTACAAATATACTTTCCCCTTATTCTTTCCTTCAGTATACCCAACCCAGTTTCAATAGGGTCAGCACCCTGATTTCGAGGAGGCCATTTCAAAAGCTTCGGTTTGCAGCTACTAATATCAATAGGTAGTTGATTTTTTTCAAACAATTTCACAATAGCTTTATCTTGCGAGTTGTACCACAATTTGCTAAATTATGGACATCATTTTGATCTTTAAATTGTCGGCACCACTTCTTTACTATTGATTCGTCTTAATATATTTTACAGTTTGTTTTGCACTCCGATTAGAACCTTTGATATCGTCACTGCTTCATATCCTTTTTAATATAGGAAGCTCATAGTTTGAAAGTGCTTACAATTTGATGTCAAAAGATTAACTGAGATATTTTTATTAAAGGCGGCAGCTTTATGAGTTACTGATACATTGACACTGCCTAGTTAAGGTTTTGGCCTCGTTCCATTCAGGAAGCATAGGAAGACGATTAGAACAGCTGTGGAAAAATTATGCCAAATTAAGAACGAAAAGACCAAATATTACCAAAGCAAAATGCATTAAACTCAAAGAATTCACAAACTTGACAAAGGGCCGCATCATATCCGTGTAATCTAACCAATATATAAGACGTAGACTTGCTCACACCACACTACAGCAAGCCTATACATCTATGTAGATTATCCTTGTATTCCTCTAGTACATTTCCTTCTGAATATAGTTACCATCATAACATTAAGGAAGCAATTCACAAGCAACAACATAACACATTTCATAGAAGACGTTAGAAACTTCAATATCAGGCAGAAGGATAAGTTAGCCAGCTTTGATGCAACCAATCTGTTCAGAAATGGACCAACCACACCCAAATCTCGCTATGGTACAACAAGAAACTTTCCACGAGCATTACGCTGCACATTAAAACACGACTTAGTGTACAAGCCATAAGACATATTCAACATCAAGGCAAAACTATAAGACGGTGAAAAAATCGCAAAAGAATTTCTGAACCACCTCAATAGCATAGGAGAATTAACAAATTTCATGCAGCAAAAGCAAAAACAGAAGACAACATCCACTTAAAACATGTTCCTGTGATAAAGATTATAACCCAACACACTGAAGACCAGAATCTACAGAAAGCCGGCATACACAGGAAAATATCTACACTTCCACACCAACCACCCCACCAACGTCAAAATTTGAGTAGGTAGATGCCTTTATGGAGGAGTCAAGCACATTTGCTCAGGGAACAGAAGGAATATTGATACAGAGACAATGCGGATAAACGCAAAGGAAAAATAGAAAGGAAAACTGAGGGCTACCTAGAAAAAAAATCAGAAGAATCAGCGGGAACAAAATCAAAACTGCAATAAAAGCAACAAACACCAATACCGTGTGAGTGTGGTAGTTAGGATAAGTTACCCGGCTTTGTTACAATTAGTCCGTTCAGGAATGGACTAACCACAGTCAAACTTCAATATGGTATAACAAGAATATTTCCACGAGCATTACGCTGCCCATTAAAACACGACTAATTGTAGAAGCCATAATGGAACTCCTATCAATCTGTGTCAATTTGGCACAGCACTGGGTCGATACTGAATAACATATATATTGAACAATTCAAACAAAGGGCTATAGACATATTCAATATTAAGGCAAAACTTTGAGACGATGAAAAAATATCAAAAGAATTTCTAAACCACCTCAATAACATAGGAGAATTCATAAATTTCGCGCAGCAAAAGACGTTCCTGTAATAAGGAATATGACTCAACACACTGAAGACCAAAGCCTACGGAAAGCTGGCATACACAGGAAAATATCTACACTTCCACTCTAGCCACCTTACCAACGTCAAAATTGGAGTAGCTAGATGCCTTTATGGAGGAGTCAAGCACAGTTGTTCAAGGAAAAGAGACAGAGGAGGGAAAACACATACACTTAAACAAATGGACCCATAGGCAATTTAAGGACAAATGCAAAGGAAAAAATGGAGAGAAAACTGAGGCCTAACTAGAAAAAATCAGAAAAATTAGCAAGAACAAAATCAAAACTGCAATAAAAGCAACAAACAGCAATAATGCGTGAGTGTGATAGGACATTCATTGGGGAAACCAGCAGATCTTTGTGAGTAAAAAATAAAAGTCAGCAGATCAGCTCATTGGAATAAAGGAAACCATGCTAGATCGACGAAGACGACCATAGAATCAAACACTGCAAGTTACTTTGACAAGCAACACATTCAAAGCTACTTTGAAGATACTAATAGACAGCAGTTGTTTATTTAGAAGTTTCAAAAACACATAAGGTTATCAAAAAGACATGTTACCAATGTTACAGCCAAATGTAGTACATCTTGGGAGGTTGGTTGTCCATATTGGGCTCAGGAATGGGACTCGAATTACCTACTGTCATAAACATTGTTGCTGCCATGATTGTATTGCATAACATTGTATTGGATATTAATCAAGAAATACTATAAGATTGTTTGATTAATAACTATGAATGTTGTATTAAGATACCTATGAAGGTCATGCAAACTTTCACAAAATTAAAACCTAACCTACAAGTTCCAGGTATCACACATGAGTACAACCCTGATCCGGCTATAACATCAGAAATATCATGACTTTAATCGCTTAATGGGTGCCATTTCTGTAAAAGCTTTTCTAGGAACAAATTTAATTTAAATTTATTTATTTGATACCGCCAAAAGAATAAATAAAATGTGTACTTATATAAAAATTTTTTGAACAAGTTAAACTTTTTACAGGAATAGACGCAAAAAAAGTTAGCATTTCTTGGTAACAATCCAAAGATAAGAAAACTACATGAAAAATAGCATAAAATAATTTTAAAACAAGAACACATTCATATGTTACTTTTCGCATAAAAATAGTTTCTTTACGGTAGAAATAAAGGCACAGCCGAAATTTATTGGCGCCCGCATCGTCAGC
Source organism: Holotrichia oblita (assembly GCA_023690525.1). NCBI lineage: Eukaryota > Metazoa > Arthropoda > Insecta > Coleoptera > Scarabaeidae > Holotrichia > Holotrichia oblita. The sequence goes on from CM043018.1 coordinate 14,197,761, forward strand.
TAAAAATTTTTTATGTCTGTATGTGTAACATAATAGAAATACACCCAATTATATAAAAATAACCATTATTATTTGTGTAACCTGGAATGGGAGCCAACTTTTTCCACTTCATATTTCGACTTTTGCATATAGGACATACATATGTACATCAATTAATTATGTCATGTGATAACCCAATCAGTATTTCTTGTTATATGTATGTATAGATCGTAAATACTAAAAATATATTATTAAGTCATAGACGAAATGCCTTTAGAAATATTCAGCCGTTTTAACTTGAATACGAGTAATAATAGTACGCATGCAAGGCCATTCATAAATACATATGTATGTAAGTATTGTGTGTTGATTAATACGTGAACGTATTATGGGTAAAATATTGTTGTAGTACGCGAATGTTATTTCAGTCTTTATTTTCAATCTTTCCGGCAGTTTCATGGTCTTCCGAAATTAAAACAGAGTCGACTAAAATTTAAAGAAATTATTTCAAAACATATTAAAACCTTAACTATAAGCGATAGCGATCTCCTCAGAAGAAGTGAAGGGAGTAACATCGTTGATAACATCATAAATCTATGTTGTCCTTTACAGAAGAATCCAGAAGAAGGACGACCTTCAATCCCGGTTAATCCCAGATTGTTAATCCTAAAACATCATTGGCTTTCCACTTTCTGCCAAACTTGGCGTGATTAAAGGATGCCCACAGCACATTATCAAAACGTGTCTTCAGTTTAGAAAGGTCAAAGTGGGTGTCCAAGTTTCTATCTAATGAGCAAAAGAAGAAAAGAGTTAATGATGCTCAATAGATTTTAGACGAGTATGGTACCGAATGGGGTGATTTATTGGACAATCTTCTAACTGTCGATGAGACTTAAGTCTAGTATGAACCATCACAAATCCGAAATTCAACTTCCGAATGGCAGGTTCCTGATCAGCCACCGCCAGATGCCGAGCGTACCAAAATAACATTCAAAAAGATCATGTTGACTGAGTTCTGGAATGAAAATGGGATCGTGGATATGCAAAGCTATCAACAAAACATACTACATGAACCTTCTTGATGAACCTTCTTGAGTCAACGCCAAGATTCCAACTAAGAAGCGTCGTAAAGTCAAATTTCTACAAGATAATTGTCCAGCCCATAAAGCAGGGAGTAGGTTTGGACGGGACTGAAACACCATCCTCTGATTATTATTTGTTTCGAAATTTGAACAATGATATGTTAAAACGCAAATTTATAAACCCTGACGATGTAGAAACAAGTTCGTAGCTATTTTGCCTCAAAAAATTCACCCTGATTTTTAGCAGTTTTCACATGTTCAAGTCACAATTGTCCAAATGTAATTTTAAACAAGGGAAACTATTATTAATTTTTATATCCAAAAATTTTCGAGAAAATAAAATCATTGATTCCTGTACACGAACTTGTCATTCAACCTGTAGATTACCGGTTGGTAAAGAATATGCAACTGAACTCCTCGTAAAACTAAATCCTGAAAACGAGCTCAAACCAGTAGGGATGCTATATTTTAAAGCACCATCTTTTTCGTACTTAAACACTCGATATTTATAAATACTAATCTTTTCTTTCTATTTATTTATCAGCGTTTTCTTAAAATGTTTGTAAAATGGTCACTAAAATTTAGACAAAAGTCCTGTGTTAAGCCTACTACTGTAAACTTTCGAGATGTGTTTTTCACCAACTTTTCTTTTTCTGTTAAGCCGAACACTCTATCCAGGCTAGGCCAGGCTCAGAAAATTGATGGATAGAAAGATAAAACTGCTTCTCTGTCATATTAATAAATGTGTGCGAAAACTGGAGCAAAAGAGAATTTTTATTCTGTAAGTGGTGAAAGAACGAAATGCATAATGCAGTTTCTTGAGATTCAGTTGAGTGTATGGAGAAGTTGTAGACCCACAACTGACGTTTGGGGGATTTTTTCTCCAGGACATGAGAAAATGCTTCGCATTTTCGCAAATGAAATAATTTTTCTTGTTCCAACTTTGATTTTATTCCTTTGATTTTCTTCTGAATTAATACTGATCTATAGCTTCTTAATGTAACCATCGATTTGGCCAAGTATTTCTTCAGAAATTTGATACTTAGAGATGCCATGAAAGGAACAAGCTGTAATATTGACAGAAAAAAAATTGTTTCAGTGGTCTCAGTGGTTTCCATGGAGAAAATCCACGAATTACGATTTGAACTACTTAACCATCCTTCTTCTTCCCCAGATCTAGCCCCAAGCGACTTCTTTTTTTAATAATAATAATAATAATTATAATAATAATAATATTTATTAATGTCCAACAGGTGCAAACCCAATAGAGGACACAAAATTGATAAGCATTGCATAATTTACAAGTTGAAGTAAATAACACTAATAATTATAAAGTAAGTATAATAATTATAAACTAATTAACATAAGCAAGAAACTGATTTAACAAAACATATTGTTAATAGTATTTCCCAGTTTCGTCATCACTGCAGTAGGCGAACGTTTCATCATATTTGTCCTAGCTGGAGGTGGCTTGAAAGTGCAGTCGCTCCGAGAGCTTAAGCGTGGAATGTGGAATGCCATATTCTCGAGAAGATAAGGGCAATCAATCTTATTACCAACTAAGTTTAGTAAAAATTTGCGACAGAGTGCATCACGACGTTCAGACAAGGACTACATCTCATGACGTTCCAGCAGTTCTACTTGAGGTATGCCAACCTCAAGATAAGTTCCATCAAGCTTGTAAGACAAGAATTTCAGAAATTTACGGTGAATTCTATCCAGCTGCAAACAATCACATGCGTAAAAGGGATACCAAACAAGTGGTGCATACTCCAGTTTACTAAGGACATAAGCGCTGTATAAAATTTTTAGGAGTTCGATGTCGGTGAAGTAACGTGAAGCGCGTATTAGGAAACCAAGAGAATTAAATGCATTTTTGCACACAGATAAAATTTGCGGTTTGAAGGTAAAGCCGGTATCAAAGAAGACACCCAAATCCTTAAATTCTGTTTTCCTTGGGGAACTGATACGTGTATATGATACAACACAACATTTTTTAACGTTAAGATTTAGACAGTTTGATGTACACCAGGTAGCAAGTTTTTCCAAATTCTCCTGCAACAGAATGGCGTCGTTGTTGGTTGTGAGTTTTCCATATAATTTAATGTCGTCCGCATAGGCCAGGACAGGGCAGGTGAAACATGTCAGGCGATCATTCATGAAAAGGTTGAACAACAGGGGACCTAAATTTGAACCCTGTGGCACCCCTTTGTGTAGGATATATTCAGTAGATACAAATCCGTTGTATAAGACGTAACATTCGCGTTGGCTTAAGTAAGAATCTATTAGGCTAACAGCTGATGGGACAAATCCAAAAGCTTCTAGCTTCGAAAGAAGAAGCGGGTGTTCTATTGTATCGAAGGCTTTTGACAAATCGGTGTAAATAACATCTACTTGGCCGCGTCCGTCTAGTACTACACAAACTTGTTCCCTGATGCAAAAATTACGCTCAAAGGACAGAGATTTTCGTCAAATGAGGAGGTCAACAGATATTTTGCAGAGAAAGACACCGAGTACTATTTGGATGGATTGAAGAGATGGAAGCATCGCTGAGGAAAGTGTGATCTTTTACCTACATCTGGAGAAATGCCACTACAGGTAAACGTCGTTTTACGCCGGGGTACCGTTCCGAGAGACACTGGCGTAAAAAAAATAGGCGTAAAATAAGCACAAATATAATGGACAATATAAGGTTAGGTTCCGTGTCAAAATTTGAAGAACAGTTTAACATATTTATTTAATACATATCCTATACACATTCAAAATAAATTATAATTCTATTTAATAAATACAGTTTTAAAATAAATATTAACTTAAACTATAGTTCGTCGGTACTAAATTCAATTCTCAAATTTTTTTGAAAAAAGCATCCAATTTCATTTGCTTTGATTGTCGCTTCCTTTCTTGCAGAATCATAGCATAAGGTCGAACGGCAGCAGCGACGCTTCTTTTTACATTTGCGCTTCGATTGAAATCCCCATCTATCTCACAGAGCTCATCTGCTAACCTTTCTATAGAAGAAAGGATACGAGTTAGATCGACCGTTTTTAGGGGTTTCCCATCATTTTCTTTCTCATCCTCCTCTTCTTCTTCTTCGGGATTTTTTGATTGAGGGCGATCTAATACCTCCATCAACTCTTCTAATTCTTGATTTGTGAGTGGTTGGTCATACACGTCTAACAGTTTGGTCAGATCTTCGGTTGTTACGTCTTCGAATCCACATTCGCGTGTAAGCCCGATAATGTCTTCGTTTATGTTAATGTTATCTACCTCTTCTACACCTGCACCTTGTATAAATCCAGGCAGAAGTTTACGCCAAACGCCGTTTAAACAATTGTTTGTCACTTCGTCCCAAGCGGACTTCAGATTTTTGATTCCGTTTAAAATATCGTATGACCGCCAATAATCTTTAACGGTCTGATTGGAATTAGTATCTATCGCCTTAATCATTGCTTTTAATGTTATGCGCAAATAATATGCTTTAGAGGTAGCAATTACCCCTTGATCCATGGGTTGTAAAACGGCGGTTGTGTTAGGGGGCATGTAAATTACCTTGACGTTCAATCCCGTGTCTAAGGTGTCAAGATTTTGCGGATGTCCTGCCGCATTGTCCAATAGGAGAATTGCTTTCTTTGGAAGGTTATTTCGATCACAAAACGTAAGCACATTAGGGCAAAAATAATTTTTATACCAGTCTGTGAAAATCTCCTGAGTGACCCAGCCTTTTTTATTCCACCTCCAAAAAACTGGCAGGGAGCTTTTGTCAAGACCTTTAAAAGCCCGTGGATTCTGGGAATGATACACTACCATTGGCTTTAATTTTAAGGAACCAGAAACATTTGATCTCAAGAGAACAGTCAGTCTATCCTTGGCCGCTTTAAATCCAGGAGCGCTACGTTCTTCTCGCGAAATAAACGTTCTCGATGGCAACTTCTTCCAATACAGACCTGTTTCATCAAAATTGAAGATGAAATCTGCAGGGTAGTTGCCTTGTTCCACAATTTCTTGAAACTTTTGAGGGTAAGCTGCCGCTGCTGCTACGTCAGCGCTCGCTGCTTCGCCGCTTAATTTAATGCTACGGATATTGGTTCGAGACTTGACTCTCGTGAACCACCCAGTGCTTGCCAAGAAAGTTTCACCAGTGTTTTCTTGCACCTTCAAATCAGAAAAAATCAACTTTGCTTTTTTGCATATGACAGCTTGTGTTACAGGAATGTTTTTGTGGTTAGTGTCATCAACCCAGAATGTTAAAATTTTTTCCATTTTCTCTATATTTTTGCTCCGGCTGTAAGTTACGTGCTTTACACTTACAGCCGTTGTCTGTTGAGCGGAATGTTTTATTTTTTCAGCGTTTTTCATAATTATTGTCACAGTGGACGGGTGTAAATTTAGAGCTCTGCAGACAATGGGTCGGCTTTGCCCGTCTTCAATGCATTTAATTACATCCATTTTTGTCTCCAAGCTTATTGTTTTTCGTGCTCTTTTTGCACAATGTTTGGGTTCTGAATCACTATTGTCGCTCATAATGAAACTACAAATTGAATATTCTTTTCATCGTAATGATAATCAAATAAATAATATAATTATACCTTTTTATTTTTCTTAAAAACAAAACGAAAACTAACTCGTAAACAATTTCACACATACACTCGTGTACACGGTAATAGAATAAAACAACCCGTAAAAGTGTGTCTGATATTGCAATCGCGCCGCCTACTTTGTCTGTTGTCGGCCAAACCGGGGAATCCCACAGCCGAATCGAACGAACCGGGGAAACGACACCAACCGGCGTAATTGTGAATCGGCGTAAATCGAACTTTTTTATTTCTTGTATAAATTTATTAAATACAACTACAATGAAGCAACCATTTGTATTAAATTTAACTGTAGTATCTACTAAATAACTACTAAAGTTGAGCCCCCTTTGTTTGTCTAGAATTACCATAAAGTAGTTAATATAAATTTAACTACGCTAATACGTGTAAACATTTGCTTATTGTTAGATCAAACTGCGCACACACCCACCATATTTTGGCGTACACATCAAATATAATCTTATTATCCACAATTTCCTACATATCCTTTAATCTTACTACTAAACATATCAAAGACCTACATCAACAGCGTACTACATACAACACTACTTCAATTATTCTTAGAGTATGGTATACGTGTGTTATATTCGTAGACTAACTACTACGTCTTAAGACGACGCAACGATTAAGAGATGTTTCCAGGATTCGTTCCTCAATTAACGACAGCATTAAGGAAGGCATGCATTACACAATGTTGTTTAGTTTATCCAGTCGTGTGTTTGCACGGAAAACATTAACGTCTTCCTTCTCTAGTTTTGTGATCATCTACGAGAATGTGTGCGTACGGAGTTTTGTAATTTTATATTTAAGTATGGCAAGCGGCAGTAAGTATATTACGGCCATCTCGGCTGGCGGACTCTAGTTTTGAATGCAAAATAAATTGGAGCGTCTATTTATACGTTATATACGAAATGAACTAATGCTTCTTTGATGAAATTGCTAAAACTATTTTTAACGGGTTTTTTACCGTCCTCCTCCTATACGTACATATATGTAAATGTGTATGTGTACTACAAACGGCATGTGTTCACTTCTTCTACGAAGTTATTATTAGGTTAGTTTTATTTCGGGTAAGGTATTCGTCATACGTTAAATACAAGCTTCCACCTTCTGGTCTTTGTAAAATCTTGTCAGTGGTTAATATAATTTTGAACATTTAAAATAACTTACTGTACAAGTAATACGCCTACATTAACTTTAAAGAGATGTACACTCAACTATTTAAAGATGTACATACATATATACGTATGTAGTACTTGTATTAAAGAGGTAAAAAGAGATAGATTAAAACTAATTAAGAAGATAACTGACTAAAGCAGCAAGACATTACGTGCATACGTTGAGTCAGTGTTCTGAAACTTCCGCTAAAATCTAAGGAATTACAAGTGCCAGATGTTAAATGTCATGTTAAGTTTGGAAATAAATAAACTCAACTTTATTATTTCGTTTTATATATTACTTTTAAACACCTTAAGGTGTGCAGAAAAACAATTATAAATGAAAAATACTGTTGGAAAATTTCGAAACCTGCATTATGAATTGTGGCCATCGAAACACAGCTTTTGTGTGCAGAAGCGTTGTTCTGAATTGTCCCAGTTGTAATCTGACCACGTGATAAAGAATCTATAGGGATAATTCCTTTGGCATCCCAAAAAAACGAAATTTTCGAGGGGTGGTGAACCCTTCTGCTTTCATTCCATGCTCTAACTTTTTGATTTAGGCTCAAAATGGTGAACTCATATTTCATCTACAGTAACGAATCTGCTAGGAAGTGTTCAGGATCTCGTTTAATGATGACCAAATTCGTCCCATCGTGCAGCCACCTTTTCGAGACCTAATTTTTTATGTACATACAATGGTTTCTACACTATCTGTTAAAAAGTCATAAGTCTGGACTATGAATTTTACAGTAATTCGTCTATTTTTCGGGACCAGGTCATGGACCAGATCAATGTTTTCTTTGCAAACAACAGTATTCGTCCATTTTGTTCACAGGTTTCTCTGCCAAGTTTAAAGTCTCTTGTACAATTTTTCACCACCTGACATAAAGATACAGATTCACCCAGTGCTTCTTGCGGTGATAAACCTTTCTATTCCGTCCCCAACAACATCTCTTTCACAATTCGCCCGAAAAGCTTCACTTCAACACTTTTAATGTCGATGGGAAGTCTGTTATACAGCTTCGGGCCCCAATAATCCACCGACTGCTGGGTTAGCTTTAACCTGTGGCGATTGATGACAAGAGCGTCTTGTTTCATAACTATGTACTTGGGAATTGGTCTTAAAACGTGTTTGGTGCGCGTGAACAAGCTTAAGGCAGGTAGACGCAAGTAGACGTTAACGATGATGAGTATCCGTTCCCTTACGAATGCCGTTCTACAACTTTCCGTATATCCCAAATTCAACAATGCCCTTACAGCCTGTTTTTGCAGTAGGAGTATACTTTCGGCCTCTGATGAGGTACCCCACAGCAAAATCCCATAAGATCCAACATTTTGTAAATTGGCATAGTACGCCAGTCTTTCCGCTTCATGTCATGCGAAGAGTTTTATTCGCCTTATGGCATATATCCCCGAGGTAATTTTTTTTGACAAGCTAACATGATTTACCCACTTGAGTTGCGTATCCACTTGTAATCCTAAACATTGAGCAGATACCACTGTACTCCCTGTTGAGAAGGTAAGTGATTCAGTTTTACTCAAATTTAATTTCTTCTTAATTGCTGCTTTAGTTGTTTCTGTTTGAGGATTTTCATCCACGAAGGAGACGTCATCAGCGTATATACAAGCATGTAGATGGTCAACGTTATGAGGCAAGTCATTTATATATATATAAGAAATAATATCGGGCCCAGAATTGAGCCTTGGGGCACTCCAGTTGTAATACTTTTAAGATCTGATTGACCATCACACCAGTAGTTTGGTAGTTTGCTTAGCAAAACGCTCTGAACCGCGTCTCGCGCAGTCAGAATGCTGCCTATGAAGTCAATGGCAGCGGTAATGGTCGATCTTCCAGTCCGATATCCGTGTTGAAATGACGAGAGCAGCCCATACTTCTCAAAATATTGCACCAAGCTCGTTTTTATTACCATTTCGACAACTTTCGAGAATGTGGGTAATAATGATATGAGCCTATAGTTGTCCTCTCGGTCTGTATTACCCTTGTTATGCACTGACATGACCCTAGCAATCTTCAATTCATTTGGGAATACTCCTTCATCTATGCAGGTGTTTATTACGCGCGTTAAAGGTTTGATGATCTCCGAAGCAATGGTGTTCAGTAAAACAGTGCTTAATCCATAAATTTCTTCGGTGTCCTTCCTTCTCAATGTTTGGATCACATCGCGTATCTCGATCTAAATTACTTTCCAACCAAAAGAATAATACTTTCTTCGGGTGAATTTTTTATTTATCAGAAATTTTTGACCTATCACTATTTGTCTTTATTATTAAATGATAATACGAAGTTAATACCAGATTGTAGATCAAATGGTTTGATACGATTTTTTGCTGCTTCTTAAAATTACTTCGTTAACAAGATGTCCTAAGCCACTGCTTACAAATATCAATTTCCTAGCGATTTTCAGAGATTCCGGAAGGTCAAAAGTCTCACTGTCGCCAGTCTTTGTAGACAAGTCGTTTTCTAATGGTTCAACAACACCTGGCGATTTATGCCGACGACATTTGTACCCACTTGTGTGGAGACGATTGCAGAGGTCTTTCGACGAATTGTGCGAGTTAGCTTGCAAATGGTGACTGGTGATAAATCCTGTTAAGTGTGTAGTGATTGGTTTTTCTCGAAAACGCCGCCCTGGTCTGTCCAACATCATTATTGGGAGACAAGAGCTGTCCTGGAGTACTCAGATGGGCCAGAGTGCTCGACACAAGGCTCACCATATCTCCATGGTGGCGTCCCGTTTTATTAGGGCAGATTCGGCTCTGGCTCCCTTGATTTGCTGGAAGAATTCCCTCAGCTTAAGGTTGAAATTATCGATCTTCACTGTGTTTCTCCGGTCAATACTTACTTATGGCGGCCTCACCTGATCCAGCGCTTGTAAGACGCAGATCAAGAAGCTCAATATTCTTCAAAAGAGGGTGCTGCGCATAATTGTTGCAGCGCGACCAACGCTTAATGTTCCAGCTTTGGGCGATCATACGTTGACGCTGGCCAGGAAAACTCTCGCGCAGTCGGAGAACCCGTCTGGAATGCTCAAGCAGGCCACCACCTCGTGTCGAAGATACGAACTAACCTGCCGCCATGACTAGGCTGCCTTGGAAAAGCCAACGCATTCCTAGAAATTAAAACTCGTGGCTAGACGAACCACTTATCTAGAAGACAAGGACGTATGAGGAAACTATTGAAACAACTTGCACTGATATGTCAACCGAATTCCGAAGAATCGGTTCAAATATCAATTCCTTTAGAACTACTTGATGATTTAAAAAGTCCAAATAAGTCCATAAGTGGCCTGTATGGAGACTAAGAAATGGTTTAATTGCAACTCCCTAGAAGTGAGCAAGAGTAAAACACAACAAAGAGAAAAAATCCCACACCTTATATAAGTAATTATATACAGTGTGTCAATAAAGTAAGGAACACCTTAAATATCAGCTTTAACGGGTCGATGGCCGCAGTGGTTAGGCGGCTGACTATTGTTGTGAGAGGACGATAGGTGCCGGGGTTCAATTCTCTGGAGGGACGGTGACATTTTTTCAGAGAGTTTAATCCCGGATCGACTTGCCATTCGCTGTTGGGAGCAAAGTGATTAACAGCGCGGCATCATAAAAGGCGATATGATGCTGTCCCAAAGCCATTGAACACAACATACACACACAAAAACTACACCGCGAGAGTTGCAGTGATAGCCAGACAAGCGATACAGTTTACGGAGTCACTGCAACTAAGCACCCACCACATATTAAAAAAAAAAAAAAAAAATCTCTTGCAAAAACGCTCGGACACATATTTTTTTATTTTTGAAGGCGCATTTTCTTAGATTAAATTAAAGTATACAGGGTTATCAAAAAAGAAGATATGACGTTATCATGTGTTTTTTTTAAATGGAATACCCTGTATATTTTTAAGAAAATCAAAAGAGCTTCTCATGAAGATTTCAACGATATATGAGTTGTTGGGGATATCTTTAATATTTACTTGTAGAAATTGAAAAAACACTTTTGGTGGAACTACATGATAATTTTTGGTAATTTTAATCTTTGAACGTTGTCATGGCAGAATTGTCAGTATGGAAGGTGACGTCTTGTCTAATTAGACAGTGACTAACCACCGTTAGTTTGTTTGCCTTTCCTTCGCAGTATTTCTGCTATGACATCATTCCATGTTGTCCTTGGCCTTCCTCTTCTTTTATTTTTCATTATTCTTGCTTCCCATATCCTTCTATATAAGTGTCCCCACCATCCTAGCTACCTTTGTTCAATGTATTCTAGCACTGACTGCATTTTTAAATCGTTTCGTATTTCAGAGTTTCTTATTCTATCCATCCTTGTAAATCCTCTAACTCTTCTTAAATATTTCATTTGTACTGTCTGTAGTTTATTCTTTTATCTTCTATTTAATATCCAGGATTCACAGCCATATGTTAATATCGGTCGGTAAATTGCCTTGTATACTTTCAGTTTTGTTTCTCGGGATATCTCTTTTATGTTAATGAAATTATTCCTCATGCTATGATACAGCTTTGTTGTTTTTTTCTATTCTTTGATTAATCTCTGCGTCTTGGGTCCCTTTTCTATCAATTCTAACTCCCAAGTACTGAATTGTTTTTACTTGTTCTAGTTCAATTCCTTCTATTTCGATTTTCGTATCTACCTGCTCATCTCCCACTATACCATTACTGTAGTTTTGCTCTTATTCATTGTTATTCTACTGTTCTTTAGTGTCATATTCCATGTTGCTAGGTTACGTTTCAGATCTTCCTCATTGTCGGCTATAATTACTATATCGTCTGCGAATGCTCCTTCCGAAATTTCGACTGCCTTCAAATTAAGGTGTCCAACTAAGAGTTTTTTACTTTTTCTTGTACATTGTTTGATAATGTCGTCAGCATTGGGCTCAGACATCCTCCTTGGCGCAATTCCTCTTTTATTTTAAATATCTCCGATTCTAAATTGTTAGCTATTACAGCATTAGTATTGTTGTTGTATATTTTCTGTATTACTCGTCTTAGTTTGCCATTGACACCTCTTTCTCTTAATATATTCCATAACCTTTCTCTTGGTACTTTATCCAATGCCTTTTCCAAGGCTATAAATGCTAAGAATACTTTCTTCTGTTCTCTAGAGGCTTTTTGTATTATTTGTTTCACAAAGAATATTTTTGATCTTGTGTGCTCTTTCTTTTTCAAACCCCACTTTGTGTGTTATTTGCTCGAGAATCTTCATTGCATATTCTTTCATTTTTAAAGCAAAACCAAAATAATACACATAAACAAAATAGTTTTGCTGTGCAGGTGCAACAGAATAATTGAGCGATTAACATTTAAAATGATTTACCACTCAATCAAAAATATGTTTTCCTCGTTACATACAAATGTCAAAATTATTACGTATTAATCTAAATACCCGGGAATGATATCGTTTTCACAATCTAACTAGAAGAGGCGGCAGTAACACTCGGACTTAATCTATAATATTAAATATGCGCGCAAAAAATTCCGTAACAATAGATCGATAAGTAGAAAATCAGGCGACATATTTTTTTTGTAATAACGATTGCATTATAGAGAAAGTATTGAGATAATCTAGACAGATTCGTACCGACGGATAGGACGAAGACGAAAAAAAAAAAGAGAAGCAGAACGCTAATGCATATAATACTCCATCAAGTCGTCGCCCACGTGTCTCCTTCTCCGTGATGCCGATCTCTGAAAGTGTTAAAAACTATTCGAAAGCTGCCATAAGAGAGGTAGTCGTATAACTAGAGCCAGTTCGAAGTATTGAAAGCAATAAAGGACGCCACAAACGTGCCAACTGATGCTTCATATGGATATATCCTCTATTGTGGGCCGAAACGGTACACGCGCACGGCGTAGGCAATATCGCCATTGTGCCCAAAAGTGGTGCAAGCTATTTCAATTTAAAATTAATAATCTGCATGGTAACTATTGACCGTCTATTATCGTTGCATATACGGGTGTATTGATTTGAAAGGGGATGAATAAATCTGTGTATTGTATTAATGTTTATCAAACAAATGCTATAGGTATGACTAGCAATTTAATTGGATAACTGTCTAGATTTTATTGTCACTTCTCTCGTTGTTAGTTTAGTTTTATGAACGATCTGAAGCAAATAGTCACGTGATTAATTTTGCAGATGATACTAAAATAGTCCTATTAGTCCTGTCTTGTTGACTAGCCTAATTAATACAACTTCCACTGCACATGTTATAATTTGAACAAAATAGTAAAGAAGATAGATATCGACCATACATATTTAGCCAACAACAATTGCCTATGTGTAACCGTTAATACATAATTCTATCTCTAGCAGGAATTTAAAAATAATCGAAGGCGACACCTACATGTTTTGGTCGGTGCGTGCATGGCCAACGCGATCTAACCAGTAATAATATATACAAGAATTTATAGCCGTAAATTAACTGCCTTTAGAAATAGTCTTTGTGTTTAAAACCAGGTAAAAGTTACATACATATATATTTATTATAGGATTAATGGCGTATATGCTTACTATATAAGTATTTATATGAATATATATCTACTGAAATTATCACCTACTGATTATGGCAGATCGAAATGATTTATCCTGTTATGAAATGGAGCTTGAGCAGTGTTAGCGTGTCGATTTTTTTTTTGTTTACCAGCTTCATTAGAATTCAATTTATTGATGTTTGTTGTGAAATTATAATTATTGCTCCACGGTTTATATTTATCCCGAACACCTGTCGTACAACTTTCACGGGATAATATGGCAGAAATTAGTCAGCATTTAACACATTGTGTCGGGGACTGCTCATCTGAACACATTGTTGTTTTCATACAGGCAACATGTTAGAAGAAATAATGAAGATTAATGATTTAAATGAATAAAATTTAAGGAGTAAATTGTTCTATGTTAATTCTACAGCGATATAATACATTAACATCCTATGAGATCATCAACCAGAAACAAAGTAAAACAAGAATTCCTGGTTCTTTAATCCATAATATAATATAATAATATTACCGTTTATTCTCCGAAAGACATTGTTAACGCGTTTGCTGATAATTTTTTGGAAACCCAAACAATTGGTTCCGGTTACGATTTACCTGATGTTTTTTCAAACAGATTATCCTTTGATCTATCGGCTGTGTCTGATGATGAGGTCATAAAAATTATGGCCACTTTTCCGATTAACTACACCGCTGGTGATGACAATGTCCCCAACATAATAATTCATGACGCACGATATGTCCTTGCTAAACCTTTAAGGTTTCTTATCAACTTAGCTATAAAGTCAGCTACCTTTCCTGATCAATGGAAGCGCGCTAGGATTAGTCCTGTTTACAAGAAAGGTAATGATTCAATATTGAAGAATTATAGGCCCATATCAATTTTAAATAATTTCTCCAAACTGTTTGAACAGGTAATTTATTCCTCGTTAATGACAAATATTTCCAAATATATATCTCCTCATCAACACGGCTTTCTTTCTGGTCGATCGACTCTAACTAACCTGGTTTCAATTACGCAATATATCTCTCACCACTTAGACAGGCATGGACAGGTGGATGTCATTTACACCGATCTGTCTGCTGCCTTTGACTCTATTGATCATGGATTTCTTTTGTACAAGCTTAGTGCACTTGGAATGTGCCCAAACTATCTAAAATTAATCGCTCCCTATCTGCGCAATCGGCTTAACTATGTCCATTACAATGGTTTTTGTTCCTACGAGTTTGTTTCTACTTCCGGCGTTCCTCAGGGGTCTAATCTAGGCCCCTTGCTCTTTCTTGTCTACATTAATGATCTGCTCGATTTGTTTGAATGCTTGGTTTTGGCTTATGCCGATGACGTAAAGATTTTTACTGCTGTTTATTCTGACATGGATATTGCCAATCTGCAACGCAATCTTGACATTTTTGTTAACTGGTGCTCTACAAACAAGTTCTTTAACGATCCTGATCTTCTTAAATCGCTGTTTTTTGCATTTGTTATGAGTAGTCTTGAGTACGCTTCTCCTGTTTGGTCACCTTACTATTTATGCTACCAGCTTTGTATTGAACGACTGCAACGCAAATTTCTAAAATTTCTTTCGTTTAAGATTGATGGATTTTACCCGCCTAGGAGTATAGGTTACGAGCAGTTACTTAGAAGACACAATTTTTAGTCTTTATCATCGCGACGTGATGCATATGGTGCTCGATTTGTTTGGAAATTGGTACATGGTATGGTTGATAGCTCATTTTTATTGTCGCAACTTCAATTTCATGTTCCTCGTCAGTCATGCAGATTTAGTTCCTCTTTTTCTATTCCTTGTTCTAGGACAAATGTTTCGTTTTATTCCCCTTTGTATCGGATGTCTCGACTTTCTAATTTGAGGCAAGATGATATTTTTCTTTGATTTTGAAATTAGTGCATTGTCATTATATTGTATGTATATAATGTATTCATTATCTAATGTTCATTTTTGTCTTATACTGCATTTTTTTTCTTTTTATTGTTTATGTTGATTTACGTGTATAGTACTTTTGTATTAGTTTAGTTATTGAATTTGCTTATTTACTTCTTATTGTTTTTTTTTGTTTATTGTGTGTATTGTATTATACTCGTATTATTATTATTATGAGATAACTTCGAAACTAACTTGGGATTGCCTAAAAACCTAAAAAGCCTAAGAACCCTGACTATACACAACAAAATTACTTCGGTGTGGGTAACGGGGCCTAAAGACTTACCAAGCTGGCAAAAAAGGGATCGGAAACAACATTCACTGGACCTGAACCCAGACTGTCAATAACCAAGACTGAAAGACGTGGTGCACTCGCTGAGTGGATCCCAAAAGCACATCCGGTACACTGGAACAACGTTAAAGAGCAGATATACAGCAAACGGATAATAGGGCAGTCATCAAACATTTAGCAACAGCTGACTCTCAACTAAGTACAGCTTAGAACAGTGATGAGGTAACAGGAGAGAAACTGGCATCTTTAAAGATGAGCCTATTTGTACACTATTCAATCAGGAGGAGCAGACAGCCTACCGCTGTCTTTGAATGCGTTGCATTGGAACGGCGGACACAGCTATTGCTAGGAATAAGAAACCTACTGACAGGTCTGCCGGAAAAATATTTACCACACAAGTGACTAAATCTATGTAGTTAAAGGAACAAATCTGTTAATGTAAAGAAATTCATTAGGAACAAAATAATACAGGGTTCCGCAGAATAATCTCCCACATTTTGCACCGCCACTGAAGCGATGGGGAGCTTAGTATTTTCAGTAGGTAGCACATGCCTTGCCATTTTAGTTGTCATCATGATTTGGACGGGCGAACATCGTGCTATCATTATCGAAACATTTTTGAAAAATGAATCTGCGATTACAACGCAACGAACTTTTTGTACTCACATCGCCCTGGGTAAACATGCTCCGGTTCCAGATCGCAAGCTTTGGGTTCCGAATTTCAGAGCCACAGGTTCAGCCTTAAAAAGAAAACCAACCGGTAGAACCACAAGTGGTCGGACACCTGCAAATGATGCAGCTGTTGGAAAAGCTGTGGAACGATCTCCTACTCGTTCAGCTGCTAAACATGCCGCCGCTTTGCGGTTTATCAGATCGTTCGCTGCGAAGAATTTTACACGCAGACCTACACTTCCACCCATACAAAATGATGATCGCACGAGAGCTGAGTGAACGGGACTGGGAAAATCGTAGAGCATGTTGCAACGATATTCTTCAAAACATTCCACAAGCTAGGCTTTTAATAACTAGTGACGAAGCCCATTTCCATTTATCCGTTATTATTCGTTACTGGGCACGAGAAAATCCGCAGCAGTTCCATGAAAGACCACTTCACAGCCCACACGTTACTGTTTGGTGTGCTGTTGGGTCATTTGGCGTTTGGGGTCCCTATTTTTTTGAAGAGGGATATCGACATGCTACGTAATTTTTTAGATCTAAGACTTAGAGAACTTAACCATGCGGATGTGTGGTTCCAACAGGATGGAGCTACGGCTCATACGGCCAGAAGGGCCATGAACGTTTTAAGGGAAATGTTTCCAGGACACGTAATCTCATTACGTGGAGACGTTGGGTGGCCTGCGCGTTCACCCGATCTTGCCCCATGCGACTTTTTCCTTTGAGGCTACCTGAAAGCAAAGGTCTTTGAACACCATCCCCGCATCATTGATGAATTAAAAGCAGCAATACGTCAAGAAATTGCAGGAATATCGCCTCAAATGACTGCTCAAGTAATGGAAACGTTCAAAAAATCACCTTCGAATGTGTATCGAAAACAATGGTCGCCACTTGAAGTCTGTAATTTTCAAAACTTAATGAAAAACAATTGCAAACTATACATTTCCATTTAATAAAAAAAAAAATTAACAACATTAACAATGGCATTTTTATTAACGATTAAAATGTGGGAGGTTATTTTGGCGGACCCTGTACAATAGGCAATAGGTCGCAGTGTTAAGGGAATGATGGAAAAATCTGAATAGTGTGTATACACCTCCGCTATCCGAGGTAATTCACAATCACGTTAACTTAGGAATCAATGTTCGTATAAGAAATGAATTTAAAAGCCAAGGAGTAGACAAGAACTTGACTTCACCTGTCGGCAACCAGAAAAGACGAGAGTTTTAGAAGAGAAAATGGGGAAAAAAAGCAGCAGAAAACGACGTACCAAAGCACTCCAACGTTTAAATTTGTAAGGAGGCGTATTGCAGTGGAACATATATTCTGATCTAACTTAGTAAACGGAAAAAACACAATGTAATTTCATTATATACAGGGTGTGGCACCGAAAACTAAATAGATTGAATACCTCAAAGGAGAAATATTTTCTATAAAAACAAAAAAAGGGGGCTTCCACCATATCTTCAGCTGTCTTACGTTGCTATTGTCCCCTCCATACCTCAAAACACCTCGAAGTCAAACTAGGCGATTCAAAATTATATACCTTTAAATTGTATCTCTTGCACGCGCTCTGTCTGTTGGACAAACTTTCATCGCGGAACATTAAATTCTTTTTTAGTGCCATGTCACATGATACATATTCATCATTTTTGTAGAAACATCAGTTTTGGGCCAGTTTCACATTAAGCTAATCAAATTTCTTGAATATTTAATTGCACCAGAATATAATAAATAGTCTAACATAGTATATTTGATTGGGAGTGGTTCAGACTGATGATAATGGGAGCGTAAACAGTACCCATACGAAACGACAAGACTTTATTAAAACTTCAGAAAAGGACGAAAACAATTAATAACCAGATTGGCATAAATATGGCAATCTGGTTGCCAGATATAAATGAGGAAACTGAAGAAGATGAAGCGATGAGTATCATGATGAAATACCCTCTAATAGGTGAGACCGAAAGTAGCACACCGCAGGGCACTACACAACACAGGTCCATACAGCAGATACCGATCTAGCTCGCACAATGCATGGATTATCATTCCCTCTAGATGTCTTGATCTGCTAAACAGTCTAATAGTGATTCCATATCGCGATTTCATCGCAACTGGTCACTCAACGTTGAAATTAGGTGTTGCAGGTCTTAAAGGATCGCTTACGACATCGGATAGATCGAAACTACATGGTCCGATTAAATGTTTGATCTATTTTCATTGCATTGGTGATATCTCGACGTCTTCATAGGAAGATATTTCCTTTTTTTTTTGTTTCCCTGAAAATGTTGTTGCTATCTATCCCATTTTTAATCCAGTACCTGACTTTTTTTTATCAATAGGTGTTGCCGTTGCCAAAAGTTGCCAACCCTACTGCTTTTTCTGATCTACTCCCAATCAGTATTCTCCCTTGTCTCTCTAGATTCTGGAAAAAATCATGAATGAGGAGTACATTCTTATGCATGATATTTTGCCACATAAGCAATCTGGTTTCCGTAAGGGTCGTACCACCGCCACCATGTAGTCCTCTATTGTCAAAGATATTGTTACAGCTACTGATAGGGGTGAAATTAATTGCACTATTCTAAGGCTTTTGACATGATTAATCATCAGCTACTTTGCTATAAACTTTCTGAGCTTGAATTGGATCTAACTTAGATCAATTTAATCAGATCGTTTCTTTCCAACAGAGTTCCGTTCTCGGTCCACTGCTATTTTCCATATACACAGCAGAACTGTGCTGTGTATATGCAGTATCTTTATGCAAATGATAACCAAATCTATGTAAGCTTTCCCATCCGTGATCTTCTACTTTATGAGCGCCTCATCAATGTTGATCTTCATGAACTGGCTCGAGCTGCCGAAGCGCATTGTTTAACTATTAATACGCGGAAGAGTTCTGTTGTTTTCTTTGGTCCACCCAAAGATCGTCAGAAGGCCATGGACAGCATCTCCTTGCAAGTGACTAATCACATTCTCACCCCGCTTAATGTAACTAAGGGCTTGGGTCTGCTGATTGACTCAGACCTTAGATTTAAATCATTTCTCACATCAAATTCAACGGTCATATGGAATCCTGCGCTGCTAATATGCTTCCCAAAGCTTCTTATCTCGTCCTATAAAAGCTATGCTTTGTGATAGTTTCATCCTTTCTCTGTACAATTACTGTGATGTTATCTATGGCCCATGTATTGACCAGTCGACTTCCTACAGAATCCAGAAAGTTCAGAACTCTTCGGCGACGTGACCATATTACGCCTGTATCGAATAGGATGGGTTGGTTGACGATGGCTAATAGGAGGCAACTTCATTTTGCCTGTTTTGCTCGTCGCATTATCTGCAATAGCTCTCCAGCTTATCTTTATGAATTGTTGACGCCTAGATATCATATCCATGATAAAGCCCTCCGCTTCATAGACCGACTAGGAGGAGGAGGACTCTCATATGTTGTGCCTACAATACTTAATGGGTTATTCTATAAACTTAAATGCGCATCACCCGCCCCTCTTAGCAGGGAGCTGGGACTGACCCTGCTTCTTGATTCTAAATTCATCAAATTTAATCTTGACATTTACAAAAAAGATTATTTTATTTCAACATTACAGTAAGCACGACTTCATGAAATTAAAACATGTTAAAATATTATTAACACAATATCTAAAGGTCATTTAAATCTAGCAATCATCAAACAATAGCTTGTTATTTCTACGAAGTAATTGAGGAAATGTACATCAAATATTTTTTACAGTTATAAATGTTATGATAAAAATTATATATGCTTAAATATCTCGTTTCCTTGCCCAATAACACGTAACATATTTTTAGTTGATATTAACTAGCTTGTTCGGGAAAGGTTATTTTTATTAAAAAAATAAATTTAAAAAGAATGTCATAAAGTTGGAATTTCTGTCATATTTATATATTCCAACGCTAATAATATAATTTTATACAAAAGTAACGAAATTTCGAGCGTTAAAACTAAAATTCATACTCCATAAAATCCGATGACAGACAGACAGGGATACAGAGACAGCAATGCTAATGTTTGACTTCTTTATTCTAAGAGAAATTTACATAAATATATAATATAGCGGTATCTATTCCTTAGTACACTGACATAATAATGTAATAAACATATTAGATTGAAAGGCGCTTCTTCAATTCGACCACGGTAAGTGCATCAACACTATATAAATGATACGTAGAATATTCTTTGACGCGTGATTTATAAATTAATGTTTAGGTTTGGCAGCGGACGAGATTGATTGATTGGGCTGAGCAGCTCAATTTGACTCCGTGTATATTTGTGTACGATAAATGCATTCAATTTTCGTTCTGTAATTTATCCTTACCCACATCTGAAACCACATTCGTCAAGTTGTACAATGTAATGTATGCTATGTTCGGTACATTGTGAAATTTGTACTGCGCCTAAAGATTTTTTTTTTTGATGTATTGATTTTTTTATAAAGCTGTCGTTAAATATTATTTGATGTATGTTTATTGTGAATGACAAAGTAGAATGAAAGAATTCTGCGTTTGTATCGAAGACTGAATATAAAAATTTTAAATACAACGTTCCAACTCATTGCCGTAATAAATTCATCACACTGTAATGCGATTGCGATTACTATTGCTTATTCGTAGACTTCCAATAAAACTACACAAATTGTAGTATACCAACATATACGTGCATACATGTATAAGCGATAAACTAGGAAGAGAAACAAATGAAACGTGTACAGCACGTTCGATGCAGAGTTTGTCACATGTATAAATCTTGTAGGCAGCTTCGCAGTGATTTATTACCCTTATTATTAACTGCTCTCGCTCCGCAGGATAGCTTTAATACTTTTTCTCTCCAAGAAGGTGGACTCTTCTACGACAAACCGATGTAGATGTGGATATAAGCCAATAGGATTAGAGTTTAACATGTTTAAAAACGACAGCGTATAGTAGATGATAATGAAAGAATGTATCAATTTGGGATAGATTCGGATGTAACTAATAAACATTATTGTTCCTAGACATACAAATCTAGGATATGCTTTTTCCTAGAAACAAGAGCAGTTCTTCATAATAATTATGTTGGCGGAAACTTTCAACTCCAGTTTTGTAACTGTGTAACAAAAAGTCTTTACATGACACAGAGACTTTTTATGAAATTTCTCGGCACCCAGTTTTGCAGCGACAAGCAAACATTTATGTTCATGCTTTATTCGTAAGTAAAATCAATAAATGTTCATAATAATCATGGATAATATTAGCAATCGATTATTGTTACCATTTTGGCTAGGGAATTAGTTTATATTCAAAATCCACCGGATAATATGATCAAAAAGTCGCTTATTATTATCACAAATTTCGAACACAATCGGTTATTTTTTCAGAGACAGACAAGAGTTTGTTTACTACGTATGTGTGTCTATTGCATCACTGTGTTCATTGCATCATCTCAGATAAAAAGAGAAAACGTTGGTTCAAAAAATGGGGAAGGAAGGGTATGAAGCGTCCGAGAGCTGGATAAATCTTTGAGCTAAAAGGAAATAAGTTTGTTTCAAACGATGTTACAATAAACAAAAAGAAGAAGAAGAAGCTTCTTGGCACGGAAAGTTTACAGTTGCAAACGATGAAAATGAAGGAAGCGACAGTGCTGAAGAAAATTTGGTAACCAACCAAATAACACAACCCAAGAACAATATGACGATTGAAGTGAAGAAGAAATTTAGGCAACGATGACGGAAGAAAATAACGAAGAGACAATAAAAAAGTGGACTCAAAATTCGGATGAGGGTAATGATTTTATCTTCCTCTCTTCTTCCACTTTCAGGTGTATGCATTAGTTCACACACATATTGTAAAATGAGCAATCTTTCCAGTAATCCAATTTATCCCAAATGATTACATGTTATTGCTTATGTTAGCTCCCCCTTTTCTTCCAGAAAGACGTTCCGAATTGTTCAAATCAATATTATCGTTGAAAAAAACTAACATTGTTTGGGTATTTTTTTCGAAACGTTGAAAACTGTTCTTGGTTATTCTAGTTGTTCTGGATATTTTTCCAAAATTCTTGAAATTTCAAATTTTGAAAATTATTCCAGGTTTTTTTGTTAGTTGTGCTGAATA
Source organism: Holotrichia oblita (assembly GCA_023690525.1). Classification (NCBI taxonomy): domain Eukaryota; kingdom Metazoa; phylum Arthropoda; class Insecta; order Coleoptera; family Scarabaeidae; genus Holotrichia; species Holotrichia oblita. The sequence goes on from CM043018.1 coordinate 14,220,140, forward strand.
TTGTGCCAAAATTAAAACATTTCCGCATGTACTAATTGAGAAATACGAAATTTCAGTAGCTTTCCCCTCCTCCTTTTTCCAATGAAGAACTCTTGAATGTTTTCCTTTTTAATTGTTTTGAACATTGTCACAAAACCCTAGCCAAACCCTATTATTGTAGTTGTGTTCTAAGCTTTCCGAATCAATTTATCATCGGGAAAAAAACCGAACATTATTTAGGTCTCCTCCCCCCCCCCCCTGTCCCTATTCTAGTTTTTCTGGACATTTTTCCAATATTCTAACGTCGTCACGTGGGTAACTCCAAAGTTATAACCGTGTGACACACATAGTCCACAAAATGATTGAGAAGCCAAAATTTTTCTACCTCTCCCAAAATAATTCAGAGAAACAAAATTTTGCCGCCCGTCCTTTCTGTCTCACACATATAGTTCTTGAATTAATTAAAAAAAAAACGAACTATCGCTAGCCCCCTTTTCTCGAATTCGAAATTTTGGTGTTTCTTCCAGATTTTTCTAATTGTTTCGGATATTTTTCCAAAATTTTCGCCTTCCACCACCCTTCGTGACAAACACAATTTCGCTAACATCGCTTGTTTGAAATTTGAAATTTTGATAGTTGTTCCAGTTTTTAAAGTTCAGCTACTTTTCAACATAGTTCCAAAACTCTATCTTTCTGGCACACACACCTCCCAAATTAATTGAGAAAAAAGAAATTTACTAGCCCCCCTTTTTTAAAATTTGAAATTTTGGTGTTTCTCTCAAGTTTTTCGAACTTTTCATGAAATAAATAAGACAATCATAATCCCTTGTTTAAAATTCGAAATTTTGATAGCTGTTTCAGATTGCTCTGAAAATTATTCCTAAATTTTAGCCTTCTGACATGTACAGTTCACAAAATAATTTAAAAAAAAACGAAATTTCACTAAAATTCATTGAAGTTTGAAATTTTTAAATTTCTAGTTCTTTTCAATATTGTTCCAAAACTTCATCTTTCTCGCGCATACAGCTCCTGAATTAATTGAGAAAAAAGAACTTTTCTAGTTCCCTTTTCTAAAACTTGAAATTTTGGTGTTTCTCCCAGGTTTTTCTAATTGTTCTGGATATTTTTGCAAAATTTTAATCGTGCGTCACTTATAGTTCATAAGATAATTAAGACAATCATAATCCCTTGTTTAGAATTTGAAATTTTGATAGTTCTTTCAGATTGCTGTGAAAATTATTCCCAAATTTTAGCCTTGAGCTTGAAGCTTGAAAACTATCTTTCTTGCGCATGCAACACCCGAATTAATTGAGAAAAAAAACTTTTCTAGCCCCCCGTTTTTTAAATTTGAAATGTCGGGGTTTCTCTCAAGTTTTTCTATTTGTTCTGGACATTAGTCTTGCGCCACTTATAATAATAATATAATAATCCCTTGTTTAAAATTTGAAATTTTTGTAGTTGTTTCAGATTATTCTGAAAATTGATTTTAATTCTATTGAAACATCCTTGATTGAAATTCGAAGTTCTTTAAAACTATTACAGGTTATGATCGTTGTTTCGAGCATTATTCCAAAATTTTAACCTTCCACTACCCTCCACTTTTTTAATGAAAATTGAACCTGAGTTGACGTTTGTGTCAAACCAGGTTTGTTCCATATTAGTCCAAAAGTTTAGCTATCTACCATGAATAATAATCCCATTTTTAGAATTTAAATTTCAGCAAGAAAGGCGACCTGAAAAAAGATTCCTTGCTTTCGACAATTTTTTAATATCATTTAGCGAAAGTCTGAAACAAAGTAAGAAGAACAATCTGAAATAAACTGAATTAAACTGTTTTCGCGAATATTAAAATTGTACTAGAACATGAATCATATTCTTGCACAGATGCTCACTTTAATCATACATACTATAATGACAATTTATATGAAGCCTGATAGCGACATGTGGTCCACGTACTGGAGAAAGCATTGAAAGTGCATCCTACAATAGCAATATGTGTTGTATAGGCACATAAATAAGTCTGCGTAGTATTCTAAATTAAAATTGTGATAAATGCTACTTCAACAATTAAACGAAAATGAAAACTGTAGGATATAACATGTGCATGATTAATTGCTTTATTTAAAGATTTTAATTTTCAATAATAGATACCTAGCATGAGAAAAGGAAGTTATTACATTAATTTCCGGAAATGTACGAAGTATTATTGATATTAATTGCCACAAGTAATACTTTCTAAATGGGGGAATTGACTAGAAAGGAGTTAAATTAGTTTTGTAATAGGTCTTATATTAACTTAACAAAATTTAAAAATAATGAATACAAACGCACACAACGCATTACATATGTAAACATCTAACTCCATACAATTAATTTACAAAGCTTATAGAATAAAGCAAATAATACTTGACTATGTGTGACGATAACATGTGATCTTTATAGTTATATCCAACTATAATTGCAGACCTCCATAAACAGAGTTAGAATCCACGAAAAAAAAAAATGATATGCACGAGATTTACGTATCATCGAGCATATTGACTGTAATATGCTAACCTTGAATTATTACCTGCATTCCCTACTCACCGCGTCCGTCATTAATATGCAAGAAAATCGTCAATAATTACACAGACATCTGCATAAAATACGGTTCATGCCAGTTGAGTCACTATTACATGTACAGTAAGGAAAGGGCAAATGTGTATGAACAGAGATACCATACAATGTTGTTTCTGCATAAACACAGAAGAATAATTGATTTAAAGTGAACAAATTTTGCAGGCATCAAATGTGCGGCTACCTCTTCCACATAGGTATGCCTGATTTTCACAGATAAAGGCTAGTACTGTATATCGTGTAATCTTCGCTTCATTGCAGCTTTTCTAGCAAATCTGAGTTTAATTTCCCACCCGGTATATGTATATGAGCATATACATATTCATATGAATGCATAAATATTATGATTGCGAAAAATCCTCCCAGACCTATCTCTATTAGTGACCATTTACGTATAAATCAGTAATCTAATTTAAATTTCATATAGGACATTAATTGGAGTTGAAGCTCTATTTTTTTCTGCGGGCGTTATTATTATACAACATCCTATTTCCCACACGATACTCCTTATTCGATAGACAAGCGTTCCTTTTGCTTTATTCCTGTGAAATTCTCAAAATAAAACGCAAATTTCCAGAAGTTTAGTTAGGTTTAAACAGTCGTTTATTCGAAATTTAGTTATTAGGTTTAATATGATTAAATTACTAGACTAGTTCAGTTTTTATTGCAACAACATGAATGTCACGAAAGCTTTCCCAAAAGGACAATAGCAATATAAACAATAAACCTACAACAATCAACAGTAAACTTAAACTAGATGAGATTCTGTACATTGTTTTGTAGGATATTTTCCCATTCTTGCTAAACAACCTGCCGAAGTTCTTCAAAGATGGTAGGAGTAGGTAAATGATTACAAACTCTTCTAGCGAGCATATTTCACACATGCTCGATAAGATTTAGATCCGGACTACATGTCGGTTAGTCCATTTGAAAATGGCAATTTCATTCTGGTAGTCCCTCACTACTCCAGCGAGATGTGCGTTGCCATACATAAGAAAGGAGTTGTCTCCTATAAATATACTCATGGAATGTCAATTGACTTAACCCATTAAAGCCCAAGCATAGAAAAAACATTACAACTAAAGAAAAAACTGCTTTAATGTAGTGAATATATACAGGGTGATTGGTGAGAATGGCCTATTAAAAGTATTATACAAACGGATAGGAATTTTAAAACAAAATTTTGCAATTGGATATGGTTAAATATGAACTATCACATGAAAATATTTTTGAATAAATATCACTTCCGGTTAACCGGAAGTGGGCATCAACTTCGATTTTTTAAATAGCATGCTATAAAATAAATTACAAATTCAGCTTCTATGATAAATTTTACACATATTTCATGCATCATACCCTATACCTAAATACCATTCCTTCTGAGTTATTCGCAATTAAAGAAAAAAAGTGACAGATACCGATCTTACTTTATAGTGATATTACGTCACGTAGGAGTAAAACAGATGAATGAAATTTTGCATACGCATAGCTAATATTGTGTAGTTACACAACATTTAAAGTTCTTCTCTGTAACATTATACAGGGTGTTTAAAAACTTAGTTGCTTATAAATAAGTTCAATCCGAGGAAAGTAGATTTTCTTAAATGGAAAGGTATATATTTTATTAGATATTATGATTCTACAAAATATTCTCCTTGAATCCGTATTAGGTGTTCCTATACCTAAAGTGTAAGGTTAATACGTTTTAACGATTCAATTAACCTCCGTACCTAAAATGCTCAAATATGTCAATTTACAGAAGCAAGTGTGCTTAGCTCATTTGTTTTACATATTCACTTGCCACTTATTTTGACGTCTGTCATTTTGTTAATCGTATTTGCGAAAATTCTTCCCATTGAATTATAGGAATAAGGAATCCTTTAAGCAAATAACACCAGATGATTAGCAAGAATTATAGGAATACGTCTCCGAATATAGAATGCCACAATTGAAACGGTTGCCATGTCGAACCATTTAGATAACTTATTTATTTGTGTTATTATTATTGTTGTTCTTATAATTTGCTACTGTAGGTATCTTTTATACCTTTTTAATTTGTTATTACTAATTATTTAGACCTTTGACATAGATTTACTTTATGTTGATTATAATCTAAATTTTTTACTGATATTGTTACTCGTTGGGTTTTACTTTACACTTTGGATTTTACTTTTATTTTAGATTCACAAAAGACTCTTCAATAAACTAATATTTCATTGAGTAAAAAAACGTTCAACAAAATATTTTCTTTTGGACACACTACTTCATCTGCCTTCTTAAATAATTATAATTGTTATTATTACTTAACAGGTATTGTTCTTTCACCATTGACCTAAGCGTCACAACAAAATTTTGCGTGGGATTACACCACATACACCAATATTTGAATATTACATGTAGATACTCTACTGCAATCTAAACACTGTGGCTATGAAACCATGTCAAAGCAGGTAGGATACAAATGGCAATTACACTTTTTACACATGTAAATTGTTGTGCTTTTACATTGCCTGCATCTACGCCTAGCTTTATTTTCTTTTTCTACGATTACGTGGCCAAATTTATCGAATCTAACTTCAGGAAGAAGTGCCGATTTCGAAGGCCTCCCCAAGTTCTGGTTACTGTTTGTTCTGTACTGTTTCCTATTTTTCTCTTCTTGGAAGTTGACGGGGCAGACTTCATCAGATTCATCATTCACTATTTGCTTTGTATGAACTTCAAATGTACCAGCTACATCACCCATCAGTAGGTTATCATCCTCTTGGAAGTCGTCATCGAGGTCTTCTTCATCGGTAATTTCATCCACCGGTGGCGAAATGTATACAGCGTCAATTTCGTCAGCATTAGATAAATTTTCGTCATCTTCTAGTATTGCCATCAGTTCGGTAGTAGTTCTGTAGTAGCAATAATCGATTAATAACTCACCAAATGACCAAAATTGAATCACTATAATCAAAAGAAATTAGTTCTTACGCTAAGCTAATATTAGAATCAAAAACTTCACTTCTGCATTTATTTTCACACAACTGATACAATCTGAATGAATAATAATCAAATAAAATTCGTTTTCATAAAGCAACTTCCTTCAGCAAGCGTTGCAATGCTGTTAAATTGTGTCACCAAATCTGCCAGGTAACCTTGTAGGAAATGTGCAGTAGTCCCAAACTCTTAGTAGTTTCAAACTCTTTTTTCTAAGAAACTAAATAAAATTCACTTCAATTTTTTACATAATATGGAAGAGAACAAAATACATGTTAGTGCTAGTAACAGATCAAGAAACCATATAATAAATGCTTCGAAAATTTCTTAATCGGCACTAGTTTATTGACCTCATTTTTTAGTTAGTTTTTTAGTAGCTAATAATAATAAACCTTATATCGCATGTTTTAATTTGTTTGCACTATAAATTAGTACACGCATTCATTTATTAGATTAAATACGTTAGAGTTGGATATAATTATGATTTTGTGGGAAAAAAAATCTTTTTAAAATGCGTTTACGCAATATTGGGTAATAATGGGGTTTATGACAATCTGTATATGCTGTATGTCACGGCAGACCAGTATACACAGATGAAAACTTGGCATTTATGCTCATAAGAGTTGTCCCAGATTTTATTGCATAGTACTGTACCTTACAGATATCAGTGAGCTCCTCCAAATAGCGTACAAATCGGTTCATGCTTTCGTAAACATTCCGGTCCACACCATGAGCCTGGATGAAAATCGACTCTTTCATAAAAAGTACACGGTGCATAACACTCTCCTGATTAATTTCATCACAACTCACTGTTCAATTTGTATTGCACAACACCTGCGACAATGGACTAATTTCAACCCCATTCCCTCTAGCGGATAAAGTTGGAAGTAGCACTACCGGGTGTCAAACAACCCAGTTCGGTACAGAAGATACGCCGTCGAATTCCCCGTACCAACCATATCGATTCCTAAATTTTCAACATTCCAACGCGATTCTAAACGGGTCAAACGAATTTTCCACACCGTTGCTGTCAAAATCAAAATTTTCTGGACAATATTTTCATCATATAAATATTACCTAGCTCAATAACCGTTTGATGGATCTGCTTCCTCCTCGGCAAGTAGGTTCACCTTGTTAATCTAAACGAGAGGCCAAACTCCCAGCAAGGCACATTAACGCGTTATAGAGATAAATTTTCTCGAGAACCGTTTGATGAATCTGCTTCGCTCTCGGCCAGATGGTTCATCTTGTTAATCTAAACGAGAGGACAAACCCCCAGGAAGGCACATTAACGCGTTTGAGCGCTGTGACCGTTCAAACTTTCATAAATTTTCTGGACAACTTTTTCATCATATAAATATTACCTAGCTCGATAACCGTTTGATGGATCTGCTTCCTCCTCGGCAAGTAGGTTCACCTTGTTAATCTAAACGAGAGGCCAAACTCCCAGCAAGGCACATTAACGCGTTATAGAGATAAATTTTCTCGAGAACCGTTTGATGAATCTGCTTCGCTCTGAGCAAGTTGGTTCATCTTGTTAATCTAAACGAGAGGACAAACTACCAGGAAGGCACATTAACGCGTTTGAGCGCTGTGACCGCTCCAAATTGATAAATTTTCTGGACAACTTTTTCATCATATAAATATTACCTAGCTCGATAACCGTTTGATGGATCTGCTTCCTCCTCGGCAAGTAGGTTCACCTTATTAATCTAAACGAGAGGCCAAACTCCCAGCAACGCACATTAACGCGTTTGAGCGCTGTGACCGCTCCAAATTGATAAATTTTCTGGACAACTTTTTCATCATATAAATATTACCTAGCTCGATAACCGTTTGATGGATCTGCTTCCTCCTCGGCAAGTAGGTTCACCTTATTAATCTAAACGAGAGGCCAAACTCCCAGCAACGCACATTAACGCGTTTGAGCGCTGTGACCGCTCCAAATTGATAAATTTTCTGGACAACTTTTTCATCATATAAATATTACCTAGCTCGATAACCGTTTGATGGATCTGCTTCCTCCTCGGCAAGTAGGTTCACCTTATTAATCTAAACGAGAGGCCAAACTCCCAGCAACGCACATAAACGCGTTTGAGCGCTGTGACCGCTCCAAATTGATAAATTTTCTGGACAACTTTTTCATCATATAAATATTACCTAGCTCAATAACCGTTTGATGGATCTGCTTCCTCCTCGGCAAGTAGGTTCACCTTGTTAATCTAAACGAGAGGCCAAACTCCCAGCAAGGCACATTAACGCGTTATAGAGATAAATTTTCTCGAGAACCGTTTGATGAATCTGCTTCGCTCTCGGCCAGATGGTTCATCTTGTTAATCTAAACGAGAGGACAAACCCCCAGGAAGGCACATTAACGCGTTTGAGCGCTGTGACCGTTCAAACTTTCATAAATTTTCTGGACAACTTTTTCATCATATAAATATTACCTAGCTCGATAACCGTTTGATGGATCTGCTTCCTCCTCGGCAAGTAGGTTCACCTTGTTAATCTAAACGAGAGGCCAAACTCCCAGCAAGGCACATTAACGCGTTATAGAGATAAATTTTCTCGAGAACCGTTTGATGAATCTGCTTCGCTCTGAGCAAGTTGGTTCATCTTGTTAATCTAAACGAGAGGACAAACTACCAGGAAGGCACATTAACGCGTTTGAGCGCTGTGACCGCTCCAAATTGATAAATTTTCTGGACAACTTTTTCATCATATAAATATTACCTAGCTCGATAACCGTTTGATGGATCTGCTTCCTCCTCGGCAAGTAGGTTCACCTTATTAATCTAAACGAGAGGCCAAACTCCCAGCAACGCACATTAACGCGTTTGAGCGCTGTGACCGCTCCAAATTGATAAATTTTCTGGACAACTTTTTCATCATATAAATATTACCTAGCTCGATAACCGTTTGATGGATCTGCTTCCTCCTCGGCAAGTAGGTTCACCTTATTAATCTAAACGAGAGGCCAAACTCCCAGCAACGCACATTAACGCGTTTGAGCGCTGTGACCGCTCCAAATTGATAAATTTTCTGGACAACTTTTTCATCATATAAATATTACCTAGCTCGATAACCGTTTGATGGATCTGCTTCCTCCTCGGCAAGTAGGTTCACCTTGTTAATCTAAACGAGAGGCCAAACTCCCAGTAAGGCACATTAACGCGTTATAGAGATAAATTTTCTCGAGAACCGTTTGATGAATCTGCTTCGCTCTCGGCCAGATGGTTCACCTTGTTAATCTAAACGAGAGGGACAAACTACCAGGAAGGCACATTAACGCGTTTGAGCGCTGTGACCGCTCCAAATTGATAAATTTTCTGGACAATTTTTTCATCATATAAATATTACCTAGCTCGATAACCGTTTGATGGATCTGCTTCCTCCTCGGCAAGTAGGTTCACCTTGTTAATCTAAACGAGAGGCCAAACTCCCAGCAACGCACATTGACGCGTTATAGAGATAAATTTTCTCGAGAACCGTTTGATGAATCTGCTTCGCTCTGAGCAAGTTGGTTCATCTTGTTAATCTAAACGAGAGGACAAACTACCAGGAAGGCACATTAACGCGTTTGAGCGCTGTGACCGTTCAAACTTTCATAAATTTTCTGGACAATTTTTTCATCATATAAATATTACCTAGCTCGATAACCGTTTGATGGATCTGCTTCCTCCTCGGCAAGTAGGTTCACCTTGTTAATCTAAACGAGAGGCCAAACTCCCAGTAAGGCACATTAACGCGTTATAGAGATAAATTTTCTCGAGAACCGTTTGATGAATCTGCTTCGCTCTCGGCCAGATGGTTCATTTTGTTAATCTAAACGAGAGGACAAACCCCCAGGAAGGCACATTAACGCGTTTGAGCGCTGTGACCGTTCACTAGATACCGATCTAGCTTGGACAATTCATGGATTGTCAGCCCAGCTAGATGTCTCGATCTGCTAAACAATATGATGGATATTCCATGTATAAAATTGCGAAATTAAATTCACTTGTCATCACATTATAGGTAACATCAAAATCTATAAATAGATAGAAATCTGTGCAAACAAAAATAGTTACCGAATTTTATTAAAATCTATAATTTGTTATTTAAAAAAAAACTTTCATTTTAAAACGTTGTCATAAATTTAAAATATGATAGGCACTAAATTAACATAAACGAAAGAACGATCAGATAATGCTTGCCGTTAAAACATTATTGAAAAGTAAACATCAAGAAATTGCCATTTTTGTCATATTTATACATAATCCAAGGATTTATCGAAAACGTAGGTTTGAATTTACATAAATATATTCGATCTAACCTCAATATCAAAATTGTAATGTTACAAAAACAGAGTTACGAAAATATTTCGCCAACTAAAACGACCAAATCGAATGCCCGAAAACTATATCAAATGGGCGTTAAAGACAAATCGGGTATAACTGTTACTGTTGACAAACAGAATGATATTTCATGTGTAGGTATTTTGAACATATATATACCTCTATGATATAAGTAAACTTCCTTGAAGCACTATAGGCATTTATGTATACATAAAATGTTTTGTTTGTGTTTGCATACCACGCTCGCGACGACGCTTTTGGGAAAAAAGCAGCTGTTGTTTAAAATGCCAGCGAATTAATTGATCTCGGGCCTTTTACGTGAGATATAGTCGAGTGTTAGAATGCTGAATGTCATACGTGGGAGGCTTTTTATTCCCAGCTATTCGCATTAAAACTAGATGAGGAGTATCGCAATACAAATAAATTAATTGTAATTGTGCAGGGAATGATGTAAACATATAATTGAACATCAATGGGAGTATAAATTAATAAGATCGACTCATGTCATTTCAATTAGTAGTTGTTACGAGTATATCAATGAAGTATAGAAAAGAAAGTTGATCAAAGAAAAACACAACGATTATTTTGTTTAAAAAAATATAAAACTTGAATTCAACAATTTTTAGGAAGAAAAATTAGTCATTAGAAATAAAGTCCAAAGGTTTGAATTGCATCAGAGAAACTTTCATTTCAGGAATTGTGGTCGTTTGTATTTTAAGCTGACTTAACCTAAATCTGACGACTTGAAAGAAGCATCTTTTTCTTTTATGGCTAACTGTTTTTCTTTTACAATGATGTATGACGACTGCACGTCCCATTTCTGTTTTATACCTTCAAGGAAGATTAGACGACTTAAAACTGCCTGTCTGTTAAGTGGGAATAAACCACGTTTTCCAAAACCTGATTTCAGAGTTTCAGCACCACGATCATCAAACTTCATCATAAGACTTTTTAACAATTGTGGCAACTTTTCTGAACCATATCCTGCCAATCGTTTAATATTTTTCTTCGGTGTATTACGGCCCTCTACACCAGAAGCTTGACCTTTCTCTGAGGAATCTGCTTCTGATGCAGAGTGATCTACTTGATCCAGTCAGCCCCGAAGAGGTACAAACTAACATTAGCTTTCGTAAGAATGGAAATGCTCCAGAAACGGATGAGATAGCCAATACCGCTCTAAAACATCTTCAGAGCAATGCTGTTGATATTTTTGTTAACATACTTAACATCATATTGCAGTACATACACTTAATTCTTTTTTACACGGTCTTTTTAGACGATTTTGATTTAACACGAACTACAAAACAAAATTAATTCTCTTTTTACACCACTTACTTTGATTTAACACGAGCAGCCGAAATTCTAAGAAAATTTTGCTAGATTGTTTGTATTTATTTGGCTGATGTATCTATCCATATATCCTTTATTTGATACAATGACGATTCTATGCGACCCCCCAAAGAATTAGGTATTCATCAATTGGAAATGTTTACATATGTATGTATATACGAGGGAGCGTTTTTATATTCGCGGAATGGAGGATAAGGGGTGGAAATAAAAACACCAAATTATTTTTCTTTTTCAATATATTCACCTGCAAGACGGATACATTTTTCACATCTTTCAATTAATTTATTTATACCCTCATAAAAAAAGGCTTTCTCGCCGAAACTGCCTCCTTGACTTCATCATCGGCAATAAATTGTTTACCCCGCAGCTCTTTTTTCATTTTCGGAAACAGGTAATAATCATTCGGGGCCAGGTCTGGGCTGTAGGGTGGGTGATTCACAATTTCGAAGCCCACCTTATGCAGGGCAGCTAACGCAACGCGGCTCTTGTGGACGGGCGCGTTGTCGTGCAAAAGCAGCACACCTTTCGTCAATTTTCCCCGTCTTTGCTCCTTAATGGCTTCTTTTAGTCGCTCTAATATTGAAGCGTAATATTCTCCGGTTATAGAAACACCTTTATCTTTATAATCAATCAACAATATTCCTTCCGAGTCCCAAAATACCGTTGCCATGAGTTTCCCAGCAGATTGTGACACTTTAAATTTCTTGGGAGGTGTGGTGCCCTTTTTATGCCACTGCATGGAGTCTTGTTTGGACTCAGGTTCATAATGATGAACCCAAGTTTCGTCTCCAATAACAATTCGACTCAATACACCATTCTTGTCTTCATTACAGAAGTCCAAAAATGCACGCGAACACTCTACGCGCTGTTGTTTTTGCGGCGGCGTAAGCATTCTCGGCACCCATCTTGCGCTGACCTTAGACATGCCGAGATGATCGTGTAGGATTTTAAAAATTGTTGTATCGGATACTCCAACCATTTCTGTGAATTGTTTCTTCTTTAGTCGAGCATCTTCGAGTACAATTTTTTCAACTTTTTGGATAAGTGGTCAACTCAATGCTCCTGCCCGGCCTCGGGTCGTCATCAAGGGATTCCCTTCCTTGTTTAAATAAACTATGCCACTTGTACACCATGGTTTTTCCTGGACAAGAGTCGCCGTAAACCAATGACATCTCATTCATTATGGTCGCGACTGATTTTCCTTGCCTGGTAAAAAACTTGATAACGGCACGATATTCGATTTTTTCCATATTTCACTTTTCACTCCTGATTATGTTACTTGGTTGACGATAGCTCAAAAACTAACTGTCTAATAACAATGAAACTTCGTATTTATACTAATTATGAGTCGCTGCACAGGCCACGCCCCCAATGCGCCTAATCACCCCCCTACAACCCGCTCATTCCGCGAATATAAAAACGCTCCCTCGTATTTCAATCTGTCAATTCAAATATGTATAATACAATATCCTCTGCATGGAATTTTGTTTGCTTCATCTACATTTTAGGTTTAGTATTCAAATTGAAAATACCGTTTTGATGTTTACAAAATTTAAGAAAAATTATCGTGCATCATACGCATTTATTAATTTTGCGTAAGTTAATACATAATAATTACTGAATTAGTTTCTAAATATCGACATCATAGGAGGCTAGATTTAAATTTACTCCAGTGATTACAGAAAGAAATGCACTAATGGAGCACGAAGACAGTAAACCAAGTCCTATGCGTTTCTTGTCAGAAAGAGACAGTTAGTTTTTTTATATATACATATATATTTTGCCTAAATCTTTGTGTTCAGAAATTAATAACATGTTTGTTTTTCCTTTTTAAATCATTACATTGAATAATACATCATCATGCAATCTTTACGAACTACTATAAAATGCTTAAGACAATAACATAAAAACGCATGGATTGTTTTTGCTTATTTTGCATTTCCCATAGGTGTAATACATTTTCTTACACGATTTTTTTACACGTATTCTTCGAGAACGTATCTGTCGTTAGAATTAGGTGTACTATATTTTGCCGAACATCTGGAAGCATGCCTTAAGATTGCAGAATCTGTTATACTATCTACATTCCCTGACATTATCAACAATGGCATTTTTTGCCAACAAGCAGTTTGAGTTTCGGAAAGACTTATCAGCAAACTTCTAACTTCTCCGACTTACGGGTGGTCTGCGACGCCAGGCATTTGACTGCGTCTGGCACAACGGGTTGCTGTTCAAAATGGACGGTCTTAGCATCTCTCCAAAAATGATTTCATTATTTATTCAATGGTACCTCTCCGGCAGTACATTCTGCATCAAGGAGTAGGGTGAACAGTTCTCAGCCCCGAGCTGTTTATCTTGTACACATCCGACATACCCAATTCCCTAGTACAAAGCTGGGAACTTGCGAGAACGACATCACCGTGTATACCACGTCAAGGAATGACGCTCCAGTCTGCAGGAGATTGCAAAGATTCGTTGATCAGCTCTGCAAATGGACCTGCGTGTGGCTGTGGCTTCTAAAAAAAGCGTAATCCTCCTCCCTTGTGCATCATCATAAAAGGACAGAGGCTTCCTTGGTGTCCGCATGTGCAATATCGGGAGTTGGTCTTCAATGCGAGGTTGACGTTCCATCAACACTTTGCGATGCTTAACTCCCGATTTTTATGGGCATAATCCTTGAGTTTGGATCTTAACATATTAATCTACGCGGTGTTTCTCCGGATGATTTTAACTTATGACGCGCTAACTTGGTCCAGTGCCGCCAAATGGCAGATAAAGAGGCTCGATATTCTCCAGAGCAGGATGCTACGCATCATTGTCATTGTAGACATTGCGCTGACCCAGAGCACCCTTGAAAGGGTAGCATGATCGGACAACCGGTTGGTTCTGCATCTCGAGGAGCTGAACCCAAACAGGCCACCACTTCGCTCTGCCCATTACTTATTTTTGTAAAGTAGTTGCAAAATGAAAACTCAGATT
>CM043018.1:14234879-14267818 GCA_023690525.1 Holotrichia oblita
AGTTAAACAATCTTCTGTGCCGGTAACTGTACCGTCGCCGTGAATTTGTATGCAAGAATCCGTAGAATTGTAAGCTAAATATGTTTCGTTCCAGCAGTATGAGATGTTATCGAGCGGTTGAGCGGATTTAAATCGCAAGTTGTTCAGAGGTGGCAACGCGTAGGGAATTCCCCTGAATGCTACAGCATCATCGTCTAGTATACTATAAAAAAATTGAACATTAGTTTGGGAGAAACAAATAGAGGAGTGGTTAAAGGATAATAGAGTGAACGAGTTCCACCCTTACAAAATCACGGAAAATTGGAAATTTTAAAGGACGAAAATTCAATAGTGATGTTCACTGATGAGTCTCACTTTCATCGAGACTGGTTTGCCAAATTTACATTTTCGTCATTTCTTTTAATCTATTCCAGTTTTAGATCCAAAATCTTGTAGCAATATTTTGAGTAGTTAGAACAACCTGAAACAACCTCTTTACACAGGTCACAGATAACTGGAAGAGAGAGCCTGTAAGCCTGGAGAAACTACTTAAGAAATTAAAAACAAATTATAAACAAGCTTGATTATGAAGTAACTAAAGGGGAGAAATATAGCGCCATGCTTAATAAACTTCGTGTAAAGCTATCTGATAGATAGAAGAGTGGATGTGGTGCTGTGGAAGACTATGAAGAAAAAACCAGGGGGGTCACTCTTGGGCCCCACTCTTTGAAATGCGCTGTAAAATGGAGTACTTGGTATGGAACTAGGGAAAACGCATTGTGTGTTGACTCAACGGATGATCTGGTGCTGGTGGTGGAGCATACAAGGATTAAAAATAATGAAATAGTTTTGATGCCGGATAAAACGGAGGCGATTATAGTGTGCGCAAGGAGAAAGGACGTGTTTTTTATGCTGAAGGATTAGGCTTGTAAGAAAACTGACCACAGTAGTAAGGCTATGGGCGTATCATCGCAGTTATTCGACGTGGACACGCTGTATACGCCAGGCACCACATACGTCCCTCCGATGACTCATCACTGTCAGCTGGACCGGCCTGTATAATGTACGCACTAGAGGTATATCTCTTGCTCGCGAGATGGCGCTGGTGACCGCCTTTAGAGGGTGACAATTAAATAACCGGACTGATGCTGCTTCTGGCAAACAGTTAACGGACCGCGGCAGGTTTGAACATGTCTGTGCCTGGTGATGCTTCCCCCACCCTGAGATTACATGGAACGGCTGTGCGTCGTTTAGTCGCTCTGTAACAGTCACCTGTTCAAGTGCTTGCGCTGACGTCACGGCGGAAAATGCAAAGTGTTCAGATGGAGCAACGAGTGGAGCTCAAGTTTCTTGTTAAACTGGGAAAAGTGCCACAGAAGCGTATGCCATGTTAAAGGAAAGGATACGGAAGTGACTGTTTACCGCGAACACAAGTGTTTGAGTAGCATAAAAAGATTTAAGGAGGGACGTGAATTGGTCGCAAAAATCCGCGCCCTGGACGGCCGTCAACATCCAAAACGGACGACAACATCCAGAAAATTGGTGAAATGATCTGAAAAAATCGTCGTTTAGGTGTGAGAGATCTTGCTGAATTCTCAGGTATTAACAGAGAAACTGTCCGTCAAATTTTGCATGAATCATTCAACATGCGTAAAGCTTATGCAAAAATGGTACCAAAACTGCTTTCTCCGGACCAAAAAAGAATCCAGAATGAACATTTGCAATGACATTTTAAGCAGCATTGATAACGATGCAGAACTGTTAGACAGAGTGATTACGTGTGATGAATCGTGGTTTTTCATCTACGATCCTGAAACAAAACGCCAATCAATGCATTCCGAAGAACCCGAGCTCACCACGTCAAAAAAGGCGAAAATGACATGATGATTGTTTTTTTTATGGTGGTTTAAGTGTGGAATTGTTTACGTTCACCCGAAGGTGAAACTGTCAATCAGCACTACTACATCGGGGTTCCGACCGCCCTTCCTGAACGAGTGCGGCGACGAAGACCCGATCTGTGGACGAACCAGTCCTGGATGCTTCACCAGGACAATGCACCTTGTCTGTGAAGGCGTTCTTCGCCAAATACAGCATCACCGTGTTGGAACACCCACCGTATTCACCCGACCTAGCTCCCTGTGACTTCTTTTTATTCCCCAAAGTCAAATCAGAGCTTAAGGGGACAAGATTTGACAGTATAGAAGAGGTAAAAGAAAAAGCGACGGAGGTGCTCGACAAACTCACAGAAAAGGACTTCCAGCACTGTTATCAAGAATGGACAATTCGTATGGAGTGCTGTAGGGATCGGCAGGGAGAGTATATTGAAGGCGATAAATAGTCAAATGAGATTGGTGATCAATAAAAAGTTTTGTGTACATCAGTCCGGTTATTTAATTGTCACACCTCGTAGATGGCGCTGTTGATCCCCTTTAGGTACTAGATGGCGCTGTTAACGCCTCTTAGCAGCTAGGCCCCCGTAGGTCTCCGAGGAGTACGCCCCCTGGGAGAAGACCCCCTGATGACGAAATCACCAGAGCAGGTGTTAATTTTTAAAATTTGAATAAATGTGAGCACTCTTAATAGGTACCTCATTCAACGACAGCTAACAGACACGAATGGACGTACCGAAGCTAATTGAAAAACACATAATCCGTTTGAAAGATCTTAGGAGAGCAAAACTAGCAAACCATACACAACATTACCCTTGTAAAAAAAAATAAAACTGATATTTACCCTTTCACTTTTCCGCAGCTAGTAATGGTTTCCGTTCTAACATCATTGTAAGAAATTGTGTGTAGTATATTATGTTTACCGGGGATAGCGATCATCACTATAATAATCACCAGAAGAACAAATATAAATAAGGCACCTGAAAATAACAGACTCAAATAAAAGATCTCATCAAATAAACATTATTTACTTACTAATTACAACACGATAGGCCTTTATTGAATCTTTACATGAAGATTTCTCAATTTCTTCTTTATCCTACGATGATAAATGTTACAATCGAATCGTTATTTAAAAATACTCCGATTAATACTTACGTTTAAAGTTCTATTTTTCGAATCGTCGTTTTTATCAGCACTTTTATCGTTGTCATCTAATGTCTCAACAGACGCTAAACCCGCCGTCTGAGTTTCCAAGTTTTGTTCATCTTTTTTCTTCTTCGGAAAGACGGATACTAAAGGTAAACATATGCTGTCAACAAATTTCTTCTTTTCTTTCGGTTCAGATCCTTTCTCAACTGGTAAATTTTATTAATTTAATCGTCAATAATAAAAAGTACCCGGAAATAATCGAAACCAATGCTTACCGTCATCGTCCATAGCTCTGGATTTCCTGAACGGATTCGGCAATTTCACTCTTGGCTGATTCATAAGCGAATCATCTGGTTTCTCTTTGTCCTTTTGGTCTAAAAGTTCGGTTCCTTCGATGTCACCTTGATGATCAGAATCCCCATCCTAAAAATGATCGACTATTTAAACCTACTTTAAATAAGATCACGGATACCTTCAGTGAAAACTACATTAAGAACTATATTCACTATAAACTATATGATGATAATTTACAGGTGTTATAATCTGCTACATCTTGGAGAAGTATGATTCCATTACAAGTGCTAAATATACTGAAGAAAACTACAATTTTTTAAAGTGTTAATACGACCAGTGGTGAAAATAAGCTGTGGAAATGCGTCTTTACGACTTAAAACTAGCACTACCCGCTGCTTTGCCTTACCTGATGGAATGGTATAAACTTGTATATCTAAGAACATAGAAACATGTATTTATTCAGAAATAATATTGTGTAAAGGTTTGGTGGAATAACAATGATTAAGCGGCTTCAGTTTTGATTTACTTGCAACTACAGATCAAATATGACCACCTACATACATCACTCAGGAAGACTTTATACAGATAGACATTCTTGTAATCCAATTTTCGAAATAAAGAGAAATAATGTCGGATGCGAGTACTGCACTGGTTTTCTTCGAGAAACGTCGAAGCCTGTAAATCGCTAGAATATTGTCGAATAAGAACATTCTGGATACACTAAGGATATCAAAAGCTTGCGGTTCCCTAAAAGGAGCATTCAGTCTCAGTTTGTCAGCAGTATCGAACGGCATTGTAGCGATATATATAAATACGAGTATAAATAAATATACAGAGTGTATGTATATAAGTGTTAGTTAATGTAAGTAAATAATTCTACTGTTTTTTTTATGGCAAAAATGTCTAGCTTTTAAAATTGACCTAAAAGCTAATGACTTCGTAGCGATAAATCCTTTTTGGAAAAACTTTTTTTTTATTTAAATTATCCCAACCGATGTACCTACACTTACACTGGATAAATTTTATTTTATTTGTTGCTTAAAAAGTGCATTTTTTTGGGTTAATCTTGGAGTATTGAATACGAAAATGACAATTAAAATTAAAAACTTAGTTGCAGTTTTCACGAACACGATTTTTTTTTATTTTATAGCAAAAAAAAAATAGATTCTTTTAGACAAGATCGTCTCCTAATATGTTCCACTGCTGCAATTTTGAGTTTAGTAAGTTTACCTTACTTTTCGGAAGATCTAGATCTCTCATGAGATCGTCTAATTCTGACTGACAAATCAAAATTTATGTTTCTGGAGGTTCTCGAATCGGAATTTCGTCACTATGGGATACAAGTCTCATATAGCAAATGGTTAGTTTATTAAATTAAATTTCCCAAAGAGCCTTATGACACTAACTTACACAGATTTCGAGCAACTCGAAAAGCTCAGGACTGAAATTAAGTTTCTGAGAGTCATCTTCATTACACCGACAGTAACAACACTTACTATATTAGGAGGGCTTCCGCGTTTTAATCGTGTAATATACAGCGTGTCTACTTAAGTTGGCGCAATATGGAAAACTTTGTTATTAAGTTTTACGAAAAATAGTAATTCTTTATAAAATAGATTTTTTTTACTCTTTCAATTTTAAATTAAATTTTGCAAATTCTACTTGTGAAGCAACTTATCACTTAACTGTAGGTGGTGGAGTGATGAGAACTCTCACTTTACCATAAACAACTCGCGATCAGTATTCATTAAAAACCAATGTGTGGTGTGGTATTTGTAAAAGTAAGCTAATTGGGGCTATCTTTTTTCGAAACACTCTGACGCAGATCGTTATTTGGGCCTTTAGCAAAATGAATTGGCTGATATTCTAAAATTGATCTATCTATAGCTAAATGCATTAAAAAGGCTCGAAAAAAGAAAGGAACTCGAAAACCATAAAAGATAGAAGCTAATATGTCTAATAATCGATGATAGATAATTATTACTAATTGTATTCAAAAATGTAAGAATATATAGGGTGTTCAATTAAAAAAAAAATGACTTTCATCGATGTGAACGTAGTTAAAATGAACGTTAATTTTGGACGACCCTATATAAATTATGACAAATTTCAGGACGTAAATTTGATGTATACTGTTTCGGCTATTAACATGCGAAATATGAGGTCTTTAGTTGCAATGCCTTCAGAAATACAGACTTTTGAACATAACATTGCAATTGACCCTATATTTGAAAAAAATTGAATAACTCAAAAACGGCTGATTTTTGACATAGGGTGTCTTAGTAAGTTTTGATGCAGAATTGCATGGCCGACATAAAAAAACTCATAAAAAATATACCATGCTATTTAAATTAAGAAAGTTGACGTCAATTTTCGGTAAACCGGAAGTGGTACAATGGCGCAAATAATTTTGCTAACGAACCAGTTCTGTGAATGACAATAAAAGTACAAAATCTATTAAACTCGACGTTTCACCACTAATGTAAGTGGCTTCTTCAGGGGCAAAAGTGGGTATAGTTAATAAATTTATTGCGCTCATAATAGTGACTCAAACCGTGGAAGCCTTCGGTATAATTTAACACCTACTATATCTACTTATCAATAACTGCATCAAAACTAGATTCAACACACAACAATCAGCCTTAAGATAAGTCTCAAAAGCCGTGCAGTCGCTAACACAATTCGAAGCTTTTACTAGATTTAAACTAACAGAAAACGTCATGAAAAGTAAGCCACGAGTGGTTGAAAAGCGAAAATATATATATCAGAGCACAAGGGAGAAATTCTGACATGGGACGATTAAAAAGAAAAATTCAAAATGTCAATCCCAGGATCAAATCAAAACCAACCAAGCATACATTGGCTAAGTGATGGATTTTCATGGTGAATGTGTATATGAAGTTAAATTTTTTATGAATAAACTTCATGGAATCGATTGGTTCCATCATAATGACGTCCAAAACGTCCTAAACTGTTTTGTATTCTATGGACCTTTTAACTTGAAAAGTAAATTTTTTTTTTGAAAACTTGTAATAAACTGCAATAGTTAACAGTTTTTAACTTTATTTGTCATATGGATTGTATTTTCCATAAAATTCTTCAGTTTAAAAATTTAATTGTTTTGTTTAAATTCTATAGGCCATTAAAATAGTTTACTTGTTGATTAATCAGATAAAATATAATTTTAAATGCCACTAATCAATGTTTAAGGTGTTAGAGATTCTCTAAAATAATTACTTGGGGGACGAGAGAAATGCTGTAATTTTGTACAATTGGCACCAATTTAGTAATTTGGGCTATGCTTCAATAAATCCGAACTGGGGCCGCTTAATCATCATTATCCCGCCGACCCTTTGATTGTCATTTTAATATTATCGTGTCCACGATACAGCGTAATACATTTTGTTGTAATGTTTTTGTATTCTCTCATCTAATTTAATTCTACAATAAAAACTAACGGTCGATTTATTGTCTCGCTAGGTAATCGAGTAGGCTATTATAAATTGATATCCATAAGTTAGTGTATCAGATTATGAATGTTTTATGAAAAAATGAGTGAGTTTATTTTTTGACATTTACAATACAATTCAAAAACTTCAATTTTTACTTCGACTTAAAAATAATTTTAGATGTGTACTACTTCCGGTTACACCGGAAATTATGTAGGATAGGATAATTATGTAGGAAACTCCGTTTTATTAATGCAGTATTATAAATTCTACAAAACTATACCCGGTGTTCAGAAAAAAATGCCAAACTTTTACGGGCTATTACCGTAACTGTCAATTTTTTTTACAAAAATTGAAATAACTCAAAAACGGCTTGTTTTAAAGGTAAAGTTTATTACACAAAATAGGCTTAAATTTGTCTCGCCGACACAGTTCAATAAAAAAAAAGGTAATTCTATTTAAAATAACGTCGTTGATACGTATTTCCGGTATAACCGGAAGTAATGGAAATCTAAAATTATTTTAAAGTGAAAGTACGTAATACGAAATTATTACCTACAAAACTTTAAATCGTTTACTAGTCCTGTATATTTTTTTAATCCGAACTCATCGTGACATACCCTGTACATAAATTTTTGAACGCGACTGTATATTTCTTTTTTTTTAATTTGATTAATATTTAATGTAATCTATCTCTCTCCTACAGCTTAAATCTTTTATATTTATTCTAGAGTATAATTTTAGCTCTTAACCACAGTTAATAAGAATAGTCTTCAATGTCAAATAAACCAATAAGTATTATTTTACATCATAGCCTGTATTTCTCACATATCAAATTCAAACACATGTATACAAAACTCTTAAGTGAAAAAAAAAATGTTTTTTAAATAGCATATATGTACATACTTTGCATTTTTCTTTAGATCGACTCCTAGTAAAAAATCCTGGCATTTGTATACCACCAATTGGTATCTTTTTTGGTTTTACTTCTCTACCTTCTTTAAAATCAGTCTTAATTTTGGACCCTTCATTTTCACTTTCTGAAGGCTGGACAGATTCGAATTCCGTAACTTTTTCTTGAGCTTTATTCTCCTCGTTCAACATTTTTTTCTCTCTCCTCCAATTCAATTACTTTTTTGTCGTCCGTTTTTGTATCTGTATCACCATTGGGTGTGCTCATCTTCACGAATAAAATTTAAGTTTAAAATAAATGTCGACAATGCGGGGATATTTATATACACCCAATAAAAAAATCAAACTAAGTATCCGGATATAAATATATTCGTGCGGAACCAAAACAGAGAAAAGAAAAGGAAGTAACGAAAATAAAAATTTAAATATCGATTGAGGTGTTAATAGCATCAACGACCGATATGAAAAAGAATATGCAATATTACATCGAATATGTTGTATTAATCGGGAAATAATATATTTACCTCTTGGAAAATTACTTATAATACAAATTTAAAAGGATTTACACTTTGTTTACAATTAAAATTCTCACAATCAATACACACAACAAAACATATTTTTCCACACAAAGCTTGCTTGACCCCACCACTGTACAAAACTGCCACCACACGAGTTGAATGCACTTCTGTGCTATATTAATGTTACTAAATTATAGATTTTTTTTTAAACAACGATAAAACAAGAACAAAACAAATTGTAAAATATGTTCTTAATAGGAAAACATTTATAATTTTAAAATTAATTTATATCACTATACATCCCTACTATTTTCATATACAGTCTGTTTACATTATCATCGAATAGCTATTGAATTATTCATGATTATTTCCAGAATTATGGGATATGAAGCGAACAACAAACAATTATCGTATATCACTATTTTTGTATCCATACACATATATGGGTTTAAATTGTTATATCATTATCACAATACATACATGATAAATCGCTATTTAAAAACATATTCTTAACAACGTTTGTTTGCTTGATCAATAAAACGATTGTAATGAACTGAATTAAATTACTCATTAATATTATATTTAAAATTAAAAATTTCATTAATCATGCAGAATTTAAATGATATATTTCATGAGGTGAGTTCATCCGTAATCGTTCTTTAAAATTTTAGACAGGCTGTATACAGATTTTTACAAAGTTTGTTTTTATTTTTTGTTGAAATGTTGGCAGTAGAAGTGATGCTGATGTGTGTTTACATTTAAAAAAGGTAATTTAAGCGAAATTCCTTCTTGAATATATCTTTTATCAATAATTCTTCAATTTAATCATCAAATACGCAAGGTCAGATTCATAATTCTCCATTATTTATTATTTTTATCACATTTTCATGTATTCAACGATTATTACCGACTGAAACTTTTGTTTCTATAATGTTTGTGATATTTAACATGATATATTTTGACAGTTGTTATATTTTGGAAACAAATATTTGAAATTTCGATTTATTAAAATGAGCGCAAGAAATTCGCAGTGTAGTTTACAAACGGATGTAAACCTTGTAGAACAAATATTAGAGCAAGGACAGCGATTAAGAGCGGCGATGGTACAGACGATTTTAAATAACGATCCTTTTAATCTGGATCTTGTGAAAACACAAAACTTTAAAAGTTACAGCGAAACGGATGCGTTAAAACCTATGCATGCGATTAATGCGGATAATCAGTGCGAAACGAAATCGTTATCGTTAGAGGATAAACATAAATTCCTCGCTTATTTGAGAGGCGAGAAAATGACAAGAAGCGATGAAGCGACAAGTATTAGATACATTCCGAGCAATGTCTAATGCAGATATTTGCGATGCTACTGAGAGATCTTATAATGCCGATTATACTTGCTCTTGTGATACATGCAAAGCTTATTATAAACATAATTTAAGCTGCGATTTTAATCATTCTGCGACTAGTTTATGTAAGATTAAGAATAACGTGCCATTATTGAATTTAAATAAGAATATGAAGCTTGCCCCGAAGCCGAAGAAATTAGAAAGCCAAACGGGTGTATCATATTCTTATCCGAGTCATTCTGTTAAGTGTTTAAAATATGTCGATTCTTTAAAAATATCGATACATAGTTTAGTATTAAATCAAGAAGGTAATAAAAAGGTGTACGGAATTCGTTAGATAAGAAATTGAAGTTACCGATCAGTATTACGCATACGTATTTCATCGAATATCAAATTCGGAAATTATTATGAAGGCGGTTTTAAGAAGTAAGTCGAAAGTAGATTCTGGTCTCGATTAATAATTTAGTTAGGATGTGTTGAAAAAGTTGCATAAACGAAGGTAGGAAAATTTGTAAATGAATAATATAATGAAAGTTGTATCATCATTAATATTTAGCACAAATTTTTTCTTTTGTATTAAATTTTAGCAATATATTTCAAACAAATATCACTACACGATATAGCGAACTTAGATGATATCGATTTAGCCGCAGTTAATATAAAATTCCAAATCAGCTGTCGTACTTTAAAACAAAAAAGCAGCAATATACTAGGATGTGCCACATTCAATTTAGCATCATTTCTGAATTCGAAACATCTCTCTCTTAACCAGACTTTACTTGTAATGCTCAATAATGAAGTTCCAATTGTGATCGGTACTTTAAAAGTGTCTCTACAATTAGGTTGCGGACAGCTATATTTTGGAAAAGAATTCATCGGTAAAACAAAATTTTATGATATTTCAGTTGAGTTGATTAAGAAGTAATTGAATAATTTTAGATGCAATTTATTCAAATAAGGAAAATATTAAAAATACATTGGATGGTGAAAATAGTGATGTCCCATCGGAAACGAAACATCAAAATACTGAGGTTTCGCTTAAATCACCGAAAGATTCCGAATTTTGCGATAAGAATTATGAAGTAGTTAACAAAAAGAATTTAAATTCAAATAGAAATACGTCCGAAAATACTACAGAAAGATTAACCACGACTGATACATCTCCACTTAAAGAAACGAAAGAGAAAAGTTTAAAAATATCGCCGAAACAGAATTTTAATAAGGAGAAAAATTTTGCCCCACAGAAAATTTTAACGCCAGATTTGAGAAACAGAACACTTGATACAGATGTATTAATTATTATAAATTTGTGTCTTATCAAAAATTGAATTATTTATTTTGTTGCAGAAACAAGTTTTATTTGGATTTATATGTGTTGGAGAAGCGCAGTTTACACATATAAGGGATAACACATTCGTGACATGCCAGCCGTTTTGTCAGGATGATGTTCTATATAGCAGATTAGTTCATTGCAGTTCTAATCCGTACTACAATTTCCATCAGGTAAGATCGAAAAGTTTAAAATTTTTCGTAATTGAACTTTTTGGACAGACCTCGTATTCATATCATGTACAATGACCGCCAAGAAAATCTGCTTCATACAGAAAACTTTTAATTCTTTTACCCTCTTCTTCATATGTTTCAAAATAATATTAGTTTCAACATGATTAATAACTATAAAATTATTGAATATATTTGTCATGTTACAACTGTGATCCCGCGAAGACGTTAACATTTTTTTTAACGCTGTGTCACATCCGCATATATTGCTAACGTAGTATGCCGTGAACGTAGAATATCGGACGTGAATAAGAGAGAATTCGGGTTCCAGAAGAGAGCCTTGAGGAACACCTGCATATATAGGCCTGGGGGTCGAGAACTCGCCAAGCCTCTTCATCCTAAAGGCTCGACTACAAAGGTAGGACTGAATGAGAGCTGTTAAGTCGCTCCGAGTTGATGCCCAGACGTCGCATCTTAAATAACAAGCCGTCGTGTCACACTGAATGGAAGGCGTGGGCAAAATCAAAAAACACCGCGCCAATCAAAAGCCGCAGCTCCAGAACATTCTGCACCTCCTCCGCCAATCGGTGGAGTTGGAAGTCGGCCGACAAGCCTTTACGGAAGCCGAACTGCTCATCAGGTAGTGATGACGTTACGTAGCCTAATCAATGCTTATCAAGGCAATTTTCGATAGATTAGACAGGAGGCTTATCGGCAGGGGGGAAAATCCCTGGTCCTGACGGCATTATCTATAACGCCCTTTCCAGACTCGCAAATGCTCTGTTGGATCACCTCGTGTTGCTCATAAACTCTATCCTATTGCTGGGCTATTTCCCAAATGCCTGGAAGTACACGGACGTTGTCGCCATCCCTAAAAAGGACAAAAACTCCACCTTCTCACAGAACTACCGGCTCATCGCTCTCATTTCCACCCTTGCCAAAATCGCCGGGGCCGTCGTCCTGAACAGACCGAAGGAGGAACTCTTCGTTCTCGAAATCATACAGGACGAACAATTTGGGTTCAGAGAAAATCTATCCATTGATTTCCAGGTGTTCAGTATCACAGAGGCCATTCGAAACTCACTGGAGGCCCGTGAAACGATGGGTGCGGTTTTTCTTGATATTGAACGTGCATTTGATACGGTTTGGTATTTTGGTCTTTTTCATAAGATAATTACTACTAGCATCAATCCCGGGCTGGTCCGGGTCGTTCGTTCGTATCTCTCCTCAAGATCCTTTTCAGTAAAATTAGAAACAACAATCTCCACCCCAAGGTCCATAGTTGCGGAGGTTGCGCAGGGATCCTTGCTCGGACCTACTCTCTTCCTCATTTACATGTACAACCTTCCGAAAACTCCGTAAGTTCAGCTGGCAATATGTGCTGATGATACAGCTGTATACACGTCATCGACGAGTGAGGAATTAGTTTGTCGGCGTCTACAAGAGCAGGTTAATACCATCGGTACCTGGAGCAACAAATAGAAGCTCAGAATCAATGAGGCTGTACACCAAGAAGCGGAGTCCACCCCACGAGAATATATTCGTCGGGGATTTCCGTCTCCCATGGAGTCAGTCTGCATTATATTTAGGGGTCATTTTGGACCAAAGACTTACCTTCAAACTCTATGTTGACAAGATCGTCACCAGATTTATGAATGCCAAATCGATGCTCCTGCCGCTGCTCTGTTCGCTAAAAACCAAGGTCCTCATATACATATATGACATTCCTTCGTCGCACCATCACCTAATGCTCGTTGCCTTGGTTGAGTCTGGCCAAGACCCACTTAAAGGGGCTGGGGACCCCTCAGAATAAAATCCTCAGGATGATCGTTGGGCCTTCCTGGTGCGTTCGGGCGGACCTGGGTGTCCCTTCCCTCAAGGACCATATCTTGTCATTTGCAATCAAGATGCTGGAGAGGACAACAACATCTGCAAACCCGCTGGTCTCTCGTCTGGCCGAATTTGACCTCGATAGACCACCGTCTAGAGTGAAGAGTAAAAGGGCTCTCGACACTGCTGCGGACTAGAACTCGTTCAAGATGCGATGCTTACTGAAGTAAAAGAATTAAAATTAACTACTTATACTTATGGTGGAAATAAGGCAAGTAAGGAAAAAGCTGACATTTTTTAAGATAAGTTGTTTTCCCTTCAACAAAAAATACCAGAAGCACGAGAAAGAGGTTTTCGTCATCAACAAATGTTTGCCTATATAAGACGAAGTACAATATTAACACCTTTTTAAAAAGTCAATATTGATTTAAGACTGATAGAAGAAAGCGGCCTTGCGTTAAACAGATTTTATTCATAAATTAAATACCTTTTTCTTCTAAACGCCCTATTTGTTACAGGTGCTCCCATTTGTTTACGATGACACATTCCTAAACAGATTGCGAGACAATTATATGATATTCGAGTTTTGGGAGAAATTAGACGATCAGGATAATTTGATAGGTATCTGCAAGATCTCCTTGCATCAATTCTACGTCGCTTTTCGCAATCCAGTCATCACTAAATATCTTAACAGAAACAAGGCAAGTATTAATTAAACTAAACTTGTACTACCTACAATTTAAATTAATTTGAAAATATTTTTTTACTTTATAGCTTCCAGTTATAGGTTGTGATACATTAGAGCCGATTTGTAACCCATTGAACGGTGAAATATACGGACAAGTAGAGATCTTAGTCGCTTTAGGGACGGATATTCAAGTACATAATCTAAAATTAGAGAGAGGATTCGAAAGTGAATCCGTAACATCTAAATCTCCACGTTTAAATATCAATAAGATACCTACTGATAGATCCAGTCCTCCGACACAATCGCATATAAATCATAAAAATTTAAAAATATTTAAAAAACCACCTGATATCAATAAACAAGAAGATACGTATATTATTTCGACAAAATCAGACACGGAAGAATCTCCGGTAAAAAAGAATCAAGCAAGCAGAGGTAAATTTACAAATGCTAACAAGAAACCGACTCGACAAAGATTAAAACCGAAACAGAACTTGGTAGACGTTGCGATACAATCCGATCTCAATATGACCGATCCTCAAGGTAATAAAAATCTGGGTTTGCCGCCAACTTCTGATGTTTTAGGAGCTTTCTTGACCCAACTTCTACAACACAAACAAAAGAATTATGTGGAGAATTCTACGAATACTGACAACAGGCAAATCGCTCATGAGCAGAATAATGTGCAAGAAAATATTGACGGTACAAAAATAAGGAAGACTTCTGATTTGCTTGATTCCCTACAGCAAGCGTTATCTATAAATAATCTGCCGCAAATCCCGAAACAAACGTCGATGCAGAATGTGGATACTTTTAAGGCTCATATAGTGGTTGAAAATGCTTTGCATCTGCCCAGTAGGAAAAAGTGTAAAGCTAGGATTGTTCAAGGAAAGCCGCGTTTTGAAGAATTGTTACCCAGTCCGTTTGTCTCGTTTGAAACTAGTTCAGGATTGAAAGTTACAGATGTTGTGCAAGAGAATAAGAATCCGGAATGGGATTATAATTGCGAGGTTGAGTTGCCGGCTGATCTTCTAACAAATGTAAGTCAAATTATTTATTAACAGAATTTTCATTTCAGAAATGCTTATTATTCCGTTTTGTATAAGTCTTATTTATTTCTAACACAATATCGATAATTGTGGGTTAGGAAATGTTTTTTTTACTTTATTGAAACATGTAACAATTATTTTATTTGCGTGTTAGCAGCGGTGGACTTGTAAGATAATTGTTTACTCTTCACAAGGACATGTCATACAGTATTATTTTTTGATGCCATTCTATAAACCCTGCGGCAAAGTTTGTTTTGTACCGGGTGGCCAACTAAGAATGTCGCAAACATGTGGATGGTAAAAATTTCTTCTATACGTTTAAATTATTCTGCTCCCCTGCACAAAATTTAGTAAATTTAGTCTTATTAGAAAGGATTTTCATTGTGCTATGGTTAGTGATTGAAGATGTTTAATTTAGTCTTGTCCGTCACCGTTAGAGGGCGATACAAAATACATAAATTTTATGATTAACACGTCACTTATTAGATTGGTTCCAATTTGTAAGCACTATATTGGAGGAGTAATGCTGTTTACAACGAAACTAAGTTTGCCAAATTCGGTTCAACAGAACCGTAGTTATAAGTGTTCCTTCAATACAAAGTTTCCCCTCCTCTTCTCCCTTTATTTGACAAAATACAAAAAATTTGTTCCATGTAAAATAAGCAAAATTTTCAGTAGATTCCGATTTTCATATTTATGACAGATATTTCTGAGTCGTTGGAAGCGCTCCGGAGTATCTCCTCTTCATAAGAAAGGCGATACTTCTTCCTTATCTAATTATAGACCCATTTCTATATTATCTAATTTCGCAAAATTGTATGAGCGTGTATTATACAAACAAATATACTGTAATGTTAAATTTCATTTATAATAAGATTAAGAAAATTTGAGTTTTACTCTTTTTAAATTAAAAATTGGGGTTTTAATAAAAAAATTAATCTCGGGCGTTTGCGAATTCTTATCTCTACAGCAGGTGTAGCAGAATACGAGAGCGTATCGTACGTTGCAAAATACCAAAAACATAAAAAAAAATTTCAAGTCAGAAATGTTTTACAAAAAAAAAAAAAA
Source organism: Holotrichia oblita (assembly GCA_023690525.1). Classification (NCBI taxonomy): domain Eukaryota; kingdom Metazoa; phylum Arthropoda; class Insecta; order Coleoptera; family Scarabaeidae; genus Holotrichia; species Holotrichia oblita. Next base: position 14,250,551 of record CM043018.1, read on the forward strand.
AATATTTAATTGAATAAACCCATAAAAATCAATTTACACTGTTCAGAATTGCGTGGTAATCACCACAACTAAATGATTACCCTTTTTAAATTTTTAGAATTTATGAAAAAAAATTTCCAACTTTTAGTTTAGTAAATTTTTATATTAAAAAAAAATTAAGTTTAAAACTTTTAATTTTAATTAAAAAAAATAACGTTTTACCTTTTTACTTAATATTCTTTTTATAAAAAAAATTACTTTTAAAAATGTAGGTATATACTTAAAAAAAATTATTTTTAAACTTTTCAAATATTATTTGTGGACTTTTTGGATTTTTCATAAAAAAAAATATTTTTCTTGAAATTTTTAGAGCTTCAAATTACTTAAAATTAATTTACCTTCATTTACGTGTGTGAGTGTGTGTGTGTGTGTGTAAGATTTCGAAAGCTTTCTGTCTTCGCGCGCCTGGACGGATGGTGGATGGTCGTCTTTTTCGTAGGGGTATTGAAATGAGGCCGTCCCGTTTTTTTAAATGTGTTAATAAATATTTTATTATGAAAAGTTACTATAATCTGATGTAGGTAATAACAAAAATTATAATTTTAGTGTTACTGGAATTGCACAAAAAAGAAAATAAAACCGATTATTTGTAAATCGCGCGTTTAGTGACGTGATAATGGTACTTCTTTTTATTGACTTAAACTTGTAAGAATACATCAACGACAAACGTAGTAATGTACAAGCATTAGCCTATAGCATTAGCTATACGGCATGACAGGTGTGTTGACAGTGACAATTATTATAAAAAAGACGTTTTGACGATAAGACCTGTAGGTATATATGAAATACATCTAGAATCAAATGTAATATAACTTTCAGTCTTTAGTGTGTGATTTTTGTGTACTGAAATACGAAATGTAAAAACGTATAAGTAAAGCAAGAATTTGGAAAAGCCGTTAATAGTTATATTGCATATAATCCATAGATGAAATATAATATAGATGCGTCAGATAACGCATGTCAATCATAATCAAGTTTTGCGCCATCTAGTGAGTACGTTCGCATTATTATGAAAAAGCGCCACGCTTAAATATACCAAAGCGTACGATGCATTTTATTTCAATTTATATTTAATAAATTAATACAAAACATAAATAACAAATATGTATATAAAGTTATATTGTATTTATATGAATAAAGTAAATTACAAAAGGATAACATATTTGATAGAAATAAGGACCGATTTCGTAATAAAACCTAATGGCGTATTATTATTTAAAGTCACTATTAAATACAAATTACCTTTTATAACAAAAATTAGTGTTATGTGATCATTAATTGATATATTCCTAAAGTCCTTTGTATGCATAATCGACTCGAGACAAGCTTATTACATGACAAGCCGAACTTCCGCATTAATAGAAGCATAAATATCGCAGCCCCTCGAAATTTATGACCAAGATCAAGAGCGTGTGAATAGCGCACGATCGCTGAAATGCTAAATTTTTTGCCACAACAACAAAACGCATAATAAGAATTAGGCCGAAAGCTTACTGGGAATATTTAAAACTGGATATGCAGTAGACAACAATCTGTTATTAGATCCAAATTGATCATTAGTAAAATAATTTCTGCAAACTCTTCGATTTTGATATACATTTTCTGGTGGCAAACTACGAATTTCATCATCACAGTACTTGATCCATTTTTTAAACATATCCATATTTTTCGCTGGGTTAGGAAAACAGTGTCTGCTACCATATTTTACTGCAAAACAAGTTTTTATAACGCAGCGTGGACCTTCCATATTAGTTAATTATTAAATTATGATAATATGCTAGAACACTAAAATAATTAACATGCAACTAAATACAAAATGAAACAATAAAACCAAAGTAATTAAATATTGTGTTTGAAGAAAGAAAAGAACTCGAAATAATCAATAATATTGAACACAACGCTTAACGCAATTATATATTGACAATTAATTTGACAAATGTCAATTAAATCAAAATTAAACAAATTAACATTTGAACAGCATTATTGCATAGCAGCGCCTCTCATGGGGATGTTCGCATTAAAAATATTGGTAGTAGCCATGGTAATCTAGTGAAACCGGCCTGATATAATCCTGTCAACACGTAAAAAGAAAAACGATGTGACTTTTACTAAATAATATTTGTTAACCATGAAAGATATTGAAATGATTTTGGTCACATTGCAAGCAAACAAGTACAGCATCTACACGAAATGAAGAAAATTAGCAAACATGCTTCGTTCAAGGAAATTATAATCCTCTTCGTGATAATATATTCTTGACTATAAATGGTCATTCTATACAAGGATTCATTAGCAGCGGAAGTGATCTGAACTTGCCAACAGTTAGGTGCAGATGGGAGCGCCAAAATTTGATAATACTTGTGTTTTGGTAAAAGGATTAGGAAATGTGCCAATAAAAACATTCACGTCTGAAGTAAAAGTCAGTGAACAGATTCTTAAAGCCGACATCGTAATACAGAAAACCATCTAGACGTAGGTAAACCAGGGCATGAGAAGAAAATTAGCGAAATTATAACTAATTATAAACCAAAACACCCTAAAGAAACGAAGATATGCACAAAAATTATATAAGTACCTACACTCATTTTTAGCAGATGTAACTACTCTCTTTTTGGGTTTAGGCTTTAGGTTTAGATAGAATGGTTGAGTGGAAGAGCAGATGTCAACTTTTAGTGACACATCTGAACTCCAGCGCCACTTTTCACTTCAGTATTAATATTAATATAGAAATACTTTTGATTTTTTTTGTAACATACATATGTTGGAAATAAAGATGCTTTAGCCTTGCAACGAGATACAAAACATTTCATGATTAATTGATATCAAATAAGATTCAAATAAAAATAAACCAGGATTCCAAAGGCGATAATGTTAAAAAAATACACAAATTAAAACTGAAAACTAAGCACACTACAAAATAATAACAATACAATAGTTTATCAAACAAATATGAAAATAAATACTATTACAGAATACAGATTGACAAGAGGTGGATTTCGTTTGACGTTTACGTAGCTAGCAAAAAAAGAAAGATTACATTTCTGATTAAGAAAACATTGATGTGTTGTTTCTATCTCTTTCCATATCATACTTTTGGCAAGCTTCTCTGTCAATTTACCATTATCACGTCATAAATGCGGTAAATTCAAAATTCAAACTTTGATATTTTTTCTTGGCATATTTATTAATAATATAAAAAAAAGAAAATACGTAGACACTATAATTTAATGTACACTTTAAGAAAAAAATATAAAAAAAAATCCGGGACGGCCCCATTCAGGGAAATTTTGATGTTTTAAGGTACTTTTATTCGAAGATAATAATAATAATGATCGGTTATTTGAGCCCAACGGTGCACCGTGGCCTAATTAATAAAATTTTATGTAGAGCAAGCTTCTGCTCGAGCTATCTATGCAAAAAGAGACCGTTTGTTGCTATTCCACGGCTTTCTACAGATGATTTTCAATTACCAATCCAAATATCTTCAGAAATTACATTTCGATAGTCTTATGTCAATAACGGTAATTAACGATCGTTGTTGGATTAATCATCACCGTAAAGTTGTTAATTTTAATTACCACCTACTTTATCTTCTTAAAATGCCCCTAACTGCCTGGTTTTCCTTCTTTTGTGTGTGAAATTTAATTGTGTAATTTTGTTACAGTATTTATGTGTATTTGTGTACAAATTAAATGATATAAAATTAATTAATTACTTTAAAACCTTTGATTGACCATATTGTGGTGCATTTAACATCTTTCTGTCCTTGGCGTTGGCTGGACATAATAAGGCCTCTGCTGACCAACACCCCCCTTCTACGTCAGACGGCTACGATATGCGAAGAAAATACCGATGATGCCAACTTGAAGAGTTTCACATCCTCTATCTATTGGATAGTGTTGAATTAAAATAAAATGAATGAATTTTGAAATAATTCGCATGTGTGCAATCATGTTGCTGTTACATACTTATAAAACTGAATTTAAATTAATTAAAAGAAATACTCAGATCAGATAGCTGGTTGTAGTTTCATAAATATAAAATTAATTTAGTGGTTTTTATGTTTTCTAGATTACCTACAGCTGGATGCTCATCTGTCAAATGAAAAATGGAATTGTAAACGTATAATAACATCACAATACAATCAAGTTCATTCATTTCTCCTGATCAATATGGATTTATTGCTAGACGCTCCACTGTCACAAACTTGTGCCCTCTTTCACAGTATGCTAGTGAAGTTTTGGATCGATGCGGACAAGTTGACGCAATATACACAGATTTTTCTCGTGCATTCGACACTGTATGTCACAGTATTCTTTTACAAAAATTTGCGTCACTCGCTTTTCTCCTTCTGCATTAAAACTTCTTAAATCCTATCTACAAAATAGAAAATCCTATGTTTCCTATAATGGATACTGCTCAAACGAGTATGTCGCTTCTACAGGCGTGCCATAAGGTTCTAATTTGGGTCCATTATTATTTACAATCTTTATCAATGATTTACTTTTTGGTTTAAGTTGTCCTGTCCTGGCATATGCTGACTACGTAAATTTTTTTTGGAAATTTCTTCACCATTTACAAAGCAATCTCAATAAAATAATTCTGTGGTGTCAGGATAACAAGCTAACTCTGAATGCCTCGAAATGTGCAGTGATCCTACACTCGTAAAAGCTCGCCACTTGAAACCACGTATTCAATTAATGATTCTCGAAAAAAAGTTGAATATTAAGGATTTGGGTATTATTTTCGATTGTAAACTCACATTTACTGATCATATTGACTCAGTATAGCAAATCTTTAGGCTTTATTATGCATGTTTCGAAATATTTAAAGATATTCAGCAGTTGAAAATACTATACTCTTCATACGTTTTAAGTAAGATGGAATATGCTTCCATGTATGTCTCTTGACAGAATACACAGAAGATTCTTAAAAATATTTATCGTTCAAACTCGACGGAGTCTATCCTGGGGTTGGTATCTGTCAAGATGAATTACTACGACGTCATGAAATGCAGTCGTTATCTGCCAGAAGGGATTACCTCTGCTTACAATTTATCCGGAAACTAATTCGTGGTGAGATAGACTGTACAAGTCTACTCTCTAAACTAAATTTTCGAATTCCGAGGCTATCGTCAAGGTACGCGTCCACATTCACTACAACAACATTAAGAACGAATGTTTTGCAACGTTCTTCAGTGACAGTAATGTGCCGTCTTGCTGATCGTCGTCTAGAAGATATTTTTAAATAGTTATTGGGTTTACCTTCAAATTAATTTTATTTTTTTTAGTTAATTTAATACAATATGTACATTTACTACTTTGTGCATCTTATATTGTATTTGTCCACAAATTGGACATTTCTGTTGGGCAATAAAGAACTATTATTATTATTATTAAGTTGGTAAATTTTGTGTAAAATAAGAATTAAAAGTTTTGGTGATCGATGATTTTAGTTGGCCACCTGGTACAATGTGGTACTGTTTCTGTGTGTTTTCATCTAAATATACCAGAATATATCTAATAATGTTTTAAAATTTTAATTGCAGAATCAAAAACGGTTAATTTTCAAAATATGGAAGAAGTTACTAAATGCACCACCTTTCGAACCAAACCTCGAATCAGATACCATTCTCGGATTTGCCGCTTTGGATCTGACCGTTTTACTAGCAGGAATGCCGACAGTCTCCGGCTGGTTTAATATCGTCGATTTTTCGAATAAATGCAACGGACAAATTAAGGTTAAAAACTATTTCGATTACCCATATTTCTCAATTATCCATATTTTTGTTATAGATTAGTGTCACACCTCTAGAGAATTTAAATCGATTCAAAACACACAATTTTCCATTTTTACAACCTCAAAGCAATCCTTCCGCATCTCTTGGAATAAATAAGGTACCGCAAAAAATTGCGGTTGAGAAGGTGGATGAACCGGGTGAATTACTCAGTAGGGCGTTGAAACGAAAATTTACGGAATTAGATGAGATAACGCAACGTTTAAAATTGAGGTTGTCTCATGTTACTAACGACGAATCTGATAATTCTAACGATGACGCGGTTGACGAATTCGAAAGGGATATTAACACGCTTTGCGTCGAAGAAGATTACGATATGATTAATTTCGAAACTGAAACACCCTATGTTCCTACTCAAAACGCATCGCATGCATTGCTTCAAATAAACAGCGATTTTATGTATGATAACCGAGATGAAACGCCGATGTTGTCTCTAGGTAAAAACGTTGATAACTATAAAGTTACTTCAAACGATGAAGTAGAAAGCAATGTAATAAATATGAACAGTATTACTACGGGAGATACTGGAGCTTCAAGCTTGAATATCGACTCTAGCGAACGTAATGTAGGTTATGTTAATCAGTTAGATAAACAATTAATGGAAGGTAGACAAAAGATTGATAGCTTGTTAGAAAAATTAAGCTTGTTGAATCATAACGAAGCGGAAATTTTCGATAACCGTTACGTATCGGGATGTTCCGCAAAACTCGATGCTTCGAAACTCTCAACCGATAATATCTTGAAGGATATCGGAAAGGATGTAGATCCGATATCAACGGATATATCTTCAGAAAATAATTCATCTTTAAATCTACATACGGAACATGTAAATAAAAAACCGTTCGAAATAAGCAGCTCAACTAGCAGCAATAGTGGATTGCTTACGCAACACTCGGAGTTTCGTTTAGCGCCAGATGGCGCTGGTAATACTCCTGAAATTAAACTTAAGCCTAGCAATACTGTAGTTAGTTCCAGTGACACATAGCGTTAATCCTTAAAAAAACAAAGCAAACTACTTTGAAGTATTAATTAAGCACAAAGCAGTTTATTAAGTTTACAATTACGCGCAAAGTAAATGTCAGTCTTACATTTTACGGTCGGTTTTATAATCGAATTTTTTGTTGTTATATTGAGATTATTTTGGTAGATTAGTAAGGCGAAATTGTCTAGTTAAACATAGTTTTGAGAACTTCGATGTTCTACTAGTTCTATTGTAAAAATATATACTTTTTCCATATATCTGTAGGTAATATATTTATTTAACTTGAGTAATTAAGCAAGAGAAGAAAATTAATTTTGTTATGTTATTGTGGACTTGATGTTGGTTAGTGTTGATTTTTTAATATTTTATTTATTCCTACATTATATTTTATGTAATTTTATTGTACTTAAATATTACTATTGTATTTTTTAATAAATGAAATCCACTTGCTATTTGTTGTTGTTTATACATTTGTTGTATTTAAATAAATATAGAAAAGTCGTAAGTTGAGTACCAGATATTGTTTTGTAAAAAAATGGGACACACAATTTAAGAGATTTTGTTTTGGCAGGGAATTGATTAAAATATGTGTGTTATAGCCTATTTCTGTCGAAGGGAAATTAATCCAGAAACAGCGCTGCCAACCTCCCCCTAAATCCTGCACCTACCAGTTTAATGCGCCAGATAACAAATCTCAAGATATTGCACGGGATCTCTGCAAGACTTCACGAAGTGATTCAACTCTGCTTCATGGAGACGTAAGTACTGTTTTTTGTATCTCGTCTTTTAGTTCATATATGGGCAACCTCCGGCCCGCGGGTTAAATGTTCTGATCTTTATCTTTTTGCGCAACAAAGCAGGCGCATCGCCACTTCTTTTCTGATATAAATCCATTTCTGCACTACTACACACTTTTCACTACACTTCACTTCACTTACACTACAATCGGCACTACCCTCTATGTAAATAAAGCTTTTCCCTTTTTATTTATTACTACTTATTATTTACCTAAGGCCCGCGACTTGATTAATGTCCTGAAGTTAGGCCCGCAACCCAGCAAAGGTTGTCCATATCTGTTTTAGTACATTCTGTAATCTGATGCATCAATCTATGCTACAAAGATCATTTATAAGTTGATAAATACAAAATTGGACTAAAAATTGATCCTTAGGGTATACCTACCATGTCTTATGCAGGTTTCTTTGTCATCCTTTATTAGTTAATTAAATTTCTCCTTTACGTTATCGAAATATTCGAAGCTATTTCAGTTTTGCGTAATAATATTAAAAAGTAAGCTACTTTTCGAAACAACACGGGAACGGTAGTAGGTAAACTATGGACGGACGGACGCAGTCACAGAGTGTGACGATATATTGAAAATATAGATTTATTTTATTAGGACCGAAAAAACCCGCATAAAATTTTATTACTTAAAAACAAAATATCCATTTCTATAATTATGTAAAGTAAGTAGTAAAGTTGCAGTGAATATTTTTTACATATAATGTAAAGAAATGTTATTTCAAATACATATACTGGGCTGTGACATAGATTCAGCCAATAAAATCGAGGACTTTGACTATATCACAGCACACAATAAAAAAATGTAACAGAAACATTGAATAATACTAAAATTATACTTTTTTACTGCGTATGTTAGGCAAATGCTCAATTTCTATTGAAAAGGATGACCTCATTATCTATTATCCCATGGCATTATAGACTGCTAAAAAGGCTGGGCCAGCTTCACATTTTTGTCTTATAACTCGCACTGTTATAGGCTATACAGACGGCTAAAACTTTCCAAATTTAAATTTTTCGTCCCTTTATTTTATTTTTACGTTTTCGTTATATTTTCTGAACAAGTTTTTATTTCGAAATTTCGGATGAATGTTTCCAATAATTAAAACAACCTTTAAAATTGGGGCTACAGCAGTATCGATGAAAATAATTACTTTGATAAAATTACTACTCTGCCAAAAATGTAGGAAATAAGCAGCTCAAAAACTAACATTTTTTAAATTTTACCACTTATTTTAAATTAGAAACAACCAAAAAATATACACATTTAGTTAACTGTTTCTGTTAGTGCGTTTGTTGTGAATGAACTGCATAATTGATTTATTGTGTTGTAGATTTGTAGTTTGTTGATTTTATGAAAAAAAAAACGCGGTGTATTATACTTACACAATTTCTACAACACTAACTCCGTTATGTAACGCTTTTTTGTATTATTGTGTTAATAAGTACATAACAGTTTCTGTATGCTTTAATAACTTCGCGTTCAATAAAAGGTCTGATATTATTTTGGTTTATTTTACCACAATTCTTGAATTGTTTCTCTTAAACCTACTAAGTTTTAAGTACTTGTTATTCGAGCCGAATTCTTCCACACCTAACATGTCTTAAACATGTTCTATGGGGGTGGCGACTGGTGGGGACTTTTATGACGCCAGACAGTACCATGAATTTCATTTCATTTTGTTCTGATATGATTTACAATACGTACAACGTCAATGCGTATTGATCTCCGCATTTAATTAAAAATCGTAGATAATTTGTGAACCACTTCTGAGTTTCAAGCATGTCACTATTTCGATGTTGACTATTTTTTCATGTAGAAATAATTTTTTTATGGGTTTTTTGTTTCAAAACGAGACTTACTTTCCGGACGTGCCTCGTATCTTAGGTCTAAATAAATGAATAAAAATAATTCTTCATCAGAAATAATTGTCAACATTTATTAATACGTTAGCACTTAATATATAAATCAAGATACTTCTCAAGTCTTTTCTTTTTCTTGATAGTTCTAGTTGGTAGTAACCTAATAGCTGCTGTAGTACCTTCGTGTTGATGCATATAACCACAATTTCTCATTTTCTGTAAATTAAATAAGTATAACGTTGGCAGTGTTACTACGTTTTTACTTTTTACAAAGTCAGAATCTAAATATTTTAAATATAGCTATGTAGAAATAGGACTCATTAACTCACTTACCTTAAACAGTTTTAATTGCTGGACATTATACATTTCATGTAGCACATTTTCTTCGTGCATACATTGTTGACAGAGAAACTCGGAGTAATTTATGTGCCAATAATCGCCTTGGCAAAGTTCCGTACATTTACCACAAGTATCAGTTGGCTTAGGAATGCAGAATTCTTCAACGCAATCGATCATCTTCGCCAAGCCGAAGTTATACTCGGCTCTTGATCTTCTACATTGTCTTGTACATATATCATAGGTGCCCGGCCTAAACAAAACATGTTTTTTTTTAATGCGTGGTGGGTGCTATAATTGTGTTTTGTGACAGCATCATATCGCCTTTTACAATATTTGTTAATCAGGTAGGTCGATCGGGTACCAATTCTCCGAGAAAAATATCGCACCGTCCTTCCGGAGAATTGAAACCCGGCTCTCCTATCGTTCCGCCACAACGATAGCCAGTAGATTTCAATTGTTTGTTGCCTTACCCTGGAAGTTCCGATTCGTAGAGAGGTTTCCTCTTCGTTTTAATACCAAAGGGTGCTGCGCCTTCTTCTGCGGACGGCCATTCCATAAACAAATTGTAACGGGTGGGAGACGGTGCGTGATCTCGTATTTTGTTATCAAATCTTGGAGCACCGTTAGCTAACGAACCGGCACCTTTCCTACTGCGAACCTAAGGTGTGTTTGTTCAAATTACAAAAACAACACTGATAATACAGGACAACAAATTTTCATTTTTCTTATTTTTCTATTTGAATTATATACAAACTTATTTTGTTTTATATTCCTACTAATTATTATAAAAACAAATATCTTCTATCACGTCTGGTACTACAAACAAGTGAAATTCATATTGATCATACAATACTAACACTAACTAAGTATATGCTATTCCGGGACGTATTTAGAAAGTCTTTCTTTTCACTTTTCTTTTATAGTGGGATGAAGAACATTCCGAAATTAAAGTCCAACTGTAGTCGGCAAGCATCTCGATATTCCACTTGCCCTGATAGCGTTATTCAATTGTGGAAATATCCTGATGAAATCTTTCCCCGTGTTCGTCATTAACATCGCCAAGATTCGGGGGAAAGAAGTTCAGGTGCGAATGCAAGAAATGTATTTTAAGACTCATATTACAGCCTAATGCATGGTAACTTCTAAGAAGTTCACTAACAATTTCCCCGTAATCTTCAGATTTTTTATTTCCTAAGAAATTCTTTCACACTACCTCAAATTCTCGATCCTGTTGTAATAGATTAATCGGGGGTCCTATAAAAAGCCCCACTTTAAGTTTTGCCTCAGATATATTAGTAAATTTTTGCTTAAGGTATCGAAATCCTGGTCCCTCTTTGTCCAATGCTTTGATGAAATTCTTCATCACACCTAATTTTATGTGTAATGGCGGTAAAAGTATTTTATGAGGCTCCACCAACGAATTATGGACTACGTTCTTTCCGCCAGGAGTATATTATATTCTGGTTGGCCATTGCTTAACAGTATAGTGCAAATTTCTCGCTCGACTATCCCATTCACAAAGGAAACAGCAATACTTTGTGAATCCAAGTTGTAGACCAAGTAGAATTGCAACTACTTTGAGATCAGCACTGATGTGCCATTTATAGGTTTTGTAATTGATTTTATCAAGGAGACCTGTCATATTATCATGTTTCCTTCATGTGCACGGTATGACCAACAGGAATGGAGGGGTAGATGTTTCCTATATGTAGAAGGACAGCTTTCAAACTTAATTTAGAAGCATCCATAAAAAGACGCCATTCGTCCGGTTGGTGTGTGTAACCTAATTTTCGCATTAAACCGTCAACATTTTTGCAAAATGAAAGACCTTCTTCAGTTGAAAAATAGTGTAACAGTTCTTTCTGGCGATTTCGATATACAGAAATACGCGTACCCGCAGCTAACAACTTCCATCCTTGCAGTCTTGATCCTAATATTTCTGCCTGAGTTTTTGATAAATTGAGATCTTGAACTAGGTCATTTAATTCCAATTTATTTATTAAATGAGGCGTGTCCTCTTGAGATGGCAAATATTCTTCATTCGTGTCCGACAACTCTGAAATGTATTCTTCTATCTCGATTTCAACATGTTCTTGGTTCGAAACATCCATAGGACTTGGTACTGGCAAAGCTTCCGAATGAGGAACTGGACGAGTGGCAGAAGCCTTTTTTTTACCTTTTATCCAGCTCCTCAAAGTAACAGCACATCGTGCACAGGCATTGTGAGGGGCCCACAACTTGTCTTGATTTGTAATTTTTAATTTAAAATAAAGGCTATACGTGACGCGTCTGTAGGGTCTTATATTATACTCGCATATGCACAGATCTATTAATTCCTTGATTTGATTGGTTCTAGAGAAAAAAAGGGAGTGGTTTAACGATTATGACGTACAAATGAAGCCCAAACATGTTAAATCCTATTCAGACATGCCCGTTATCATGGTAATAACTTGATAATTTCTTTTAACTTACTCATAAAAAAATATCTTTAGACATACCAGTACATTTAATACATATAGAAACCTGACGTGAATTACAATGAAAAAGTCCATAACGTACACGTATCAGAGTGTAAGAAAAAAAACCCTGTTGACCAGTGTAATTGTCAAACTATAAAGGGAATTATTTGGTTTTAGTTTTGACATTGATGCGTGTCAAAGATAAAAGCAGTAGTTGCTGTGGACATTTTAAATTATTTCAAGTAAATTGGATAGCCTGGATAGAAAATGTTGAATTTGATCATTTCTGAGGTGACAAATAATACCTACCTTGTTAAGAAACTCAAATATTCCAGACTTGGTTTCGTAGGAACACGGACTAACTTTGGTAACTTTAACGTCTCCAGTTTTTCGACAGGTACCCGCACCAAAGCATATTTTCGCTTGTTCTCGCTTCGTAACTACATATTCAAAACCTAAAACGGTAACATTAAAAAAGATAATTACACATACGATTAGAATTACGATCCAATTTTATTTATTTTCCCGGTGTAATATAAACTTATCAATACATACTATCGTAGTTGATATTTTGACTCAACATATTCTTATACCTTTGTTGAAGGAACGGAATGTGTATCAGAAATGCATTCGATGATCGGTTTGTGCTGATGGTCTGCTTCGGAAATAGGTTGCGTGCAGGAAAACGAAGGGTGGAAAAAAATCGCGGTGTGTCGTGACTGTCAGACAAGGCGAACATTTCGAATATAACCGATTTTATTGACATATTAGGATTGTGTGTTTCCGTGCTGGCCCCTAACAATATGCCCCGGATAATTTTAATTTCGTGCAAATCTCCAATCGTGATCGGTATCGATACGACCTGGGTTATTACCTTGAAGTACATGAACAACCGGGAAAGAAGTTTCGTAATACGTACCCTGCATTCTCGACGATAATTTTGTCTTCGTTAGTCGCGAAAGATTTTGCGCGCAATAAATTTGATTAACACGTCAACGAAATGATAAAGTGTATATACCGGAAACGGTTACCGTAGGAACACAGCATTTTTTTTATTAATGGTTTTAGTTTCATTATTATTAATGTCGTTGGAAAATGGAAATGCTTTTAGTATTATTACTTTATTATATATTTTACCGAGGGGTTGTGTTCAGCGAGTAATCTGTATTCGATTTTTAAGATTATTATAAAAACAAAGAAACCAAATGAAATAAATAAAACTGTTTATTTTCCAAGTATTTAAAAATTAAGTACATACATCGATTTCACTAATTTATAAAACTGTTGAGATTGCGTTATAAAATTTCAAAAAAAATAATAAGAGAGAAAATACGGTATATATAAATACATACAATACAACCAATCTATGATTATCACAGGAAGTGCTAATTTGAACATTCATAAAAATGTACAAACTGTAATATAATACGACACTATAATAAAATATACAACTTACAAACTAAGTAATAACATTGGAATACAGAGAGTTTGCAAATACAATACAGGTGTTGAGAGATTCGTCTCGTTTTAAGATCTCATAGGATTAGAATAGTTACAAATTTTACTTAAGAAAAGGGGTCACATAAAACTATTCCTGCATTTATTATGGCAATATTTTGATTATTTTTTTTTTCATAAAAATACATTCAGAATTAACCTACTTATTTTTAAAAATTGCATTTGCAAAAGGATTTATTTTTACATAATACGTTTCATTCTCATATTACTGTACAATTTCAGAGAAAAAATAACTCAATTAAAGATTAGTATTGTAAAAATTCGTATCAAATACATAATAAAATATATGTAATGCTTATAATAATAAACTATATATATTTATGTATATGTAATAAAATATGCTACTCACTTACACACTATAATATCATCGTGTATGTAGTATGAGTCATTGTCAGGTATAGAAAATATCAAATTAACGAATTACCTAATTATGCATAAATTACAAATTGTATCCATTTCTTTAAATTCGACTTGCTACATTCCGGATTCAGCAATACCCTCGTCATCTGAAAAGTATTACAAAACAACGTTATTAAATTTAATTTTAAAAAATCATTCTAATGTAAAGAAGGAAATTGTTAGAATTGTTTAAATTCGTGCTACGAAAGAAACTTACTTGTATGTGGTATGAACAAGAAATTGAGATACTACATTAAAATATGTAACAAGAAGAAATATAAGTAGGTTCATGCAAACATTCAGTTAATAAAAACTAGGAGTATTATTTTCTTCGCTAATAGTAATCTATTATTAAAAACATTTAGATTCATTGGATTAGCGGTTTGTTACTAACGTGCTTATTGGATTTTTCTTTACAATGTAAATTTTTGAAAAGTTTGAGATATTGAATTTTTATTTTATATGACGTAGCTATGGAGATAAATACTACTTGAAGGGATCGCTCCTTTGTATGTATTTACTATTATACTACTATTTATTGTTGTTCTCCTATTATAATTTTTCTTTTTAATAATGAATATGTTCTACCTTGAAGAAAAGAAATTCGTAGTGAAATTTCATCATCGTTGTTTGTCTGTCGGACTAATTACCCGTTCTGTCTAAGCAAAATTTGAAAAAAGTATTGGTTATGAAACTGTACGCTGCATAATTAAGAATTTTGAAAAACATGGTTGTTTGTACCCACATCGTCATAAAAAGACCTTAATACCACAAAATGAGCAAAGGGATATTAATTATTATTATTAATTGGTGCCGCAGTAGAAGAAACCTCGCGTACATCTAGTAGAAAAATTGCAGAGCAGCTGAATGTTTCACACAATACGGTCTTGAGAGTTTTAAAGAAAAATAAATATCGATCCAACAAATGAAATATTTCCTAATGATAAACGTGAAAGATTCGACTTTTATGAAGCACTTATCGGACGTTGCATCAATGACGAAAACTTTGTCAAAAACATTTTATTCACTGATGAATCCTCTTTCGTGATGCATGGACGTCACAATTCCTCTGTTATATACACGCTATTGGTCTAAAGATAATCAACACGTAACTTCCAACGCTCACACTCAATATCCCCAAAAGATGAATGCGTGAGCAGGTCTTTTAGGAGATCTAATTGGCTCTTTTTTTTATTAAAGGCAATTCAAACGTCGCAAAGCGCGATGTTTTTGGCTTCAGCAAGGAGGCTGCCCGTCTCATAACGCCGTTATCGTACGAAGATACTTAGAGGAAATCTTTGCTAATCGGCTGATCACCGGGTGGAGGTTCACTCGGTTGCCTGCTAGGTCACCCGATCTAGCTCCAAACAACTTTTTTTTACGGGGTATGTAAAGTTCTCAATTTATGGATTTGAAAATAATACTACTCATTCTATTGAAGAGTTACGTGAACAGATAATAGATTGCACGCGAAATATATCAGCCGAAACATTGGCCAATGTTTGTAGAAATTTTGTTGATAGGTTAGGATACTGTGCATTTCAGCTTGGAGATTTATTGTTTTAAGTTTCCCTTTATCTTGATTTTCCATAGAAGCTTGTTTTTTTTATATTTTAAACAATAAATCTGATTTAAAGGAATATATTCAGTAGTATTTTCCTACTATTAAAAGCTGTTTATAGCATTGCATCGTGTCATTACGTTTGTTACTGAACTCGTCTGTGGTTTATTGCATACGCTTTCGGATTGCATCCACTAACGCTAGGACGGTCGACCATACTGTATACCAGAGAAAGTATACTTCTAATGAAAGCTCATCGTGACAGGTCTCATATATGGTCAGTATTGAGTTTACAAAAGATAGGTTGATTGAAGTGATTTACGTTTTGAAGGAGATTGAATCTTGCTTCTTTTGGAAATTTACTCATCCACCACCTTTAACTTTTAAAAGATTTTGGAATAGGTTTGAAGCAACTGGACACGTAATTTAAAAATCGCTCGAACAAGTTGATTTCAAGTGTAGATTACCTGCTGAAGATGGGTAAGATAATAAAGAAATTATTCATCCAGTCAAGACTCGTATAATCCAAGAAGTAAGTAGTAGTAGTAAGTAGTAAGAAGACAGCAAAAAACGACTACCCCCGAAATCAAACAAATTCAACAATAAGTGAAATCCACGATGATAGCACAAAATAATCACACGAATAATCTGCTGAACACACCTCGCTGGTGCTGTGTGATCTCAAATTGATGGCTACTAAGATAAGAGACTATGATAGTGCTTGTCAACATAAACCACACCCCCTCTGTAAACTCACTAACGACCACTCTTTTATTATGAATATCCTCGTAAAATGGTGCAGGTGTCAGAAGTGCCGACAAATTGCCACATACACAGTCCAACCTGCGTCAAAAGAGCAGAAACCCACAAGTATAAACACCATACGTCTAAGCAAACGCTAGTCAGATCTAGGAAGAGAAGACGCAACAATGTACAAGTTTGAAAATCAGCTGCCACTCAGCCTAAATACAACCTGAAAAGATTTGACAACTTCTTCAAGCCCAGCAAAAAACTCAAATACGCTATCGGCGACATCAAACACTGCAGCTTCGTTGTTAGACTTCAGAATACTTGTCGGAAGTGTCAACTTTTTTTTTATTTGTGGACGGTGCAAGTTGGTTGTATAAATCGCGTGTGTTACGTGTATTCAACGGCCTTGTTACAGCATGATTTTGGTGTTTATAATGATCGATTGGGATACAATTTTCCTAGAAAAATATCACCATCCTTTCGGAGACTTGAACCTTGGCTACCAGCGTTCTCTCAAAACCCTCTCCAATCGGCTAATCATTGCAACTGTCGACCCCTTCAACACCAACACAAAGAACACGTTGCACAATCATTTGAAGTTACTGAAAGAGCTCAGGACCTGCTTCTCGAGAATCCAAGGCAATCGATTCGAACTATGTCTCGAATCACCAAAAGTAAAGCTGTGCGAGAGATGCTTTCCGAAGCTTACACGACAAAGTTTCCCGACTGATCAGAGGAAAAAATTCAGTGTTGATGTTAA
>CM043018.1:14268318-14412112 GCA_023690525.1 Holotrichia oblita
GACAAACCCCCACAAGGGCACATTAACGCGTTTGAGCGCTGTGATCGTTCAAACTTTCATAAATTTTCTGGACAACTTTTTCATCATATAAATATTACCTAGCTCGATAACCGTTTGATGGATCTGCTTCCTCCTCGGCAAGTAGGTTCACCTTGTTAATCTAAACGAGAGGGCCAACTCCCAGCAAGGCACATTAACGAGTTATAGAGATAAATTTTCTCGAGAACCGTTTGATGAATCTACTTCGCTCTCGGCCAGATGGTTCATCTTGTTAATCTAAACGAGAGGACAAACCCCCACAAGGGCACATTAACGCGTTTGAGCGCTGTGACCGTTCAAACTTTCATAAATTTTCTGGACAACATTTTCATCATATAAATATTACCTAGCTCGATAACCGTTTGATGGATCTGCTTCCTTCTCGGCAAGTAGGTTCACCTTGTTAATCTAAACGAGAGGGCAAACTCCCAGCAAGGCACATTAACGCCTTATAGATAAATTTTCTCGAGAACCTGAAAATTTCATCGACGTTGGTTATTTTCTCGAAGGCACATTAACCGTGAGCGCTTGACCGCTCCAAATGAATCTACTTCGCTCTTGGCCAGATGGTTCATCTTGTTAATCTAAACGAGAGGCCAAACTCCCAGCAAGGCACATTAACGCGTTATAGAGATAAATTTTCTCGAGAACCGTTTGATGAATCTGCTTCGCTCTTAGCAAGTAGGTTCATCTTGTTAATCTAAACGAGAGGACAAACTACCTGGAAGGCACATTAATGCGTTTGAGCGCTGTGACCGCTTCAAATTCATAAATTTTCTGGACAACTTTTTCATCATATAAATATTACCTAGCTCGATAACCGTTTGATGGATCTGCTTCCTCCTCGGCAAGTAGGTTCACCTTGTTAATCTAAACGAGAGGCCAAACTCCCAGTAAGGCACATTAACGCGTTATAGAGATAAATTTTCTCGAGAACCGTTTGATGAATCTGCTTCGCTCTCGGCAGGATGGTTCATCTTGTTAATCTAAACGAGAGGACAAACCCCCAGGAAGGCACATTAACGCATTTGAGCGCTGTGACCGTTCAAACTTTCATAAATTTTCTGGACAACTTTTTTCATCATATAAATATTACCTAGCTCGATAACCGTTTGATGGATCTGCTTCCTCCTCGGCAAGTAGGTTCACCTTGTTAATCTAAACGAGAGGCCAAACTCCCAGTAAGGCACATTAACGCGTTATAGAGATAAATTTTCTCGAGAACCGTTTGATGAATCTGCTTCGCTCTCGGCAAGATGGTTCATCTTGTTAATCTAAACGAGAGGACAAACCCCCAGGAAGGCACATTAACGCGTTTGAGCGCTGTGACCGTTCAAACTTTCATAAATTTTCTGGACAACTTTTTCATCATATAAATATTACCTAGCTCGATAACCGTTTGATGGATCTGCTTCCTCCTCGGCAAGTAGGTTCACCTTGTTAATCTAAACGAGAGGGCCAAACTCCCAGCAAGGCACATTAACGCGTTATAGAGATAAATTTTCTCGAGAACCGTTTGATGAATCTGCTTCGCTCTCGGCCAGATGGTTCATCTTGTTAATCTAAACGAGAGGACAAACTACCAGGAAGGCACATTAACGCGTTTGAGCGCTGTGACCGCTTCAAACTTTCATAAATTTTCTGGACAACTTTTTCATCATATAAATATTACCTAGCTCAATAACCGTTTGATGGATCTGCTTCCTCCTCGGCAAGTAGGTTCACCTTGTTAATCTAAACGAGAGGCCAAACTCCCAGCAAGGCACATTAACGCGTTATAGAGATAAATTTTCTCGAGAACCGTTTGATGAATCTGCTTCGCTCTGAGCAAGTTGGTTCATCTTGTTAATCTAAACGAGAGGACAAACTACCAGGAAGGCACATTAACGCGTTTGAGCGCTGTGACCGCTCCAAATTGATAAATTTTCTGGACAATTTTTTCATCATATAAATATTACCTAGCTCGATAAACCGTTTGATGGATCTGCTTCCTCTCGGCAAATAGGTTCACCTCGTTAATCTAAACGAGAGGCCACCCCCAGTAAGGCACATTAACGCGTTATAGAGATAAATTTTCTCGACAACCGTTTGATGAATCTGCTTCGCTCGGGTCAGATGGTTCATTTGGTTAATCTAAACGAGAGGACAAACCCCCAGAAGGCACATTAACGCGTTTGAGCGCTGTCACCGTTCACTAGATACCTCGATCTAGCTTGGATAATTCATGGATTGTCAGCCCAGCTAGATGTCTCGATCTGCTAAACAATATGATGGATATTCTATGTATAAAATTGCGAAATTAAATTCACATGTCATCACATTATAGGTAACATCAAAATCTATAAATAGATAGAAATCTAGATAGAGGTTCCTAGATGCAACTCTAGACTTATGCAATACTGTGCAAACAAAAATAGTTACCGAATTTTTATTAAAATCTATAATTTGTTATTAAAAAAAACTTTCATTTTAAAACGTTATTGCAAATTTAAAATATGATAGGCACTAAATTAACATAAACGAAAGAACGATCAGATAATGCTTGCCGTTAAAACATTATTGAAAAGTAAACATCAAGAAATTGCCATTTTTGTCATATTTATACATAATCCAAGGATTTATCGAAAACGTAGGTTTGAATTTACATAAATATTTCGATCTAACCAATATCAAAATTGTAATGTTACAAAAACAGAGTTGCCGAAAATATTTCGCCAACTAAAACGACCAAATCGAATGCCGCCCGAAAACTATATCAAATGGGCGTTAAAGACAAATCGGGTATAACTGTTATTGTTGACAAACAGAATGATATTTCATGTTAGGTATTTTGAACATATGTATACCTCTATGATATAAGTAACTTCCTTGAAACACTATAGGCATTTATGTATACATAAAATGTTTTGTTTGTGTTTGCATACCACGCTCACACGACGCTTTTGGGAAAAAGCAGCTGTTGTTTAAATGCCAGCGAATTAATTGATCTCGGGCCTTTTTTACGTGAGATATAGTCGAGTGTTAGAATGCTGAATGTCATACGTGGGAGGCTTTTATTCCCAGATATTCGTATTAAACTAGATGAGGAGTATGGCAATACAAATAAATTAATTGTAATTGTGCAGGGAATGATGTAAACATATAATTGAACATCAATGGGAGTATAAATTAATAAGATCGACTCATGTCATTTCAATTAGTAGTTGTTATATGAATGAAGTATAGACGAAAAAGTTTACCACAGAAAAAAAAACGATTATTTTGTTAAAAAAAAAAATACAACTTGAGTTCAAGTTGATACAATTTTGGGGAAGAAAAATTAGTCATCAGAACTAAAGTCTAAAGGTTTGAATTTTCACGGAGAAACTTTCATTCCAAACACGCAGGTAGTTTGTATTTTAAGCTGACTTTACCTAAATCCGATGTTTCGAAAAAAAAGCACTTTTTTCCTATAGCTGCCTGATTTTTAACAGTTGTGGCAATTGATCCTTAAACACACCAGAAAATCAACTTTCCTGAACCATATCCTGCCAGTCGTTTGATATTTTTCTTCAGTCTATTACAGTCGTCTACACAGAACATTGAAATCCTACAATGCAGAGTGATACACTTGATCTAGTCAGTCCTGAAGAGGTACAAACTAACATTAGCTTTCGTAAGAACAAAAAAGCTCCATAAGTAGACGAGATAGTCAATACGGCCTTAAATCATATTCCAAGCAATGCTATTGCTATATATTCTTATTAGCATACTTAACGCAATGTTGCAGCACTGTATTTTCGTTCTGAATCTGTTAGTACTATCTAGATTGCGTGATATTATCAACGACGGCATTTTTTTCCGGATGAGCAGTTTGAGTTTCGAGAGGACTTATCGGCAGACTTTTAAGTTCTCCGCCTTACAAAAAGGCTCACGACGCCTTGAAGTTGTGACATTCGACTGGTGCTGTTTTCTTGGATTTTTGCACAAGTATTTGACTCCGTCTGGCATGACGGGTTGCTGTTCAAAATGGGCGGTCTTAGCATCTTTCCAAAAATGATTTCACTTATTCAATCGTACCCCTCCGGTAGGACATTCTGCATCAAGGAGTACAGCGAATACTCGTGCCGACGTTCCTCAGGGTCAATTCTCAGCCCCGAACAGTTTATATTGTACACGTCCGACATATTCAATTCCACTAGTACAAAGCTGGCAATTTACGCGGACGAGTTCGGGGTGTATATCAATGCCATTGGAAGATGTGCTGAACTGAGTCTTGACAGGAACTATCGGAAGCAGTCTCTCCAATTTTCTCCGATAGTCAACCAGCCCTAATGGCTCTGAGCTCTAACATTATCAGATCGAAATTAGTCTGGGAATGTCTTAATAGATTAAACAACCTGGGCACGAAAAATAGAGTTGCATTATACTGGGTACCAGGACACATTGGAATCAGAGGCAACGAAGTTAATTCACTAGCAAGGAAGGCCGCCACAACTCCGTTTGTGGGAACTGAACCGTTCTGTGGTATAGGGACGAGCACCTACAAAAAAGAACTTAAAGATCGATAAGAGAGACTCGGAGCATCCCTTTGGGAGAATCTTCTTGGTCTGAGACACTCCAAGATCTTCCTTGGAAGCTACAATAAGCATAGAGCAAAAACTTTGCTGGAACTTAGCAGGAATAGACTGCGCATCCTTACAGGATTCCTTACAGGGGACTGTCACCTTGGTGAACACATGACAAGGATAGGACTAAAACAGAATAGCGACTGCAGGTTCTGCGGGGCTGAGGATGAAAATCCGGAACACCTGACATATTATGCATCGCCATCACAGAAACCCGAGCCAACCATCTCGGTAAAGACGTTATAGACGAAGAAGATATACCTTCTCTGAAACCATCACAGCTAATGCAGTTTATCAAAGCTCTTGGACTGGACGGGGAACTTTAGGAGCGGGCATACCCCAGCAGCTTACAGCTCTTGCAAGGGGGCACAATAGATAAATAGGTCGCAGCGCAATATCACCCTCATTTCAAATCTACAAATCGGGGTGTATAATCAAGAAATAACGCTCTAGTCTGCAAATATCCGTCGATCAGCTCTGCTGCCCCTAGGTGGCGCCTATTAATAAATGCGGATAAATATGCGTCTCCTTCTCAAGAAATCGTAATTCTGCATCATCATAAGGGGACAGAGGCATCCGTTGAGTCCGTATGTGCAATTTCCGGGGTTGGTCTTCAACGCGAGGTTGACGTTCCATCAACATTTTGCGATGCCGATTTTTATGGGCTCTGGCTCTCCTGATTTGCTCGAAAAGCTCCTTAAGTTGGGATCTTAAAATGTTAATCTACACGGTGTTTCTCCGGCTGATTTTAACTTATGACGCACTAACTTGGTCCAGCGCCGCCAAATCGCAGATAAAGAAGCTCGATATTCTCCAGAGCAGGATGCTACGCATCATCCTGGTTCATTGTTCAAATACATAGACATTGCGCTGGCCAAGAGGACCATTGAAAAGGTAGCATAATCGGAGAACCAGTTGGTTCTGCATCTCGAGGAGCTGTACCCAGACAGGCCACCATTTCGCTCTGCCCATTACTTATTTTTGTAAAGTAGTTGCAAAATGAAAACTCAGATTCAATCAAACAATAGACATTTGGAGCAGATACAGAGTGAGTCATTTTGTGAATAACAAAGAACCTACACCACGAAATGCGATTTTTCAAGTGGCAATATTTTATTTGAACCTTGTAATTTTATATAGCCAAAGTGAAATCAATCCCTTTTTTGTGCATTTTCCATCGTATTTTCGAGCATATCTATTGGAATTTTGTTAATTTTTTAAAAGAAATATTTTTAAAAATTGGTGGAATTAAATCCGATGAACGCGGAAATCAGTCGTAAAACCACCTTTGTTGCCTGGAAGAAGATGCGTTTCAATTGAGCAATGATTGCACCTGCCATATCACTGCATCCTGTTGGAATCAGTAGTATTTCATGTCATTGTCGATCATAGCCCGATATAGTGTCGTCATTTTCAGAGCACCAGAAGCAACGATTTTGTTTATTTACTCTGCCAGAGAGTGAGAAAATCACGTTGGACATGATTAAGCGCTTCCAAAAGTTGTGATTCTTCACCAACCGAACCCTGTTCCAAATGTATTTCAATCAACTTGGCGTGTCTACTAGCAAAACTGTGATTACAAATTATGTTTTATACAAAAATAAATGAAGATCTTTCCTTTAAATGTGCCACCATGGCGTCCTAGAAATGTTTAATTGCATCGAACGGCAACGAGTCGAGGTGCTTCGACTTACACGCACTTTAATTGGATCCACAACAGTTGACAGGGAATCAATAACAAGAAATTTTGTCTCTAACTTCAAAATTGTTTTCTTTGTAGAGAAGAGATATTTTCAATCATAAATTATAATAAATTCACAAACAGTATTTTTACCTCAATCATCCATCATCACCATCAATCTCATTCGCTCTCATTCTAAGTTCACTATTTATTAGAAGGAAGAATATTGAAGATTTTAATAATAAATCTAACAGCTCTAACAGAAATCAGTATTATTCGATTTGATTTTTTTTTATTGAATGTTTGTATTATAGTTATATATGTTTTATATTCAAATGTGACACAATTCCAAATAGATATTTGCATATTTTTCCGGTTTATTAGGCTTGCAAAATTAAAACTGTAACCTCCTCTATCATTATAAACGTGTACACACATATTTTTTTTTTTTCTTTTTGGAGTTGGTGTTTCGGAAAACGCGGGCTAAAATAAGGCGTGACCGTATTACTATGGCCATATTATATGAATAATTATGTATTAAAAAAAACATATTAAGGCGTTGCTTTTTATTAATTAGATTATATAAATCACGAGGTTGAAAGAAAGTGACGTCACTCTTCAACTGGTGTATTGAATATAATTAATAACCAGCAACTTACATATAATCAGCTTTATATGTATTATATCTCAGCAAGCTTTCAATGCGTTAATGATTATTACCACGACATGATGTTACTTGCACCTGCCTTTAATCCATTACAATTAAGTAATCGATCCTCCACTTCTGTATAATAAAATTAATATATTCTAACTATTTTTAGACAAGTAAAAACGTTAACAATAAAGGTGAAACCTTGTTCTCGATTTGAAAAAAACGAATCTAATTTAATTACATTTTAGAATTAGCAAAGATACACATAAAACAATAATCTACAATGATTTTCACATTGATTGTTACACAACACATATGTAGTTGCAAATCTCCTCCATACCTGTCACTCTAGCTGTATTTGTTTATGTCTATATCTTGAAAGTAGTATAAAATCTTTAAAAGAGCATCATACGTGGGACGCCACTACGTGTTAATTACTATTCTTGAGCATAAGGATTTCACGTGTACGTATCTGTGTCCATCCAACGCAATGCTCTTTCTATCATCCTTAAATATTACAAAATGTGTATATTTTCTTTGCGTAATATGTCTTAGAATTAGTAAAGTGTGTCTAACACTCTTTTTCGTTCCCTAGTAGGTGATGATCTGAGGTGCTATTTTTGAATGTGCTGTGAATGACAAAGTTTCCTTTTGGAAAGGTTCAGTACTTCTTAAATATGTAAATTAACTGGTAATTGAAATTAGACGTATGACTATTTTAAATAAACGTGTATACTATACAAATTAAGGAGTTGAATCCAACTTTGTATTTCTCACACATCTTCGACCTCTGGAGATACAGTTAGGAATCTCATCTTGTTTTCCCTTCTGGGACATAAACTATAACGAAGGTTGTGAATAAATTCCTGGAGCCACTTCTTGAAACTGGATCGTTATTGGATAAAACAACGTTCTCGTCCAGTCCACTATGAAGTGTGCATGAAAATCCATTAATATCGACTCGTCATCGTTCTCGAGAATTGATCATTTCTCGCACTTCCCTGACGAAAATTTTACTTACAAAGTATAATGAGTCCAAGAGCTGAAGTCTCATGTCCATCCAATTCGTTTCCGATTCGCTCAACGAGCTGAAGATCACTTTGTCCGAAGATGCGCATTTTTACTGAAAAATCATCTTTCCAGATGAACTCAATTTCCACATCGGAGGATTTGTCAAAAAGCAAAACTGTTGCATTTGGCGCTCAAAATATCCAAACATCATCGTTCAGAAGCTGATGCACCCAAAACGAGTGACCGTTTGGTGCGGATTATGGTGCCATGGTGAACAAATTTTTGTTTCCACAAATTGAAGAGGATGACATGGACGAAATTTGGTTTCAGCGGACGGTCCTACTTGCCACATAGCCAACGTAACAATTAAGCTTTTGGGTACCGTTTTCGAAAATCAATCAGCCGAAATTCTGATGTTAATTGGCCGCCTCGGAGCTGTGATTTGAGACCGTTGGGCTATTTTTTGTAGGGAGCCGTAAAGGATAAATGTTAATCTAACCATCCCGAGACGATTGAAAGCTTGAAAATCGAATTTGCTTTCCTGAAATGCAAGCCCAAACAATCGAAAAAGTACTGGATAATTGGATTAATCGGATGACGTAGGGCCAGCTGTGGCAGTCGTTTGAATAATGTTGTGTTTCATTCTTAAATTCAAACGTTCAGTCTTTCTAATGAAACCATACTTTTGAAAAAATTTTAATTTCCCTTTTTTTCTAAGTACCTGATTCAAATTCCATTCATCTATCAACTTGATCCAAAAAACGAATCCAAGAAGCGCACTGAGACTTTCAAATGTGTTAAACAAAAGCTTTTGTTTTATTTACTGTTTGCCACTGATCATTACATATTTGACATTATTAGATTACAGTTAGCAGGTCCATCAAAAGAATTTTGGTCAAAAACGCACAGACCAGCAAGTCCTTAAACACGCTCTATATTTCTTGGAACCACCTCCCTGAATATAAAACCATCTCGACAGTTATTCGACCAACTCAACCTCAATTTAATTTTTAGTGGACTAAACAGTGCTCGAGCTGGAGTGTTATACTGAGACCTAACACATCCCATTTTGTTACTTTTAAAATATAAATTAAAAACTAGGGTATTATAGATTGAGATTTTAAGAAGGAGATCTTTAAAGAATTTCAAAAAACATTTATCCGCGTTTTGAGAAGATTATTTATTTTTACTAAAATTCAGACATTAGCCTGAACACCATGAATAACATCTCTCTGACGCTCTCTGTTCGAATTTATTCCAACCAGAAATACAAGTTTGTTTAAGGAATGAAAACCTAAATATTTTTCAACTTGGTTTTAATTTGTTCATCATTCCTGTTGACCATTTTATTAGAATTATAAAGATTGATGTTTACATGGGCATTCCTTTTTACTTTAGATTTCGAGGAGTAAAGAATTTGATTAAGAGACCTAAACGATTTTAATTTTGGACACTGACAAAACAACAACTTTGTCGAAGATATCAATAAAGCGAGAAATGACAGCAGTGCTTCGTAACACTTGGTTTTTGGCAGCCCCAGGGAAACAACGAACTATACATGATGTGTCTGCATTATGTAGGAAGGCTTATCCTCCATAAGAATAACAATAGTTAGCTTTTCTTCTTCTGAGTTGTGACTTTTTAACCAACATGTTTCTATTAAACATAAATGTTCTTAGAGGGGAAGTAACGGCTGTCACAACGTTAGATAACGTTAGACGATGATCGTAGACGATCATCTTGTTTACGTTTGGTTAACGTTGATGGTGTTTTTGAAGATATTGGAAGACAATATGGTCAGTGAACGACCACTACCCTGAAGAATTGGTTCAAATTAAACATCGAACTAGCGAAAGACATAAATAAGAAAACATGGTATCATCCCCCAACATATCAGTCATTGGCTGCTAACCCCACTAGCTCTACGATCATCTTGTTTACGTTTACATAAATATTCTGCTAGTTTTGTCACGGATATGCCTAATCTTGAATATAAGCTTGCTTCTGATAATGGTCGTTCGAGTAGCTTTTCAGACGTACTTTCAGCTTCTGTTGAGTTTACATTGGACAATAAACTCATCGATGTCATTAATATTTGTGCTGGCCCTTCGCGGTTCAAATAATTTCCACTCCTCTACTAAAAGAAATCAGATCATTCCCAAAAATAGACACCTGGTAGATGTAGAATCCTGACAACGACTGAACAACGTATGAAACAGCAGCCCGTCCAAAGAAAAGAAAATTACATTAAAACCTGCATTTTTCTCGTTGATGGACAACAAAGCAATGTAAATAGAAGGATTCAAGATCTGTTGATTTATTTGTTATTTCATTATCATTTGAAGAAAGTAATGTGGGTATTAAAAATTGGATAGAAATCTAAAAAACAGAGCAGTAAGAAGAAGCAGAAGTTGAGGATTTTTTTCTGATTTACCCATACAAAATCAGTTAAAGAAGTCAGTCAAATAGTCAAACTTTAAGTTGATCAAATTACAGATTTAACGAAACGTATGCCAGCTGCAAGAGTTTGCAAGAGGATTTAATGTTTATTAATTAAATGTACACACTATGTAGGCTTAAATATAAATTGATATTGGAGTCAGTGATAATCACTTTTTATTCCTGTGGTTGCTAATCAAAAATTTTACAAAACATAATTGATTTGGAATGACATATTAAGTCAATTCTCTAATTGGATTGCATCTAAAAGCCGTATCATTTTTTGGACAACAGGTATTTGATCGAAATCAGATCTTTCAGGCTTCCTGGGCTCCAATTTGAAGCCTGTTCTGTTTATAATTTATCTATTTATCCTTCCATTCTTGTTTCTTATTTTTTTGCTGTTGATGCTTATCTATATATGTTCTTTTAAATATGAGAATGTAGCTCCTTCAACTTAATGAAAATTAGTCCTGTTTCATGATCTTTTTTAAAATCTTATTTTTAATTTGAACAGGTATCTCAATATGTTTAAAACTCTGATTTGTTTTTCATTGAATTCAGCTCAAAACAACTGATTTTTCTTTAATTAGAGTATAAACCAATACACGCAATATTCTACTGTTTTGATACAAATTTTAGACTGACATCTTTATATTGGAAAACTTAACATTTCAACAATGAATACCTACGACAAATTTAAAAATTAAAATGTTACCTGAAATAATCCATGGAGATCCATCGTAATTGATCCAATTCAAACTTAATCAAGTCATGATGTCATCCGCACTAATTAGTCACTAAAATAATTGCAAGAGAGAGCAATAATTGTATTCACCATCACTACGGGGGTGGACGCGACTATCAACGACAACGTCGTACACGCCGATTACGACGTCGACGAAAACGAAACAAAACAATAACGCGCGTCGCATCTTTCACCGGTCCATTTGTTTACTGAAAAGTTCGTTCGTAACTACCGCGAATAAGTTCGGCTTTTTTCCCGCAAAGATGACGTGATAGAATACACCGTACAGGTACGAAAAATCGGAGACCCGTCCAAGAAGTATCTGCGCTTAGCAGAAAACGTCTCCTTTCCATTGCAAGGCTCAATTTACTGCATTAATCACGTAAATACTTTGAGAATGTGTAGGTTTTCATTCAGGGCGGGCATTATAGCGCGTACCAATTCCACCACGGTTAGGATTTTGTTGATATTTACCTATCGGTGTGTTTACGTTGAAGTTTAACGTTAGATACGAAACGTTTCGGGTTAAGTTTGAATCATACGGATACTGTTTTAATAGTAATTGATTGCAAAATGAAATTTTGACAAAATTCAAGATATCTTGCTTAGACAGAATTTTTCTATAGTACACCTTACTGCCATTGCTCTTACGATATAGCTATTTTTTTGTTTCATGTTTCTGCTATGATTTCTCTCTGCTATCCAAGTGGAATTCAAAGTCCAATGAACATAGCTTCGTATCACTCTTTCTGCTAGACAGGAAAGATCAATTTTCAGTAAATGTAATTTTTACACCTTTACATATAAGTAAAGAATAATTATCTACAATTATCTACCAATGCAGTCACATCTTCGGGTCTCACCTTACATTCTAAATATGACTGAAAACAATTACAGCGTTAATAAATAATAATTCTTTGTAAATACGCTTTAACCACCTAATGTATGTAATAAGTAGGTAGTACCATGCTTGGACAGGTTTTTAAGATTAATTACTTTGATTAAGCATGATTAATGATCGGCAATAAATGTAAAATATCGGGGGAACTTACGTTCAATTTGTTAAGCCATTATCGAAAGTTATTACGCCTTAGTGTCATTATAATAAAATACGGAAAGCATATGTTCTTGGTCGCCTGTTACTTCTTACGTGTATGCACATGACATGACTGTCAGGCGTGATCACTTTTCAGCAATATTTTTACAATTTCGATACGTGTTTATTGCATTTAGTATATGTAGGTACTATACTGTTGTATCATTACACAATCTCAGAAAACAAAATGCGTCCTACAAAATGGAGGGAAAAGAACGGTCAAAGTTATGTCCTTTTGTTATTATTATTACTGTTTAGATTTTGTTGCATTTTGCTGAGAAACGATGACAATTTCTGATGTATCTCGATTTTGCTTATGGGTTGCAAAATGATCAGAAAACTAGTAATGGTATGGAAGACCATATATCATGCGAGTAGAGTTCCTTTAGTAGTCATCCCGAAAAATATTAAATACAAATCGTTACATCCATAATATTTTGCAACCATTTTTTCAGGAAATGGCAATTTCCATTCCCCAACAGAATATATAATGGGCGGCCATATACTGCGAATCTTACTAGGGAGTTTTTGGATAATGGTTATAGTGGGGTATGGATCCATGGCCTTCTCGTTCACCTGACTTATCAATTAAACACACATTGTATAGATGTTCTCCAATTTTATCTGGTATGCTAGAAATACAAGTTTTTACTACTTCTTGCAGTTTTGCATTTTATTGCCAATATTTCTGAAGATTATCTTTCAAAACTGGTATGGTTGAGTTAAAGGGATGAGTAAGGATAAAAGATTTCGCTCTAAGGCGCGGTGAATCATTCTTCAGGAAGATGGATCTTTCTTCTTCGGGAAGTTTAGCAAAGCCAAAATTTAGTCTCAGCAACCATTGTATATTGTCTTTGATCCATGGTGCGATCCACAAAATGCAGGAGTTCGGTTCCATTGGCTGTTATACATAACCAAATCATGACTGATGGTGAGTGTTTAATTTTTTTTGTCACTATAGTTAGCATCACTATAGTTAGCATGTCTGAACAGGATTTAACATGTTTGGGCTTCATTTGTACGTCATAGTCGTTAGACCACTCCCTTTTTTTCTTTAGAACCAATCAAATCAAGGAATTAATAGATCTGTGCACATTTGAGTACATATAAGACCCCACAGACACGTTATTCGACTAAAATTGACTCAATGTATGGTAGTAACATTAGTCAAACGTTTGTTTGAATTCGCAATGTCCCGTAGGTGTGTAAACAATCCTAATAGTCTTTATTATGTATGTGGAAAATCCACCGTTCAACAGCATAGACGAAATATTACACCGTTAATAGAAAAATCGTATAACCTTTATTTTAAATTAAAAAAGACAAGTTGTGGACTTCTCACAATGTATGTGCACGATGTGCTGTTACTTTGAAGAGCTGGATAAGAGGTAAGAGCATAGCTATGCCATTTGAAAGGCCTACGATTTGGCGAGAACAAAAGGATCATTCGACGGACTGCTACTTTTGCTGTACAAAGACCTTCGGCTTTTCCAGTAAAAATAAGGATAAAATTACCTATCCTAATTTACCTTCTGCCACTTGTCCAGTTCCTCATTTGGAAGCTTTGCCAGTACCAAGTCCTATGGATGTTTCTAACCAAGAACATGTTGAAACCGAGATAGAAGAATACATTTCAGAGCTGTCGAACACAGATGAAGAATATTTGCCATCTGAAGAGGACACACCTCATTTAATAAATCAATCAGAATTAAATGACCTAGTTCGAGATCTCAATTTATCAAAAACTCAAGCAGAAATATTAGGATCAAGGCTGCAAGGATGGAAGTTGTTAGCTCCGGTTACGCGTATTTTTGTATATCGAAATAGCCAGAAAGAACTGCCACACTATTTTTCAGCTGAAGAAGGTCTTTCATTTTGCAAAAATGTTGACGGTTTAATGCAAGAATTGGATTACAAACACCAACCGGAAGAATGGTGTCTTTTTATAGATGCTTCTAAATTGAGTTTGAAAGCTGTCCTTCTACATATAGGAAACATCTACCCCTCCATTCCTGTTGGTCTTGCCGTGCACATGAAGGAAACATATGCTAATGTCACGTCTCCTTGATAAAATCAATTACAAAACCTATAAATGGTACATCAGTGTTGATCTCAAAGTAGTTGCAATTCTACTTGGTCTACAACTTGGATTCATAAAGTATTGCTATTTCCTTCGTGAATGGGATAGTCGAGCAAAAAATTTGCACTATACTGTTAAGTAATGGCCAACCAGAATACAATATACTCCTGGAGAAAAGAACGTAGTCCATAATTCGTTGGTGGGGCCTCATAAAATACCTTTACCGCCATTACACATAAAATTAGGTCTGATGAAGAATTTCGTCAAAGCATTGGACAAAGAGTGACCAGGATTTGGATACCTTAAGCAAAACTTTCCTAATATGTCTGAGGCAAAACATAAAGAGGGGATTTTTAGACGACCCCAGATTAATCTGTTACAACAGGATCGACAATTTGACGTACTCTTGAGCGATTTAAAACGGACTGCTTGGGATGCATTTAAAAGTGTGACAAAGAATTTCCTAGGAAATAAAAAGCTGAAGATTACGAGGAAATTGTTAGTGAACTTCTTAGAAGTTACGATGCATTAGGCTGTAATATGAGTCTTAAAATACATTTCTTGCATTCGCACCTGAACTCCCCCGAATCTTGGCGATGTTAGTGATGAGCATGGGGAAAGATTTCAAAAAATGAAAATTTTGTTGTTCTGTGTAATTTAATTGTACGTGACCCTTTTAATTGAATTGTTCTAAAGACTGGAAAGTTAAGGACCAATTATTCTCATATTTTAAGCTTCTTACTCCATGAAGAAGTGACACACATCATATGTCATGATATCATCATGATTTGGAGGGAACCCAAAGATTACTTCTCTGACTCCTATTTCTGCTTAATAAACATTAAACGGCTTATATTAAAATCAAAACATTCAGTCGTGTATCCTAACTCTAATCTAATCTAACTAGAATGTGACCAAAGCCAAAGAATGTGACCAAAGCTTGCAGAAGATGTAACATTAGATTAAGAGAGCTTAATTTCGCTCGAGAGTGCCGTAAATCCTGGAAATACTTGCAAAGATTTCGACTATAGAAAAGAGATACCAAGGCAAATGAAATCGTAATATGCTGACCAATTATTGTTGGACTATCAAGCGAGAAAACCAAATGTTTGAATATTGCGTAGCTAAGAATATAGAAACCATTAAAATTTTTGACATTATAAATGCTCATCTCTCGGAAACTTTGCGTGATAGATGTCGTGTACAAGGAGATAATGAAAGGTTTCTTTTTCGTGACTCAGTGTTATTAACTCTGACCGTTATACTGACTGAAAGCAGTCGTGCCATTTTCAAAATAGCATTATTTAATCAGAAACAGTTCTTTTCATGAAAATCCTCCAGGAAGGACATTGAAGAAATAGCAAGATATCCGTCTGAAATGCTGGTTCCTGGCCAAAATAATGGGATCTTCTTCGAAAGAAGACGAAGGTATGTATTTATAGTAATATCATTATGAATTTAAAAGAAAAAAATAGTTTATTGCTTGTTTATTGTTTCCTCTAAAGTTGTTTTAAAAGCTGTAGTTCTGCATAACTGGAATAAATTCCCATCAACACCAAAATTCCTTACAATCGATAAAGTAGAAATTATTAAGTGTGGTGGCAAATTCTTAATTGAAACGTCTGAAACAGTCGAGATTATAAGGAAAAAGAAGACATTCTTAAAAAAAATTGTGAAAATCTGGACAGAAGACAAAAACAAAAATTCCGAAAAATACAACTGGTGTATTAGATCAGATTATAATCGACTGGTCCTGCAAAGTAAGAAATAAAAATATATCAATCGCTGGAGTAGTTCTAAAAGAAAAAAAAACTGTAGAAGTTGCAAAAGAGTTAGAACTTGTCAGCTTTAAAGCTTCAAATGGATGGTTGGACAAATTTTGCAAAAGTTGACAAATACATTTTAAATTCATTTGTGAAGAAGCATATTAGTTAAACGAAAAAGATGTTGCAAATTGGAAAAACATCATCAAAGAATACGCACCTGAAAATAGTTCTGACGCCGATTAAATCGTTTTATTTATCTACGCTTAACCCACAAAAACTGCCCTGGCGATAAAGTTTTAAAGGATCGTCTCACAATTCTATTTTACGCAAGTATGACTGGAGAAAATGTCATTGTTTATTAGATATTAGTACCTTTGATACAATTATTAGTTATTTAATGTATTTATTGTTAATTGATTAATTTGACGGTTTGTAATAAATAAAATATAAAAATATAAGAGAAATCTCTATTTCTTCACAAGTATATTTTCAAACGGATACATAAATTATTGTCAAAGTCGTAAACGAATATTCTCATATATAAATTTAAATATATTCTAAAACAAGTATTTTCACCTAAACCTCCTCAAGCTAGGCTTCAATTTATAACGATCTTAAACCTTCTGGTTTCTTGATTACTCTACGAGAAAATCCCGTTCATTTGGAGCTTAATCTAAATCTTTTATATCTGATTAATGACGTTCTATTTTAAACTGATTTCGTTTCCGTATCTCCTCTACCCATACATTAGAGTCCACCATACGAACGACTTTGGTGGAATAACCAAGACTCAAGGTAAGTGAGCGAGCGGCGTTGCGGAACGGCTTCGTGTAAATGGTGGTACGGATGTTGCGTGGACCTGTCAAGTGTCCACGTGGGTGGACCAGTGTTCTATCTGCGTTTTTATCCCCGGTACCATCCCTACTACCATCGGGCGCGCAGCTTGTCTCGCTCCCACCAATTGCATCTTCACGCCTTTCTAAAGAATGCTAATAGATTGGCGAGAATTAATAATATACGCGCTCACTCCACATGGAAAAATAAATTATCTATGTATCAACGTACAACACGTTTGAAGATACACTCTATTGTATACGTACAAATAAGCAGAAATACCCAATAATATATCTGTATATGTGTCTATATTCCATACGAAAGATGTCTGCTTGTATCCGTATTTGGTAAACGTGAATTAGTTTGTCAATAAAGAAGTATGTATTAGGTTTAAGCGAGACAATTTCGTTATAACTTGCGTAAACATAGCATTGTTTACTTGTTAACGCGTAGAGAAAGTACCATAATTGAAGTACCTTTCTGTTGTAATCGTCTTCATGGTTATTTACATTTAGCTCCTAACCATTTTCTGTGGAAACATTGTAGACTACGGACGCGTATAAAACTTCCAAGACGAACTATTAAAGTTATATTGGTTGTTGCATGCTTCATGTGCAATTATTAGGAACAGAATGCGTTTGAATTGCAGGAATCCTTATTATAGTAATAATTTACGTTGTGGGTATAGTTAAATAAGTGTATACAGTTCAGTGTGTGTGCGGCGAATACCTTCCTATAATTATCTGCATATACTTAAGCCGAAGCATTGCTGTTTAAATTCCAATCATGTGGTAATTACTAATACTTGTAACTATATCCTTAAATTTAACGAAAATACACCACGACTATAAAGTTCCTTTTATAGATACCTACAAATTAGAAATACAGTTTATAGAAACAAAAAAGAACATCAAATTATGTACATACATGAATTAATAAATATAACAAAATAAAATATATCTTAAATAATAAACTTACAATTCTGGTACTGGATAAAAAAGAGATAAGACAAGAGATATCTCTGTGGCCTTAAACTATCTCCAACCTGTCATAAAGACAAATGTACAATTTTGATTACTGTTAACGTTCAAAATACATTCACAAGTTACCACTAAATACAAGTTTTTTAAGTAATTTAAATCAGAACTTTCGTCACCGGTGACGAGGAAACCCGTCAAATCACTGCTATAGCATTTAATAATTTGGGAACACCATTTCAACGTTGACGTTACGCTCCAGGGAAACAAAAGTGACAGACACTTTTAAAAAAATATTCGGGATACCATAGCAACGAAAAATAACATATTACAAGTGTACTCGTAAGTGTAAAGTTTATATATATATACCATCAGCCCGGACCACCTGTCAAGAACTTTGCGGACCCTAGTGATAGAACTAAAAGGAGAGAAATACGCTCCACCTTTGACGAAGATGTCATTGTTCATGCTGTTCAAGTGGCTCTACATTCAATTAGAAAAAGAGATGCTTCGAGAATTCTTAAAGATATCACTAACACATGTACTGGAAGATATTGTAACATCGTCTCTATTTGCAGCTCTTAAAATGTGCGTTGACCCAGACTTAACAAGACGTCAATATGAAATAATTCGAAACACACTAAATAGTATATTATGCAACGAGCATTTAATGATGGCTATTAAGACACAAGTACGAAAATTACAATACGAGGCGTAGCCGAGTATTGTAATGAATACGAGTGCCTTAATCACCATTAAATGCGAATTGCAAACACTATTTTTTCTACGACCTCATAATATCATACGTATTGCTTTCATTTTTACTATATTTAAATAGATACAGAGAGCTGTCGCGTTTAATTAATTTTTATATCTGTCAGATATGTAGTCACGGCCATATTGAATATTAGAATCTCAAATTGCTATTGGATATAAACTTGTATCGTAATGGATATCAATAAAGTACAGGTTCAGCATATCTAATAATACAATTAAAGTATAGGAGTAGAAAAAAGTTTTTTTCATGTCATAGCCTATTACAAAATGCTAAAGAAGAATGATACTCAACAAAAGAATCATATACGATAACAAGTACAGTCATGGACAGTCAAAATGATAGCTCTAAGTTACAATCTATCGCTACACTAAGCATTCGTGTAAATTCGGCTAACGCAGGCATCATGCCTCCCTTGTCTTGTTTAGATATCCGCTTTCAAGCTGCCTGGATATCAGTTCATAAATCGCTTAAGAAATAAATAGTATATTACATTACTAAGAGTAGAAAGCTGTAATTTTTGTATCGAGCCCAAACGTTTGCTGTCGAGGCGATAGCCGAGACAGTGCAAATTGGGCGAGACACAAAAAGCTTTCTACTACGTGTAATGTATACTATTTTTTCTTCAAACGATCTCGTGAGTTACACATTTCAATCATTGTTTAAAAGCAGATTTTATGCATCTGTCAAACTGTCAAAGTACTACGTTTAAACTTTTATTTCTTTATAGTAATATTAAAAGTACGATTATTAAGAGTTCAGTGTAGTAGTTGAAATTTTGTTCTCTGGTCCATTTCAGGAACTTTTCATACTCAATGTCATACAGCTTAAGTTATTTAGTCGGGATTAGTGTTGCAGCAGCTTGATTCGCGATTTTGATTATTTCTGATGGCGTAAATTGAAGTTCTTCTTTGCTCATTTTGCAAATATTTAACAGTTATGAAATAATCGTTCAGTCACTTTAAAGAGTTGTGCTTATTTATGGTGAACGCCTTTGTAATGGAAGAGAGACACGACGTTTATATTTGGAACGATATCTATTTTGTCGGCCACCGCATCATTCAACCTTTGCTTGTTGGTAATGAAGAAAACGTGCTGGAAATTGTAGATAAACACCTTTTCATCAGTGTGCGAAGATTAGCTCATCAAACTCATCTTCCAAAGTCAACTGTATGGAGAATATTACACGATCAACAATTATATCCTTTTCACTCCACAAAAAGTTTCGATCCTGAAGATTATGAATATCGCTCTAATGTTTACAACTAGTTTTTACAACGTCAAGCAGATGAACCTGATTTTGTTAGTTATGTTCTTTTCTCAGACAAAGCCTGCTTTCCAAGAGATGGTTTCTTCAATAGCAGAAATAGCCACGTTTGGGACGATGAGAACCCTCACGCCATCGCCCTCATGAATAAGCAACACAAATTCCCAATAAATATTTGAGCTGAAGTGGTGGGAGACCATTTATTGTTTTATTTGTTGCCGCAGCGATTGAATGGCCATATTTATTTAAACTTTTTAGAAAATGTATTACCAGATTTATTGGATGATGTTCCTCTACGCATTCGAAAAGAAATGTGGTTACAACGTAATGGAGCACCAGCAGATTCCAACATATTCACTTGAATATGCGCAATTATTTAAGTAAATCAATCCTTTCCGAACAGATGGATTGGCCGTGGAGATAATAATAATAATAATAATAATAATAATAATAATAATAAAGAAAGTTTATTTCCAACCAACAAAAACAGTCATACAAAAAAAAAAAAAAAAATTTGTATAAAATAAGATATATTATTGTCGGAGGAAAACACAAGGTCTTTCGTCAAGGTATAGCAGAAGCTAACCTTGCTCTTCCCGAAAGGCCTGGATTTACTCAAAATCAATAAATTCAGTATACTGTCTACATCTAATATTCTGCACTACAACCTAAAAGAAACATCCGTATGTACATAGGTATAAAGTTACAATGGTAGTATACACTAACTTACTATACATTAGTAGTAAAGAGGTAGTAGCAGCAACTATTGAATGATTGTACAAACAATTAACTTATTCGCTCACACGCAACCGAACACAAGCCCAACTCCTATGCCAACGACAACAAATAGGATCTAAAACATGATTTGAATGTATCCACGCTAACCAACCTAATATGCATAGGAATCTTATTATAGATGCGCGGTACTTGGTAAGAAAACGACCGCTCAAAAAGTGCAGTGCGATGCGCTGGAGGTGTCAGTCCCCCCCTAAACCTCAAGTTTAGCGTGTGGACATCAGTTCTGAATAAAAAATTTTTATGTAAGTACGAAGGACTTCTCTCCACAATGATTCTATGAAACAATGTAGCACTCTGCAGCAGCCTCCTGTGCCTCATGTTTAACCATTTAAGTTCAGTGAATTTATGCGACACATGACCCCGCCTGGGAATTCCAAAAATCAAACGTATACACGAATTCTGTACCCTCTGAATACGAGTACTACATGCATTTGTTAAACCAGGACCGTATACAGGACAAGCAAACGTGAAATGCGACAACACCAAAGCATCGCACAGATACCTCTTGGTATCCAGATTCAAATACTGGCGGTGAGGATAGATTAATTTTAAATTGAGATATGCTTTCCGTACTGAATGCAAGACATGTGCATTAAAGCGAAAACTATTGTCTAGGATCAAACCTAAATTGGGGTACCGTTGATCTCTAAATGATATCTTGCAGCAAGAAAAGGTAAGGCAGCTCTATTTCCAAACAGAACAATACAAGACTTAACAGGATTTAATATTAGGGCATGTTTTTTGGATATTTCTGCGAGACTATCAAGATCCCTCTGGACGCTCATCAAAGCTGCAGGAAGGTCAGAAATCGCAAAAGAATGGTAAAGCTGCACATCATCGGCATACATATGGATCTTACACGTACGAAGAGATCTGTGCAGAAAGGAAGTATAAATATTAAATAACAGAGGAGCCAGAATCGAACCTTGGGGGACTCCGCGACATACACCTCTAAATTGGGACAAGCTACCACCTACTTTTACACACTGTTCTCTGTTTTGTAAATAAGATTGCAGTAATGTAGACGCCGAAGAAGATAGACCAATATATTTGAGAATATTAATTAGTAACGAGTGGTCCTCGGTATCAAAGGCTTTACTATAGTCCAGAAGAACCAAGAGAGAAGATCTACCTTTATCCAATTCTCCGATCAAGTTATCTGTTATATCCAACAGCGCCGTTGTACAACTAAGACCAGGTTGAAAACCTGATTGAAACTCGGGAACTATATTACTGGTAGTAGTATATTGTCGCAACTGGCAGTTCATGATTTTCTCAAGTAATTTAGAAAACACTGGTAGCACAGTTATAGGTCGTAAGTCCCTGAGTTCTTGAGGACTAGATCTTTTTGGCACAGGTGTGACAACACCTCTTTTCCAAACGCTAGGGAATATATTAGTGATTAGACATTCATTAATCACATGAGTTAAGTAAGGTAATATCACAGGACAACACAGAAGCAACATTTGCACCGTGATGCCATCAACCCCAGAAGCATTGCTTTTTATTTCCCGCAGGAACTTATGGACATCAGAAATATCAACAGTACTGAAATGAAATTGCTGATTATTGGTACTTAATTTATTGTTCTGATAAAAGGATATGATAGAGTTATCTACGTCAGCATTCGGTACCTCATCCAAGAAAAAATTATTAATTTGTTGCGCATCCACCAGATGCGCGCCAATTCCAGATTGTTGCCGACGTCCAATACCTAGCGATTTTAGTTTTAACCAAGCATGTCGCGGGGATAGACTTTTGAGTGAGAAATTAAAGTAAGCTTTTTTTTCTCGTTTGACTGCATTTGTGGTATAATTACGTAGTGTTTTATAATATTCCCAATGATGCGTTAGTTTAGATTTTCTATACTTAGATAGGGCATCATCCCGAAGACGCATAAGTAGTTTAATGTTGTCCGTGATCCACGGTGCAGGTGAACGGTTTATTGTTATATGATGAAACGGAGCAAACCTATCAAATAATAATAAAATATTACTGGACAAAAAGTCAACTTTGAGGTTAATATCGTCAATGTAAAATACTTGTTGCCAAGAAAACGCGCCAAGGAGTACAGAAAAGCGTCATTGTCCATGTGACACAGGTTTCTGACAATTCTATGAATCGGATATACAGAGTCGGTATTAATGTTAAGAACACAATAGACTGTATTATGATCTGCCAGAACGGAGTCATCCACCCCGACGTGTCAACTGAAAGCCTATCAGAAACCACAACCACATCAATTAGGGAAATAGACGTACCCGTTATTCTAGTTGGTTGGGTAATAAGTTGTTGCAAGTCAAATGATTCCAAGAAGTTGGTGAAATAAGCTGTATCAGGACTACTAGCATTTAATAGGTTAATGTTTATATCCCCCAGAAGAACCACGAGATCATGTGCAGCGTGCAACGCGCCATAAGTCACCTCCAGAGCATCACAAAAATCACGGTAGTACATAGATGGGGGCCTATAAAAAGCGCCTACCGCTAACAATAGATTTTGAAATTTAAGAGTAATACAAATTTGCTCAATGTCGGTACTGGTTCTAAAATATCTGCACTGAAATTGATCACGATAATATATACACACGCCTCCCCCCACTCCCCTTCTGTTAACTGGCCCGCTCGATATCCAGATCTCAATCCTATTGAATTTAGTATTTGCGGGTATGCTAAGTCATTAGTTTACGCAAATTCGGTGAACTCACAGGAAGAATTGTTAGCGAGAGTCATGGCTGTGTTTACTAAAATTCAACATACGGCTGAAATTGCATATTGCCATGCAAACAGTTTGTGGTTTAGGTTTCGAATTACTCGAAGAATTGAGTCCGCCTGACTAACATGTTTTTATCTCAATTGAAAAAAATTTTAAAGGATCGTAAATTTTCTCCTAACGAAGAAACGATAGAAACAGCTTCTATCGCCAGGTCTCCACAGCGGAGATCTGGTTTGCAGAGCAAGATAAAAATGTGTTTTTTATAGGTCTAGAGACGTTGCAGATTCGTTGTAATAAATGTATCCAATTAAGAGGGCAAATTTTGTTTACTTCTATAGTAGGTTAAAACTTTTGTAATACCTCCTCGTATGTCTATATTATATCACGATATAAAACTACAGTCTACAAACTTTTCTAGTATGTAAGAACCATTTTATGTAAATGAAACTTGTCGAAATATAAACGCGTTATTTAATTTTAATGGATATTTTGATGAAAATCTGAAAAAGTTTTTGGTGCTATCGTATTCGTATTACAAAATTCTTGCCCAAATATGGTTATGACCTCATACGTGAAATAATAAGAACGTTTTCTTCGTAAATGTTAACGATGTATCACACCTTAATAGCATTTCCGCTTAGTAAGTTCTTAATTGCTTCTTCTTTAGTACGTACCCAATTAGCAAAAAAAAATATCATAATATTTAAATTTTATTATAATATAATCTTGACGCGAAATCTATAATGTGATGAAAAACCATAATTTCCACTCTATTCAAGTCGATATTCAAGCATGAAATTCTATGCTATATAAATTAGATAATATCCACAATGACCTTTTGTTATCCGTTGTGAAACCTCCCATAATAATACTAAATCATTACCTACTTATTAGAAGCTGGTCTGCCTGTAACCAACGGAATCACAATTTCAAATATTTTCGTCCGATATGATGTGGGCGTCGCATATAATATGTAAAATATCGACTTCGTATAACGCTCATAATATATGCATTTATGATTGTTGCACGTAACATATATGTAGGTATATACATATAGGTAGTATATAGACGACATGTCCAGATGGATATCCGCGGCTTATAGCGGGTTTACGCGATAGCGACGCATAAACTGTAAAAGGTGGAAAGAACAACCTGTCAGTTTGACGCGGATAAATGGCGAAATAGGTTTCCCACCTACTTAACAGAGACAGTTTGCCTAATATATTTTTGTAACCGCATTTGTAATTTACGAACGCATAAGGTGTGGATAATCTAATAAATCGCGTCATTATGGCTGCGTTGAACTGAGGAAATAAATTCCTATTCTGTGGTTCGTGATGGATTTTTAGTCTATAAATTTATAGATATATATGGCATATGGATGACTTATAGTGCTTAGTGGCTACTTGCACAACATACCTTCTTCTTACTGTATACAACATTGTAAATGATTGTGTTGTGAATAAAAACGAAATTTCATTCAATTTTTGAATTGAATTAAATTATTTTTTTGGTGTACTAACTTATATAAAGAGTTATCTGAATCGTCAATCAAGCATACCTTATATACTTGTGTCATATCAACTAAAACACTATGTGAAAATTGTTTCAAAATGTCTTCTCCTGCATACCAGCAGTATTTTTTTAAGAAATTTAATTTAAAACATGTTTCTAGTATTCTTCTACTAGTTTGGCTAGATCCAGTTGCAGCTTCCTAAATTGTGTCGAATAAATTGATAAATGTCGAATAATAATTCCCAGTTATTGTTCCACCTTTACCCAGAAAACTAGAATAGAATATTTTATTGTCAGTGTTTCCTACGAAATTTGACATTGTCAATACATATATAAAGTGCACAAGTACAATTTGTAAGACTAAACAGGTACATATGTCATATATATCTCTAAAAATTCTTCCAATGTCTAGCAATTCTTTATGAGCAAATAGTCTTTTAACCTGCGCTTGCATATGTTAATGTTTGGCAAAGATCTAATATCTAAACCAAGACAATTGTATAGGTTACATCCCATATATTGGGTTTTTTTTTAATGTTGTCCTGTGAACCGGTGGTAGTAGCATATCTTCGTGTATCATATCCATACTTCGAAAGTGCTCTAAAAAACTTATTTGAAAAAAAAATACAGGGTGTTAGTAAATAAGTGCGACAAACTTCAGGGGTGATTCTGCATGCAAAAATAATGACAGTTTGCTATATAAACGTCCACGTGGATCTTCCTCAGCCCATAAGTGATTATTATGGAAATTTCGTATACACTGTCGTCCAAAATTAGCCTCGTCAGTAAACAAAACGCCATTTAAAAAATTAGGAATTTGAGCGATTTGATGAAGGATCCATTGGCAAAAAAATAGGCGGGGAAAAAGTCTCTAGGTAGTAGAGCTTGCACACGTTGAATATGAAACGGATACAATTGCTGTTCTTTAAGAATTTTGAATACAGTGAAGTGGCTTACATTCAATATGTTGGCGATTTTTCGAGTACTTGTTTCAGGTCATTCCGCTATTAACTCCAGAACTTCTTCTTCTAGTTGCACAGTTCGTACTTCTCGAGGGCGCCCGCAGTCAGCCGTGAGCAAATATTGTGTGATGAGGTACCCTACGTCCTGGATACAACTCAGCATACAATCGTCCAGCTTGCCGATCATTTCCATTACTTCGACCATAGACAAAATGCATGTCTGTTAATTCTGCATTTGAAAAATTTTCCATTATTTTCAATAAAAGAAAAATTAATTACTTATTAACAATAATTTTATAGCTAACTAAAAGCTTAATAATGATGAGTTGCTATTTTGACACTTCGTTAAAATATTTGTATTTAACAATGCATTGATATTGAATGTCGACAGTAGCCTACTAGATAATGTATTAGAGAAATGAAAAATACACGTTAAGATGTTTTATTTTTTTTGCATAAAAACGGTGCCTCACACGAAAAAAAGGCAAGAGAGGTGTTTTATCACAAATTGAATGGCAAATTCAAAAATGATTTTTAATTTGAAATATCTCAGTAGTGTACCATTTTTTTTTCTTAAAAAAATTAAGATCATTACCCGTAAGCACGCCAATGATGAATATAAAATTCTTGGTTGGATGTCAAGAAATGCGCAATAACCATCTCTTAAAACCCACCAAATTTCATTTG
Organism: Holotrichia oblita; assembly: GCA_023690525.1. Lineage (NCBI taxonomy): Eukaryota > Metazoa > Arthropoda > Insecta > Coleoptera > Scarabaeidae > Holotrichia > Holotrichia oblita. The sequence continues at coordinate 14,294,968 of CM043018.1, forward strand.
CCTATCTCGACCGGTTTCAGAGCAATAAATAAATCGTCAGTTTTTAAGAAAAACTTTATTATCATTATTTATCATTATTTTTGCATGCAGAATCACCCCCTCAAGTTTGTCGCACTTATTTACGTATACCCGGTATATACTAGTTAAGGTAAGAAGTTTTAAATTTCTAAAAGCATTTCTACAAGAATCTGTCGGCCCCAACCCTGCTATCACGCGTACTGCACGTTTTTGCAAAGAAAACACTCTATGAACTTGCGAACTGTTACCCCATTGCATGATAATATGCGACTCTACAATAGAATAATAGACAGTACTCAAAATGTAAGGACTACATTGCTGCAACATTAATTTCAAGGCATATCAATTTTTCCGTACTTTCGCACAGAGATCATCGATTTGTGTATGCCACTGGAACTTTTCATCAAAGGATCTTATATGTGCTGGAAGGTTCAATGTTGGCCTTACACAAAAGATCAGATGTAACATCTAGTGATCTATTTACAGTAAAAAAAGTAGCCACACTTTTGCTTTTATTTAGCATTAAACGATTATTTTCCACCCAATATAATAGTAGTTTGTAGGTATCAACCACCCTAGAAAAAGTGACTCTAAATTATCATCATAAATTAGAATATTTGTATCGTCTCCATAACAGATAATATTAATATTTAGTACCCTATCTTTCAAGTATGCAACTAAATCATTAGAAAAGATTATATAAAGTAAAGGTCCCATCACTGAACCCTGGGGAACTCCTTGCTGGACGGAAACTCTATCACTTACAACACCATTTATTCGGACGCACTTAAACCTCTTCTTTAGATAAGATGATATTAGAGTTAATAGGAGACGACGGACACCGTTTCTTTCCAGCTTAACCAAGATCAACTCATGATTAACTAGGTCGAAAGCACGACTCAAATCTACGCCAAGCCCCAAAAAAACCTTCTTGGAGTCTATCGCATTGACAATTTTTTCATTGTATTCACAGAGTGCAGTTTGTGTATCCTTACGCTTGGTAAAACCACGTTGTGACATCGTTAAGATTATTCTTTTCAAAAAAACACAACAGTTGGCTGCTCTTCGGTTCTCGGGTTCTCTGCCGTGATCTTCTTCAGAAGTGAAGAAGATCACGACAAGATGATCGAAACGTCAAGTACCACAACATTTCTACACGACAGAGAACCCGAGAACCGAAGAGCAGCCATCAACAGCGGCCATGAAAGCCTGAAGACTACATAAACGCAACAGTTGTTTCCCTAAACATTTTCCAAATATCTTAGAGACGCTAGGTAATATACTAATAGCTCTATAATTTTTATATTCATTTGTTTTACCTCCTTTATGTACAGGTTGAACAAGGGTTAATTTACATCCATCTGGAAATGTCCCGCTTCATATAATTTGATTCATAATGATCATTAAAAGTCAACTTAATGATTGATCATTGGATATGCCATCGAAGCTTAATTCAGATATACAAGGCAAAATATCTTCCTCTGTGACTGGTGACAGAAAAATGGTTTCATTATGAAACGGTACAGTGGAGAGCAAGGCGTCATTACTAGGACCATCAACAATTGGTAAAGCGCAAAAATGTGTATTGAAGATTAGAAATCTGTAATTTGACAAATATCACGAAATGAGTGTCGCGACTTACCTAGTTCTTTGCCCCGTTGTCTGTTTACAACAGTGCAAACAGCCCAGCCCGGCTTTTATTATTAGAATTTTGTATTTTAACATCGTGATACTGTCTCTTTGCTAATTTCAACGCCTCACAGTACAAACCCCTAACAGTTTTATATTGAACCTTATAATCTACATCAAGCTTCGCCAAATCATTATACACACCCATCTTATCTTTTAGGAATAATAAATCAGATGGCATCCAATTTTCACTACCATGTTTTAAATACCTATTAATCATGATTACTTCATGGCAGTCCTCCAAAAAACTGAAGCAAGAACTTTTCCAGCAGATTTTTAAACAGGAAACTTCTTACGCCTTGGAGAACCAGAGTGTCTCCATTTCATCGATTGTTGCTTCGTTTCTGGGTGGTAGAAATGTACCCAAGTATCATCCATAATAACACTACGGCTTTAAGAAGTCTGTATAATTTTCAAACCTAGCACAGATCGAACGTGATGCTTTCACCCTCGCACGCTTCTGGTCGACATTCAAACATTTGGGGATCCATTTTGCAAAAATTTCTCTCATGGCCAAATCGACGTGAACTATTTGATGGACGCGTTCAGTACCTCAGATGCCCGCCTTGGCACAATCCAACTGCATAAACATTTTCGGGGACGGACACAAAAACTGGCGTTCACAATTTTGGTGATGCAAACACCGTTGGAAAACATCAAAAAAAAATACGCATCTTTGAAAGTTCTGCTATGAAACTATAAAATTACTTCTTCACTAAAACAAATATACCATACATATATTACAACTTCCAAACAGAATTCGTTAAAGAAGTATGTCAATTGTAACCAGCTGGAAGCGACTGGAAGCTGCGCTCTTTCAATGAAACTAATCAACGTTAATTAATTTATTCATTTGGATTATCTTTTACGATCTCCCGCAGACATTCTACGTGCACATCTTATAAGAGATTTAATCAAGCTTTTTAATCTTAGCCTAGTCGATTCAGACTTACTTCGAGCTTTAGATTTATGTTCACATCTACACATACGTGTGTATACGTACAGGTTGTGTGCATACACCAAAAGGAGCCAAAATAAATTGCACCAGTAAATAAAATATAGTTGCATAATAAGTAAATAAAGTAAGCGCAAGTAATGCCGTGAATTCGTTGAATAGACGAGAAGGAGACCGCCCGTCGAAGTACTTCATCGACTACACGGATTTAGCACCAACAAAGGGACTGGACGCGAAAAAAGTTAATGCGGATTAAGCAATAAATACGTGCCCGGAGTAAGTTGGGAGTATGCAGTTCACTTCACGATCTCTTCCACCTCTTTCACTGCCATACATAGATACATCCATGCAATAAAACTTGAATAATTTGAACAGCAGCGATGCAGTCCACGTGATTAGTGTTCAACTGTCTTATTCAGGAGTATATTGCGAATATGTTACGGGTTTTATTTCGTGTGTTATATATACAGGACGTACTCGTTTATATACGCAGTGGCGTAGCCAGAATTTTGGTTTGGGAGGGGCCCAAAAGGAAGGATTTTTAAATCATCCCAATTCTAACAGTTGTCACAGTTGAAGCGCGAAAGACCAACTCCCGACTAGAAATCATGTAATGCATTATAAATTCTTACGGGTATTGTGTGGTAAACACACGTCAGCGAACAAACTTTGTAATATAAAATGTGTAACCCCTACAATGAAAGGTACTAAAATTTTCCTATAACATATATGTTTTTTTTTATGTGTGGTGGGTGCTTAGTTGCAGTGACTCCGTAAGCTGTATCACTTGTCTGGCTATCACTGCAACTCTCGCGGTGTAGTTTGTGTGTGTAAGTTGTGTTCAATGGCTTTGTAACGGCACCATATCGCCTTTTATGATGCCGCGCTGTTAATCACTTTGCTCCCAACAGCGAATGGCAAGTCGATGCGGGATTAAACTCTCTGAAAAAATGTCACCGTCCCTCCAGAGAATTGAACCCCGGCACCTATCGTCCTCCCACAACGATAGTCAGCCGCCTAACCACTGCGGCCATCGACCCGTTTGAGAAGTATATGTATACAGTAAATAATAAAATTAATCAAATTAAGCGCAACCTGAACAATTTGAAATCGCTCAATTTGCGACTTGCGATTTCTACAAAAAAATAGTCGCAATTTCAATTTTCAGAAGTCGCTCAAATTGCCATAAATCGCCCAACCTGGCAACTCTGTGTGAGTATGCACTGTGCACTGTTGAAATAGATACTTATATTCCTCAGATCTATTTAGATTTATCGTTTCTACAGAAAAAAAATTATTTTAATATTTTTCAATAAAATTCGAATTATGGATACAGTACAATTTCGGAGGGGGTCCGGGCCCCTCGGGCCCCTCCCCCCTGGCTACGCCACTGTTATATAGTGTTTTTCAAAAATTTGGATATGATTTGGAGTATAAATAGATCTGGTGAATAAGGAGAGTGTTCGAGTAATTCGAACGCTAAATCACGAATTGTTTGGACGGAAACATGTGATTTGTGTACAGGAGCTTTGTCCTACGGAAACAAAACGCCTTTGGACAACTTTCGGCGTCTTTTCTCCATAATTTTTTCTCTCGTAAAGTGGTTAGTAACGTCGAATAATAGTTCTCAGTTATTGTTCCACCCTTATCTAGAAAATCAATCATGATTACTTCATGGCAGTCGCAAAAATCTGAAGGAAGAACTTTTCCAGTAGATTTTTTTAACACGAAACAGTTTTGATCCATTATCTTCAAACATTGAAGTAAATAGGTTTTCCTTATCAGGTCATCAGTTACAACTTTAACTACTTAGCTTGGAGACTGGTTGCCCTCACACTCTATATACTATTACAAAATCATTCTCGCTCAGATTTAGAATAGAAATAGATAATTCTTTTCAACTCACTTTTTCTTCTTGCTTTCATCTTTCCATTGCTATTTCGTGTTTCAATCTCTGTATCTCGTTCTTCTATTTCGTTCTGCTATTCTATTTTGTTTTAAAAATACTTTTGATGAAGCATCAGATATTCCTTCTTTAGACTTCTTCTCCTGTGATCTTTGCCAATAGGAGATAAAACCTTGTCAATGGCAGACCTGGATCTTCATTACTTTCAGGTACAGACGACATTACACATGATGGTCCTCAGATAACTATATATCTTTATTGCATTCAACCATTTTCATAATGTAAACTCCACCGTCTCCACTCTTACGTCAAAGACAAATTTGACCATTATTAAGGAGGTCCTAAACATGTCCCAGCAAGGTTCCTCACTGCGGATGAAACCTGAGTTTAGCATTATGATCCTGAATCAAAAAAGCAGAGCATAGGATGGAGACCACCCCCTCGAAAGTTTCGTTCAGCAGCATCTGCAGGAAAGATCATGGCCATAGTATTTTTTAAGTAGTATCGTAAAGTTGTGGTGGTTGTTTTTATTCGCAACTTCTACGCCACTGGAAAAAGTACGGTTTTGAGACGCCCATTTGAACCGCCAATGTTTTCTACACAAAAAAAGGATACTGGTCATGACCATGTTCGAGAAAAATCAACTTTTATGTTGAAAAACATGGTCAATTTTTTCAATAAAAATTTTATTTTACTAAAACGTTAGAAAGAAGTAGCAGTTGGGGAGAAAAACAACCGCTGTCCCTTCAAAATCTTCACCAATTATGACTTTAAAAAAATTTTCTTGCACACGACTTAGCTTATTGTGAGTAGAAAATGCTTACAAACGCTGTTTTTTTTTTACGATAAATGGTTCAGGAGATATTTGCAAAAAACGAATTTTGTTTATTAAATTTCAACAGCCTGTATCTCGAAAATAGTGCATTTTAGAAGGTAAGTTGATACAAACTTTTTTTCAAATTTTTTGACAAGCTGTCACATCCTGTCCTGCGCGTATATGCTGTTTTAATTTCAAAACTGCGTGATTTCATCAAAGAAAAAAGGAAGTATATGCTGTTTTCATCAGGACAACACTCCTGCCCACAGGAGCTCTGTTTCGATGCCCGTAATTCATAATGCAGGCTTTCACCCTATTCTTCAGATTTGGCCTCTAGGGACTTGTATTCTCCTAACATAAAGAACACCTTCATGAGATTCAGTTTCGGGACGATGAGACACTGATGATAGAGATGAACGAATGGTTTGCAGCCCAAGACAAAACATTGTTTTTAGGGCGTTAAAGCTCTTTGCCATCGTTAGACCAACTGTGTCGACGTGTTAGAGGACTATATTGAAAAACAAAAAATTATACCTTTACCAAGTCGTTTCATTCTGTCAGGAACAATAATATCTGAACTGCCCTCGTAGATTTAGATGAACCCCATGCGTCCATTTATCACATCACATAATGTTTCGCGAAATCTTTCTGGATCATAACTGCTTTGCCCCAAAAATGCTTTTGATTATTAATATTTAAATCTACGTTTTAAACTTTTAAAACTTAATCAAGAGGTTGTTGCTTCTTCAAAATTAGTATGTACAGAATCATACAGTATACATCGCACGTTCGTAACTACAACAAGTATACGCAGTATCGACCTTCTGGTGTGACAAGCCTTTGCCCGTATATGGAAGCTACCACCGCCCCCGTGAGTCCGCCCTCGGAAAGAGAACTCGACCGACCAAAACGAATGCGAGAGAGCGAAAACATCTAAGCCGAGAAAATATTTACTTAACTAATAAATACCTAGCGTTCGTATCCAATGGTCAATAAAATCCATATAGAGTATATTCTTACATGCGAACGCAATTTATTTATATACCGAAAATATACGACTTCAGTTAACAAATTCAAATTGTCAACCTGACCATATAAAGAGCGCAATATAATACATAGAGAGCGTTTGTATCTGTGTATATCCCTAAATACGTTTAGTTGCGGTTTTGTAGAGTTTGCTTTCGTGAACCGATTTTGTCATATGCACTGTTGCGACTGTTGGAGAACAACGCCGAAAAGAATACGAGTATATACCCGTTTTGTCCATATGCGAATAATCTAGCTGATGATCTATATCTCGTATTAGCGTAATAATGTTGGAAGAATTGTGTATGTATCTGCTTTTGCAATATGTTTGCTAATAAAACAAGAGCAACAATCTAAATATGGTAATAAGTAAGGCGTTCTAGGTTAGGGTTTCAAATGGTCATAAAAGAAATTAGAAACGTTCTATTTTAGTCGAAATGTTTATTTTACTCGTTTGCAAATTTCTAAACCTTGATCTATTATTCTTAAAAAAAGGTTGGTGTCTATTGCCAACACCAAAGAAAATATATAAAATGTTGGTTAATGCATGCTAAATTCGAAGGTTGGATCCTAAAATCTCATTTTGCAACTGTGAAATTTGTTTTCGCTATCTTGAGCATCATCAGGCTTTGATTTTTCTAAGCTCTGGAGAACAGGAAAATGTATACCAAGTTTGTTTAAAGTTGTTAATCGAATTGTAGTGTGAGAAAGGGTGGTCACTTTTCATGTCATAAATTTGAGGACCTCTTTAATTAAACTGAATTGTTAAATAAGTTATCATTAGTTTGTACATTATTATACATCCAATGCAAAAAAAGATTTTGTTGAAATTGACCGAATCTACCTGGTCCCTGAGGTAATTTTGACCAGAGCGTAGGGATGACTTAACCAGTGAATTTTTTTTGATTAAAGAATTAAAAACTTTAGTAAGTGTTGATAAGAGTTTATTATTATTTATTTCTATCTCTGAGATAGAAATAAATAAATTGTGAGGAAGAACAGATCTTATCTTTCATTTTCAGTGAAATTTTTGTCGTATATATTTAGGGTACATTTGTGGTTTCCTCAGATCTATCAGTTATTGAACTAGAAGCAAAATCCTCATCGAAAACAACCAGTTGATTCAGTTGCCAAATTTCTGAGGCCCTCAAAGGGCTTATCTTTATATTGTTGGAATTTCTCACATGATCCTTATATTGGACTTTTTTAAGCCTGCATTCAACGAGGGAAGAGAAACCATTGTAGACCAGTGATCTCTTAATAAACTCTAATTCATTTTGAAATCTCACTTTATTTAGTGGGAATTTGACCAATCTATTAATTAAAAAATGTATCCCGGACATTTTCTGTTGATCACAATGATTTGAATCAGCTAGAATGAATCTATTCTGGTTGGTTAGTGATACCAATGTTTTATCTGTACATGTTTGATCGACATTAATTATAATTTTAAGCAAATGAAACCGTCGTTATGGCCAATTTTTTTTTATTTCTGATGTATTGGAAAGTTTCTAAAGGCTTTACTAACTGAAGTCGTTAGAAACCTTTTGAAGAAGCTGACATTATAGTCAACGAAACGGCAATTGTGAACTTATCTACACAATAACACCAGTAAGAATTTAACGCAGTAAATAACGGTCGTGGAAACCTACGCCCTAGTATTAAACTTAGGTATTTAGGTAAAACTGAAAACAATTATATTTGCATTAAGTTTTTAATCGTATAAGAAGTAATAATCACTTTTTTTACTTTAACATTTTAACAGCAATTGCAGCTGTCATCTTCAGCAGAATAACATTTCTTTAAAACTATGTCATTTTGCGAAAAACGACAGTGATTGTTACTTTTTACACGATTAAAAACTAAAAAAAGCCGTATTGAAAACCACTCAGCAAAATTCATTCATAGCAACTTTGATTCCAGCTTGTTTCGATTCCAGCTTGTTTCAATTTTTGCTATCTGGGATAGATTTGTGATTAAAAATTCTGATAGATGTCTCTATTGTGAAATGCGAGACACAACTGTGCATATATTTTTTGCGTACTTACAAGCAGGCGCGCCGCTTGCTGTTTGAACGCCCGCGTGCCATACCGATTAGGCCGCCCCTTGTACAGTTGGTCGCATGCAAATTATGCCGTTTTATTTTCCTTTGAAAATGCCACCATTTCCGACTCTTGTACAATTATAGACACGCAAATTATGACAATGTTTTATTTTCCTTTCGATATGATTTTGTCGCCGATGCCGCCCCCTTGAAAATGCCGCCTTTGTGCGGTGCACGCCTTGCACGTCCGCACGCAGCGACCCTGCTTATAAGCAATGGACAAGACAAGAATCTGTTATAAAGAACCTAATGGGCAACTTGACCCAGAGCGGCCTAATGGACATAATAAAAGAGAATAAGTGAACTTGACACACATAATGTCCAGTAACAATGAAAACCTTGGACAACAATCTAGGATCTATTAAATTTTCAGAAACACACACAAAAAATGACGGTTTCCGAAGCACAAACAGATGGTTTTGAAGGGCTATTTGTTACCCAATGTTCGTCCACTTAAAAAAAATGCGGCCACTGAACTGTATGAGTAACTACTTCAATGAATAATTCATCAACCATTCAGATTTGTTCGATTTGATGTTGGTTCTTTATTCAAATATTCATTCGGATGTCCAGCTCTAGAGTATACACAAACTAGAGAAAGGACATTATCAATTGCACCAATAATTTTAACAAACCTGCTTTTCCATTCGTAATTTATTAAATTTATGAGACCTGTACCTTCTGGTTTTTTTTTGTTTTCATGAACCCTGTTCTCCATTAATGTTACCTGCTTCTTGAGATATTATATATAAGAAGTACCTATGTTTTGAAAGAGATAGCACTTCGTGTCGAGGTCTGCATGACCGACTGTGATTACTACTCTTTAGTTGACATTGACATCTGTCAAAATTTCCGAACGATTTAACGAGTAGTGTTGTGGAAACTGTTGAAAGTCAGCGAGCTCAGGTATTTGTGGAATAATTTGTTTTTCTTTATTTGGATAGGAAAACGTGTAAAGGAATCAAAGGAAAATTGGATGTAATTTATTAAATTTAAACATGGCCGAACATCTACCTTCTATGAAAAATGACCTGGTCATCATATAGGGATATGATTATAGACGATATGACTAATAAAGTTCAAACATCGTTCATGAAGAATTACGATACAATTAGAGACGATGTGATTAATTTAGATTATATACAAGATAATAATAGATTTTAAAAAGCAAACCTTAAGTCATATATTCTCATTACATAAACAGGTGTACAACATACAACCTAAGAATCTTTTTCAAAACAGTTACATAGGCACTCGTTATTTCTAATACATTACCTTTCACAGTTATCTGCATATATACATAATTAGCTTCAAGTGAGGAGTTATCAGACGACTAAGATCAGCTAAGCACGCACTACCAGTTCGCGTGATATAATAACTCATGTGTCCATGGTATTATTAAATTGTCATTCTATTTGCTCGAGTCCCTCTCGTCGATTTTTTTACTTTCAATTCGCCAAACACACTCATAACATGTGCCTACTCTTTTCTTCTGTACTCCGTTGTAAGTACTAACGCGTCAAGAAGTACCTATACACTAACCTAACTGTATCTATGATATTTTGAATATAATCTGTACATCTAAGACATGCAAAACATTAGCATTATCTCTGCTATCTCTTTACTATAGTACATAATTAATTAATTTAATTAGTTCATTAGAACCTGTCAGAACTCGATTAATCCAAATTAGCATTTCGACTCAATACTTCTTACCGCGATAGTATATAAAGTATGGTCAGTGTGGGCTCAAGTTATGGTTCTACCTGAATCAGTCAAGTTTGTTGGTAAAACCACAACTCCGCGGATACGTTTGGCGCACCTTTAATTTCCAAATTTCGACACATATACATACAGTGAACGATAAGTTTTAACCGGTCGCATAAATCAACGCGATATGTCGATTAAGTTGCCCAATTTCGGTACCGCAACTGAATTTTGTGATTAGCACACATTGTAGGAACAAAAATAAGTGAATCTACAACCCCTTATAATCAATAATCGAGTAAATTAATATTATATTAACAAAACACAAAGATAAACACTGTATTACGGCGTGTATGATCAGTTAAAAGTTGGTCAATTTAAAATTTGATTTATCATAATAAATCTATCTGTCGTGATGCGAATTTTTGATCATCAATAAGTGTATAAGATGATGTCACCGATTTACTGTTCAAAATCTTCGCCCACACTAGAATATACCATTTAAAAGAATGCGATGTTCTTTATACGAATTCCTTTTGAAAAACTTTAATGCATTCATCTTAAAAAATCTTATGTTGTCGTATTAGGTATTCTTCTATTTTCGCAACTGTGTGCGCTAAAATTTGATTGGCTATCAATGGCAAATGGCGATTGTGTATATTTCACGCCTACTAATAAGCCAACACCTTACCAAATGAACAAATAATAGCAATATTATGAAAACATTAATAATAATATATTATTATTATTAATTTCGCCTCATTTCTGCCTTAGATTTATTTACTTTGGTATGAATCATTTATTATTTATTTATTAGATATTGTCCCTAATTTCCTCTCCGCTTGATCTAATAATGTCTTTCTTCACTTTTAAAATGTGATTCTTTTTGGCCTCCAACATTCTTCTAAAGTTTCATTGTGATAGACCTGCCCTAAGTTGATAACTATATTGTAATAGGACGGTTTCTTTCCTGGTATTATTTTGTGCAAATATTTTTTTGAATATTGGACGCCACATGAACCTCCGCCTGAACCTACAACAACGGACGTTACTGCTACCGAAATAAAAAAAATGACTCCCCTGACTAGCAAAATGTCGGTCGCAATAGCTCTTAACGTAATACAGAAGAACATGTACTTACTTTACAGATTTTCTTATAAACTCGTTCTTTATACGTTCCCAGGACGTGCGGTAAATGGAGGATTTTAATATTTCAAAAAGAAATAACAACCAGACAGACTTGTACACCAACAAATGAATGAAAAATGCAATAATGAATGAATAATTAACAGATATAGTAAATAAAACGAATATATATGTACAGTGACCATCAAAGGTATCCAGATGCGATTACTCTCGCTTTATACTTTATGAATAATGGGCAGTATGCATAATAACCAGTATGCATAATAACCAGTTTGAATCATGACCAGTATGTACCAGTATGAATAATGACCAGTATAAATAATAACCAGTATGTATAATGACCAGTATGGATAATGACCAGTATGTATAATGACCAGTATGAGTAATGACCAGTATGGATAATAACCAGTATGAATAATCACCAGTATGAATAATAACCAGTATGTGTAATGACCAGTATGTATAACGACCAGTATGAATAATAACCAGTATAAATAATGACCAGTATGTATAATGACCAGTGTGAATAATAACCAGTATGAATAATGACCAGTATAAATAATTACCAGTATGAATAATGACCAGTATGGATAATAACCAGTATGAATAATCACCAGTATGAATAATAACCAGTATAACTAATGACCAGTATGTATAACGACAAGTATGAATAATAACCAGTATAAATAATGACCAGTATGTATAATGACCAGTATGTATAACGACCAGTATGAATAATAACCAGTATAAATAATGACCAGTATGTATAATGACCAGTGTGAATAATAACCAGTGTGAATAATGACGAGTATAAATAATGACCAGTATGAATAATGACAAGTGTGAATAATGACCAGTATGTACAACGACCAGTATGAATAATAACCTGTATAAATAATGACCAGTATGTATAATGACCAGTATGAATAACAGCGAGTATAAATAATGAGCAATATGTATAATAACCAGTATGAATAATGAGCAGTATGTATAATAACCAGTATGAATAATGACCTGTATGAATAATGACCAGTATGAATAATGACCAGTATGAATAATAACCAGTATGAATAATAACCGGTATGAATAATGACCAGTATGTATAGTGACCATAGTAAGAAATACTAGATATAATTCAATGCGACCTTATATAGAAGGATTGAGACAGATATGCTTCATCTAAATTTGAAATTATATATAGTGTGTCCCGTTTAAGAAAATGTATGTTCGGTTCACCCTAGTGATGTGAAACATCCTGTATATATGAAAATAATTTTAAAATATGTAGCTTAAGACTGCCGATGATTTTTGCATATAATGTTTTGTGATATCTTTAATATTGAAGGACAGATTGCGCGTGAATTCTTAACCAAAAAAGACATCATTGTTATCTATCAGCCACCGTATTCATTTAATTTGGCTACATGCGACTTCTGGCTATTCCCAAACTGAAATTGGCTATGAAAGAATAAAGACCTTGATCGAACAAAGAATACACCCAGCATAACCAGAAATAACTCTGAAAACTTTAGTTTAAAACAAAAAGAGAGAGAGAGAGAGCAAATAAATGCAGTTTTTTTATGAACTATGAAGCAAACCTAGAACACAATCCTCTTCAATTGAACAAGCTTTTTTGTTTGGACTAATTTTTAATAGGTACTTTTTATAAAATTCTTGACCAAATTTACAATAATCTGGAACACCTTTCAAAAAAAATGTTGAAAAATAAAGTAGGGGGCTAATTTCATCTCAGCTCTGCTCATGAAAGCTTTCAGTCTATCTCTTACTACATACGAAAAACGTAGAAATCTTGGTAACCATATATATTTATCATATCTGCCAGATTACACTAGCTACTTCTTTGTAATATAGGTACACTAAAATCCTAATTTAAAATCATTCTCCGAAATAGATTTCATACGCTAGTCGTGACAAATAAAGTGGTATTAGAAATTTACAAAATTAACATACATATATACAAATATGGTTATTTCTAGTTCTAGTTTCTCAATGAACCTTAAAGTAAATCCTATCGTATCTAGAATTGCCCACGTCTATTCTAAATCAAAGGATAACAATCAGTATTTTCTAATAATACTAAATGCAAGGCTTATATCGCATTAACAGGATCTCTTCCCACGACGAATGCTCCGTGCATGCGCTACAATTCATTACAAAAAAAAGAATCGTCGAATTTAAACGAGAAAGCAGACTATTACCGAAAAAAGTGGCCAACGATCGTAGCCGACATGTTTATGAATTAAATTACGCGGTTCATAATCTGATAGTGGCACACTTCGTGAATGAAATACCAGTGTAGACGGCATCAGGAACAACATCGTGCACTCGACCTTGCCGTAACTATACGCATAAAACGCAATTGTGTCCCATAACAGCATAAAACTCAATTAACTCCAATTTATATGAAATATGAATTCAGATCTTCGAATGCAGATAAGCTCGCGAGACGAGAAAGTTGGATAAAGATCGAGTATAGCGAAATATTAAATTATATAATTAATGAGTTCAGGTTTTAGCTGGTTAGTTGCCCAATTTAAAGTGCATATTAAAATTGTAATTATAGATTTAAAATGATTTGAGTTTATCAATGATTCAATCGCAAGGAAGGAATATTTAAGTGTAAGGGCCGTTCAGTTACCTTGAGTTAAAAAATTTACTTAAAAAACTACCTGCATGACTTCTTCGAGAAACAGTCGCCCAATAATAAGCAATAAAACAGACATCCGAAAACGATCTGCCTTATACGGTAATGGTGTTTATTTGTTTGGAGAAGCTCGGAGGCAAACGGTGAGAGGACATAAATCAGATCAGGTGGAAATACGCACCTGGTCGTTTCGTTGACCTCGCACCGCCCACGCGACCCTATTAACATTTCGATCATACAGGCGTGGATATCTTTTTTTATGTTAATGCTGTAGAAATAGAAACACACAAAACTTTTAGAAATATATGTACTGTGCCTTCTTTATAGGTATAGCTTGTGTTATAAACATAGTTTGCAATCCGTTCAAAATTAATTCTGCTGCAGAATATTTACGAGGAGGTATTGAAAAATTCTTAGCCTACTATAGAAGCAAACAAAATTCAACAAGTCAAAATATTTTATTACTCAACATACTCTCCCGTTAATTGGATACATTCATTACAACGAATCTGCAACGCCTCTAAACCTTTCAAAAAACATGTCTATGTTGCCCTGCAAACTAGGCCTTCACAGCTTCTATCACCTCTTCGTTAGAAGAAAATTTACGATCTTTTAGACATTTTTTCAATTGGGGCAAGACGTGATAGTTGGACGGAGTCAGATCTGGTGAATAAGGGGGGTGGTCGAGTAATTCGAATCCTAAATCATGAATTGTTTGCATGGCAACATGCGATTTGTGTGCAGGAACATTGTCCTGTAAAAAAAAACACACTTTTGGACACCTTTCCGGATCTCCTTGCCATAATTGTTTTTCTCGTAGAGTGGTCAGCAACATCGAATAATAATTCCCCAATTTTAAGGTAAAGCAACAATCAAATAATCAACTTAAACTATTGACACTATTTTTTATAAACCTATTGACAGATTCATGTATTTTGAATGACATACGCCTACTAACAAAAAATAATGAATATGATGAAAATCAATGTAAAATGTTAATTTTTTGCTATAATACAGTGAAAATGAACGATAAGACCTCACATGATATAATTATATCATTGAAATGGCAAAAAGATCCTTTTTTAATGATATCATAGCCAACAATATGTTCTATATAAAAAAAAACACAACTTTATGTCCTACCTCGAATTTCGAAAATTTTTTCAAAAAATCTCTAACGCCACTGCATTCTAATCAAAAAAAGTACTTCAAGACTGTAAAAGTCATTTTTGTCAATTTTCATAAATAGCCGAGATATCGTGATAAAACGGAAATGGGCAAAATCGAATTTTCACGGATAACTCGAAACCGATAGCCGATAGCCAAATTTGGTTTTCACCATCATCCTTTTCTCGAAAACACAGATCCAGGATGCGTGGCCCATTTTTTGATACCTCTTATAGTTACCGAGATCGCCTATCAAAACATAAAATTTACCCACCCTGTACAGATGTATGCAAAAAAAATGAGACAACTATTATGAGCATAAGCCCAAGTTTTTATCTGGGTAAGTGGATCTGCCGTGACATACAGCACATTCAGATTGTCATAATAGAGGTCATGCTTGAACTATGTACAAAGATTATACAAGCTGTTAAAATAAGCTTTGGATTCTGATTAATCGGACAAGGTTACTATGAATTTTCGAAGTAAGTATACTTTAAGCTTGTCACGTGTAAAGTAGGATTCTTAATTCAAGTTGTGTACAAGCTTGCAGCTTTCCATGAGAAGCTGGAGGTAAGCTGCCACCGTTGTCATGGCAAGTTTGATTCCAGCTTGTTTTAAACAATTTTTGTTATCTGAGAAGTATATCAGTTTTTCAAAATATTTATTATTGTAAACGTGTTCTACTGTCACTTGTAGTTTCAGATTATGCATCGATACCAATGCGTTCATAAGTCATAAACAATTCAATATAGATATGTTAGGCATATTTACAATGATCAATTATATGTGTCTGGAATTCCATCCTCCCGACTGTACTTGTTATCGTGTATGATCCTTTTGGTGGGTGGCATTCTTTTTTAACATTTTGTAATAGGCTACGGCACGAAAAAATTGACGTCTTGTTAAGTCTGGTTCAACAAACATTTTAAGAGCTTCAAATAGAGACAATGTTATAATTTCATCGTTTGTTGTAGGCTTTTCTATATCTTCCAGCACGTCTTTACAACAATAATGTAAAGACATTTGAAGAATTATTATTAACTCACAAGCATTAAACGACGATGCGTGATTTTGACGTTAGACTTTGACAATAAATCTTTGAGAAAGCTTATTTTCCATGGCACACTGGATACGTATTGAGTATGAGTGCATTTTTCAAAGAATCTAATTATCTCCTAAACTATCAATTTTAGGTATAGGACACGTGGGACATAAAAGAGTGAAAAAAACGAGCGAAAACGACTCAGTAATAAGATAGGTCCAGGAGGGGGGGGGGATGCCATTTGAAAAAATTAAATTATGGTTCTCCAAAATTTCGAAGAGTTATGACATATATAACATGTTGTTTAGGCATATTATGAATTCTAACTTAATATCTGAAAAATCGAGTGTTCTCTGATTTTTTTAATAAATGTCCGCTATAGCAAATTTTTTTAGAAAAAATCGAATAACTACAAAACGCCCGAATCAAATAAAAAAAAACTAAAGGTATTTATAAAGCTTAAAAATAGGTATATCTAAATATGTAAAAATATACAGGATGTTCTATTAAAAATAACGAAGTAGATGGCGACTTCCGGTATAACCGGAAGCGCGTGAAATCTAATAATATTAATTAGAGAGAACACATTCCATTATACAGAAATCTGAATTTTCAAATTTATATTTTTGCACGAATCGCATAAACTTCTAATGAACAGTCTCGCTGAGACACTCTGTATAGTCAAATAAAAATCTTATTCTGGTTTTTATAAAATTTATTGTTTGTTCATCGTTTCAGTAGTTAAGAAGTTTATCAAGGGCATCTTCCTTGACTCATTAGCTTCGTAGCTAAAAACTAAGATATCATGTTTAATAAACCATTTCAATATTTAATTTTCATTGTTCAGATTCTACAGGAAGTTAGGTATAGCTGCCTACTGGATATTTTATAGCCCTGTCTATTTGACTACCATGTATGGAAAGAAGAAAATATGATTTCCCAACGCGTAGCAACACATGTATAGAGTGAATGTAGTCATAATTTTTACAATATACATTGTCATAAAAAGAGATAATTATCGGCAAGGGATCCGTGAATTCCGTGGGCAGTAGCGTAGAACCGGTCTCAAAATTGCAATAGTCTTTTTCAACTATTTATGTGCATACATTTAGACGTTACGAACAACAAACATACTTCGTTCTACGCACGTATGTACGTGCGGATACTTTCCACATTTGCATACGTGGACGCATTTACATATTATTTGTACTTTATATATTCGCACATGTATATTTTAAGATAAATAAATCGCAGATCTTATCGTAAACTTGTGCATAGGTGTATAATTATAATACGCAATACCGACACGGCATAAACAGATAGATACTTTCTAAATGTATACTTTGCGCGATGTTTAAATAATTCATTAATAATACAGGAGACACAATCATTAATAAAATTACTTGAAATGGTGAGCTTTTCTACAACTAATGATACTGATTCATTACTTATTTGAATATTTTCTATACAAACACATTTATATACAAATAAGCAAAGTATATTTTCTATCATAAAGAAAAATAACTTCAACCATCCCAATTGATGGTAGTCACCTGCTTCCAAAAGTTAACCAATTAAACTGAGAAACAAAACCAAAATTATCTTCGTCTTAAAAATGAAAATCTATCATAATCATCCTGTAAATAGTTTTTCTAATATCTCTATACCAGAAGCAATGTCATTAACAAAACACTAACTCATTTTCTCCAGAAAATACTCTTTAAATTGTGAAGAGGATTCCATTCTTAGACTGTTTCTGGATAACTTTAAATCTCGCATGAAATCGTTAAGCTCTTCTTAGATTAATAAATGAGGCGCAGATGAACAGCTTGGTTGTGTCTCTCTTGCTCTAATGACACACCTTCTCCAATGTGCAATTCTTAGCAGTGTAGCACTAGTCTCATTGCAGATTGCAAATTAAGATACAGCTCTGGATGTTTTGATTTTGACATAATCACTTTAATTTCTATTAAACGAACATAATAATGAGACGAATGGTCTTTGGAAGTCCTCCAAAATCTAAGGACAGAAAATGGCATGTAAAGTGTGCAATCTATACAGTGAGAAGGTACTTGTTTGATCGTAACACTTTTCCACTAATGGGGTAAGGTTTCGCCTTTGGGACTTTTGGGGCATCCCTTCACAACATATGACGCTGATTTAAACAAATTCTATGCATTTTGTAGCTAACAATTAATTAAAAAATTATTGTATAGGAATGTAATACACAATAATGCAACCGAGAAGCTAACCTAATAGCAAGGAAAGCTACCACAACATTGTTTGTGGGACCAGAACCATTTGCGGTATAGGAAGGAGCACCTACACAAAAGAGCTTAAAGATAGAGAAGGATAAAGGAGAGGCTCAGCGTATCCCTCTGGAAGGACCTCCCTGTTCTGAGACACTCCAACATATTCCTTTAAAATAATAACAAGCATAGAGCAAAAACCTTGCTAAAACTAAGTGAAAACAGACTACACACCCTCACAGGTTTTCTTACAAGGCACTGTCATCTTGGAGAACACATGACAAGGATATGTCTGAGAGTTCTGCGGGACGGAAGATGAAAATCCGAAACACCTGACATGTAACTGCATCACTATTACGGAAATCCAAGCCAATTATCTCGGCAAAGATGTCATAGACGAAGAAGAAACCATTGCAGTAGACTGGATGAGGAGCTTTGAGAGTGTGCAAACCCCAGCAGCTCACAGCTCCAGCAAGGACGGCATAATAGAACAATAGCTCGCTATACTACACTATTAGATCATATTTGTATGTAAATGTTTGGACTTGCCTGAGTTGGTTCGTTTGATTCCATCATATTTTTAAATATTCGAAATAATTCAATCAACAAAAAAAGTATGTAAAAGAAATAACAGAGAATTTCTAATTGAATTCAACCAACAAATAAATCTTTTCAGTTTTTAATTGATTTATTGCCATTATATCAAAGTTTCTTCGTCTTATTGTCCGAACATCTGACTTGCTAGTAAACCTCTAACGATTGTGCACTGAAACAAAGATGCATTTATCTTCCACACGCACGTTTCCAACTATACATACGACATGCAATGAATAAAATCCGAATTGACACTGAATGGACTTATAAATTCCTGTTTACGTTTCAATTTATTTCTACCTTACGGTTAAGTTAATTACGATATTTAATGACGTCGTATTTATACTCCACAGCTAATAGCCTACGTTGTATTTAAACTATGTATATGCAGATATAGTTGCGCGAAGGTAATTGCCAAAGGTATTGAAACATACAAGCTATAAGCTTTATACAACTTTTAGAAATAAGACCGTAAGGCAGTCACTCGGTTATTTTAATACATCGACCATAAATTCTATCATACGAATTCTAATAATATACATAAATTATCTATTTACTACGTAGACGACAAAGTTGGTTAAAGAAATGGGAATTATAATAAATAAATATTGCAGAAGGATATCAACCGTCTATTAATACATGTAAATTATTTATTTATTATATAGTTATGTGATTGTAATACTTGGATATAATCCAATGAAAAAGTTCGTTTATAATACCAACATGAATATATTAGAAAAATCTGCATTTTGATCTTTGCATTTTGCCAGTTATAAAAGCCCACATCTATGACAAATAAATGCAAAATATCTAAAAACGTTTATATAAGAATTAGAACATTGTTTTGAAAATATGTAAATATAATATTCAGTTTATGTTTAATATTAACATTTTATCTATTACCTAATGTATTTTGTATTCAAATTCAAAGATCTCTGATTTATTTATGACATTCTTGTCATTTGTAAGAAAATTTATTATCACAGATACAGTATTTTTATCGGCGAATTAATATTAAGAAGTTTTTGATTACTCAAGGTACGTACTTTTCTTTTAGACTTTATCAAAAAACATTGTTTGTAGAGTAAGTATGATCCTCCTCAGATTCTAGATACATATCATACATTTGCCAATTTTAAACGGAAAAGTAAACACGCCCCTTTTACGTCGAGACAGTGTGGTATGTTAGCTAGACTGCATCAATTAGATGTGTCTTGTTTTCTGATAGAGTACGCTATTTTCAGTTTTTTTTTTGTAAGGTTGTCGACACTGCAATAGTTTTAAATTGTATTTCTAATTATGACAGCTGTCAGTGGTGATAATAAATCTATATCAGCATGTTGCAATGAAAAATGTAAATCAAAGCACGATTTGACGATAACCACACGTCGTACACAAAGTGCATATAAAGGGAACGTTTGAAGTTCAATCCTGGCACACTGACACGTGTTTCGACCTTATTTGTTCTCATCAGTGTGTGATACAAGAGTATCAACCAACAAACTAGTTAGTTCGTCGTCCTCTTCTTCCAGTTTCACTTCCTTCAATGGATGTCTTTCTGGTGGTGCTCGGGTTTCTTGGTTGTGTCATCTCGGAGTCTTCTACCAAAGTGGTGCGTCTAGGAAGTCGGAATACAAGTCGCAGAACGCGATTTTGCACTCGGACTAGTGGGAGAATGTGGGCTGGAGTCGCCGTGGCCCAAGCTGGGCTGGCGTAGGTTAGGATCGAGCGGATGTGTGACTTATTTTCCGTGCCCGTTTTCGGACTGAGTTTGTGGCTACCCAGGATAGCATATAGCTGGTGCAGTCGACCAATGGCCCTGTACCTAGCTCTACCTAGATGGTCGACGAAAGTTAGCTTCCGATCAAGGATCATTCCCAAATATTCGATCCTCTCGCTCCAGTCGATCTCCGTCCGAAGAACGGTGATCTTTTGGGGCGAGGGTTGACGTCTCCGGCTGAACGCAATAGCTTGCGTTTTCCTCGGATTGATAGTCAGACCGAATTCGCTAAAGAATCCCTCGATTCGATCCAGCTGTGCTTGGGCAAGCTGAGCTGCGATCTCGAGATTCCTCGAGGTAGTCACCATAGCGGTGCCATCCGCATAGATGGCGTTAACACTCGTCGGTCGGTCGGTTTGGGAATGTCCGCAACGTAGATGGTGAACAGTGCCGAACCTTGTAGAACTACAGACAGCATTTGCCTCTCTGATGATTCCGTTCCGTTAACAACTGTATGGAATTTTCGGTCCTTGAGGTACGATCTGATGGTCTTCAGGATTCGCGGTTGAAAGCCGGGTACCTTCATCTTCGACAGCAAGCATTCATGGCGGATCTTGTCGAACGCTTTCTCCAGATCCAAGGATACATAATGGACGTCTGGTTTCGGGGTTGCTATTTTGGCAGTTTTCTGCTTGCCTTTGCTCTTGCCGCTCGTTTTCTGGGACTTGACGATGTCCTTCTTTCCGCTTGAATCGTTTCAGGTCCCAGTCGGTTTGCGTTTGGGTTCCGGCTCAGATTTCTGTGCTGAGTCGGTTTTCCCTTTTTCTTTAGGGTTTCCTCCTTCGTTGTGTTCTCCTGCTCTGCGTCATGGCAGGTGGTGGATTTTTCCTACTGGGTTGCAGGAAGCTGTCCCTTGGCTACGGAAGAGTAGCTTACTCCAGGCTTCGCAGGAGAAGGGCGCTGTATCTTCTTTACAGGGAATGCAGCAGGGCTCGGTCTTCTCCGTATGCTTCGACGAGACAGTCCTTTCGGTCTGCTGCGTAGAAGGCGCGGTCCTCAGACTCACCAGCTTTTTGTACACAGGACATCCCTTGTGCGCGCTGCGTGCGGCCCAGCGCAGTTAGCGCACTTTCGGGCCTTATTCTTAGTCTGGCAATCGCTCGCTTTGTGTTCGATCAACAAACTAATTCCCCCATACCAGTTATATCTAGCAATTACTCAACAGAAACTCAGAAGATAAACTCCATGACCTCTATCGGGCAATAACCAGACTCAACAGTGCAGATCTCAGACGCTCGACAGCGAGCGATTACAGAGATCACGTGTGGAAGTGTTATCGTCATCTATCGGACATCCCGATAAGTATAAACACAAACAGAACCACAAATCATACTAAAGGAGATAGGAAACTCAACGATAAAAATGTGCGCTCATTTTAGACCACGTAGTTCGGAGCGAAAAACATGCGGGGCGCTACATGCAGTGTTTGGCGGGAAATTTAAAACACATGGATCAGGTAGATATGCATTATCGTTGGAACTGGAAAAACGGAAAACTGCTGCTTTTGCGGAAGAGGAAAAGAATTCATCTCGTCTTCGCAAAAGTAGCAGTTATTAAGTTATCAATTCCAACTATTATAAATTTTAAAGGCAAAATATTTTAAAACAAATTCTTTTAAAAAGGCTATAGTTAACTAACATTGTTTTTATTTAATTTAAAAATTTAATAGAATAAACAAAATTAACAACATTAAAAAAACAAGGTATAATATTATTTCTTTCTAGATTTTAAATAGTTATTTCTACACCTTTGCAAAAATTCGTCTGATGTGTTGCGCAAGGCTTTTTACCATTGAAAAGCGGGAGACTATAGACTTAACCTAATATAGGTACACACTGTTAAGTTTAAAACTACGCATAAAAGATATATATGAACACTAATACTACACCACACACCTAAAATAAAATACTATATTAACACCACTGAACTAAAAATAAAAACGTTAGGTTTATAATAAAGCACAAAATTAATTTACTACAACACGTAAACATAACCCTCGCAATATGCAGAAAAGCAAACTTTTTCCCACGTGGTTTACATGTTTACATTCTGACCGTCGATAGGGCAGGGTTTGACTGATTTTTACTAGAGACGCCCTCCGTGAATTTCATCCCGAACTATATGTCATAGGTTCAACTTTTCATATCTAGTGCCCACCCGGTGAACAGAACACAAACGTGGGAGACGCATACATCCTTCTGCTGGGGATTTGGTGAAACTATATCAGCATGTTGCAATGGAAAGGGTTGCTAACATGAAAAAGAAATATAGATATATCGAAGCTGAACTTGGACAAACACAAAAAATTATCTCAGAAAAGGAATATTGAATTATTTTTATTTTTTCACCATCTCACATCAGTCAGCTTAAAAATGCCACCAACTTGCTATTTAACTAACTTCATAGCCGTAATAATAAAGAAGTTAGCAATGATGAGCAATTAACTTTCGACGCTCTTCTAGTTGAGGGACTGGAAGTTGACGCCTCTAATACCTATTTATCATTTTAAGCAAATGTGATCAAAATTAGTTTACCGAAATAATCAATTCTCTAGGTTTAAAAATGCTTGGTTATACAGATTTATTTTTCTTCTGGAAGGAGAAGAAAAATAATAGATTGAATTTTGAAAATATTTTTCAATTATCAAAATCATACGTTTGAATTAACTATTTCTTGCTACTTGTAAACAAATCCTTATCAATCAATCAAGAAATTAGACCTAAAATCTACCAAAAAGAAACTAATCATAATTTTCAAATATTACTTCAGATACATAAATTTCAAATTATGACTAAAAATCACAGAAATGAATCCAGCTTTCTTTTTATGATAAAATAGAATTTAGACTAAAATAGCCATGCCATTTATTTCAAAATTAGGCAACCAAATATACACAATTTGAATTTATTCATATAAATATGAAAAATAAATTCTTTTTCCATTATAGTTAACAAGCTAAAATTTTCTTATTTCAATAATATGTAAATATGCATTCAAAAAAATATTTACAACAAAAATAACTGCTTTTAACAACAAATTTAAATCTATTTTCATTTTCTAACAGCCCATATACAACAGGTGTTATAACGCCAGCTGATTGGTCATCCCTACTTAGTACACGTAACCGTCAGTTGATCTTTAAATCGCGCCAACGATATAGAATAGAAAGAACAATACATGTTTTCAATAATCGTGAAATTTAAAAGAATTAAGTGTTAGTGCCCCAAAAATTTTTATACCTTTGTTTTCATTGAACAATGTCCTTTCCAAGAGCTAAATTACAACGATTTAACGAAATTCACAGTAAGTATTTTTTTGTGTTGAGAATGCTTTTTATTGCCTACAATTAAATTTTTTAATCTTCCTTTGAAGATTGCACGCCTTCTCCAGCCGATTACAACCCCAAAATTAAAAGTCATGTTGCTGGTGTGGCTGTTTCAACAACGGAGAGATTTATGGAACATAAAAGCCCTGCTGTTTCAGATATCTCGATTAATTCCCTTAACAGTACAACATGCTTTCGAACTGTAAGTTATAAATACAATTTGCTTAATTTTATTAAAACTAATTTGATATACAGCCTACGTTACCAAAAAAGAAACGAGCAGTAACACCATCGCTGTCAAAAGTGAAATCCGCTAATATATTTAAAGAGACCAATTTAGATAACGACGCCTTAAGCGATAAGATAGTCGAATGCAGTAATAAAGATTCGTATATAAATGATCTACTCGAACAAATCGAAGATATGAAATTACAACTTAATCAGTTGAAATTGCAAAAAGATGATTTAAAAATACAGAAGATCAAGTTTGAGACCCTATTGAGAGAAACGCAGGACGATCATAAAATAGAAATCGAAAATGTTAATACGAAACATAAAAACGAACTAATACTATTGCAAATGGAAATTGAAAACGTTAAAATTAATTTGGAATTAGCGAAGAAAGAATGCGATGAATTTAAATCGCAAAATCCCGATGAGAAGTACGGAGAAATTATCGAACAAATTAAGGAAGAATACGAACTTAAAATGAAGAATCTCCACGACGATCATTATAATGAACACGTAATTTTAAAAGAGCATATTATGAAGATTAAGAACGAGATGATTATGTCACGAAACGAGTGGGATAAGATGCGAACACAAAACCGGCAGGATATCGAAGAATTATTAGAACATATAAGCAAATTTCAGAAATTGAACGGAGTTTTAATACAAACGTATAACGAAGAAATTAAAACAAAGGAGGAAATTATCGATAAGAAGAAGTTCAAACGAGTTTACGATTAGAGAACGAGTTAAAACTATTAAAAGAAAGTCATCGGAAAGAAATAGACGAATTAAAATTAAGACATAAAAAAGAAATCGAAGATATTGAGTACGAAATGTTGAAAACTATAACCGAATCCCATAATAAATTAGAAAGAGATAAGAAATCGTTAGAGGATGCGTATAAATCTAAAATAATAAATCTAGAGAATAATCACAAAGAAACTGTTACAAAAATTAGAAATCAGACCGATTTACAAATTAAACAAATCGAGGAGGATTGTAAAACGGCAAATCAATTAACCGAAGCACGATTACAGGAGCAGTACAAAGATATCGAAAACGAATGGAGGATAAAGATCGAAACTCATATTAAACATGCTGAAAAATTGATTGACGAACAAAAAGAAATCAACGAATTTAATCTGACGCAATATAAAGTCGAAAAAGACCATCTACAAAAAGATTTTGATGAAAAGATCGAAGATATAGAAAATAAATGGAAAATAAAGTTAGAACAACAAATTAAAGAATCGGACGAAATATTAAAAGAATGTCAAGCGATTAGCGAATATAACATAATCCAATGCGAATTAGAAAAAAACGATGCTAAAAGAATACTTTTAGAAAGACTAAACGAGCTTGAAGAAACAAAAGAATTAAACAACAAATACTTATTGTTAAAAAACGAAATGGAAAATTTGTATACACAACTAAAATCAGAACATGACAACACATTAACAAACCTAGCGACTATTCAAGAGGAATTATCAAAAGAAAGGGAACTACGACAACACGAAGCACAACAAACTCTTGCGGAGAAACACACTTTTGAGATAACCATTTCGAAAACTCGTAAAGCTGTTGAAGCCCTTACGAAACGATTGTTCGATTCTGATAGGGATGTCGAACAATTAAAATTGGAACTCGAAGAATGTGAAAAGGCGAAACTACAAAACGAAGATAAATGTAACAAACTCGCTATCGAATTAGACACCATGAAGAAACTTTACGAAGATACAGAATTACAAAATGAATCTAATCTTGTCTTATGTCAAGATAAAATCGAAAAGGTCCGAAAAGATTTATACGAAAAAGTGGATCGATATAAAGGGAAATCGGTGAAGGTCCTAGAAGAAACAAAAGAAATGAAAGAGCATTTACATCAACAACAGACTTTAAATTCTGAGGCGCAACATCTCATTTCTAAATTAGTTCTCGAGTTCGAAGATTGCGAAGCACAAAATCTTGAGTTAGAGGAAAGAATGTTAACGTTGAAGAAAGATTTAGAAGAAGCCACGAGACGCGTTGTAGAACTTGAAAAAATTAATGAAGAATTAAAAGGGCAGCTTAAAGAACAGATGGATCATAATCAAAAAATTAAAATACAAGTTGATGAGGAATCAGCCTTAAAAAATGAGGAAATCCAATCGTTGATAAAACAAATGAATCAGCTACAGGACAAATACGATTCATATTATCAATATTGCGAATATTATAAATGTAAGGTGAATCAATCGGAAAAGGAAATTGAAGAATTAAATGTTATACAGAAAAATTATATCGATCAAAGTGGAAAATATGATGAGTTACTTCAGAAATACGAAGGATTATTGCAAAAAAATGCGGAATTGACTAATACGGTAATAATATTTATAATTAGTATAAACCGAAACACTTTATTTTATAATCAATTTCACAGATTGCTCAACAAGAATCCTTAATTGCACCATTCCGAGATCAACTAGAAGCTTACGAGGTGGAACGAGCGGCTCTCCTGAATCAGAAACACGATGCCGAGAATGAAGCTAAACTAATGGGTATGAAATACGCTCAGATTCTAGGTCATCAAAATCAGAACCAAAAAATAAAACATTTAGAAGATTTAAAGCGAAAAAATTTCGAATTAATAGAGGTAAGAATATACAAACTGAATTTAATCTGTATTCTTTGATTTATCATCTCTTTCGATTGCAGAATAAAAACGAGCTCGAATTAAAAACACGCGTTCAGGCTAAAACAATAGAGAAATTGAGGAAGAAAATAGCGATGTTAACAAAAACACCAAAGAAAGCTAGCGACGATAAAGAAAACTTAAACAATTCGAGTTTGAATGGAAGCCTTGTTTTCAGTCCTTTAAGGGATATGAATTAAATTAAATTTAAAATTGCCAAAGCTTTATAGTTTGTTTAAATTTAAGCCATATCTTAGCCGTATTTTGTCACGTGTTCATGTTAAATGTTGGAAAATTGTTTTTATCGAGTTATTTAAAAAAAAACAGTGTAAAAGTGTCATATTCTAATTTATTTATGCTTTATAGATCGTACTTTTTTTTAATACACTACGGTGAATTACAAGCTTCTAATTTTTTTTATCTTCAAAGTAGTTATTCTTTAACAATAAGACTGAAATATAATTCATTTATAAAATAGGTTTTTTTTATTATACACGAAGCCAAATACTTGTTTTAAGATCTCTTCTATTTATGTACTATTTTATACTATATTTATATTACTTTGAAATAATAAAGGTGTGCATCTAAATAAGCTTTAGATTTGTCTACTTCTACAATAAGAACCATTTTAAAAGACAAAATTAAGTTGTCAGCAACTACTACCATCGTCTAGTGCAGCAAAGATAACTCGATCGAGAAGCAATATTTTAGAAGAAATGGAAAAACGTCTTTGCATTTGGATTGATGATGAAATCGAACGCAACAATGCCATTGAGTCAAAAAATAATCATGCAAAAGGCCATAAATATTTTTAATCACATTCGAAATGAAAAAGAAGATACCAGTGAAAATTTTACAGCTAGCCGAGGTTGGTTCGATAATTTAAAAAAGGAGCAACCTCCACAACATTCGAATCACCGGAGAAGCAGCGAGTGCAGATACTGCTGCCGCTTCAATTTTTCCTGCAACGTTAAAAGACATAATTGAATGAGGAAATTATCCACCAGAATTGGTTTTCAACGTGGATGAAACAGGACTTTTTGGAAGAGAATGCCAGAGCGCCAGGTTTCAAAGTTGCAAAGATCGCTTCACCCTTCATCTGGGTGGCAACGCCAATATGGCGACTTAAAATTAAAACCTCTACTTGTGTATCATGCCAAAACCCCAAGGGCCATGAAAGGATTTCTAAAATCTAGTCTACTCATCATTTGGGAATTTAATAAAAAGTCTTGATTACAAGAGACATTTTTCAAAATTGGTTTACCACACATTTTTCTCCATCTGTAAAACGTTATTGTGAACTAAACTATTTTGAACCAAAAGCTCTATTACTACTGGATAACGCACCAAGTCATCCCATCAACCTTCCGGACTTGCATTGTGGTGGAAATAGTTTTCCTACTACACAACACTACGTTGTTAATTCAGCCTATGGATCAAGGATGAGTTATTGCAAATTTTAAGGCACATTATCTTCATCGTACATTTCAACAACTTATTGATAAAACAGAAGGAGGAGATAAAGAAACAATTTTGCAATTTTGGGAGAAATATAACATCCTGGATGATAGGCAATAACGTCGCTTGGCAAGAGAAGAGCCTATTGGTGGTCAAATTGTCAATGTAGTCGAAACAGTAGGACTAGGAGATGTATATGAGCAGGATATTGAGGAGCTACTGCAGCTTTCTGGCAGCAAGAGGAGCAGCCTTACCAACGACGACCTTCGGGAACTGGTAGAACAAGAAATTGAATAAGGCGAAAACAGTGGTTCTGAAGACGATGGACCAAAAGAAATTACTAGTACAGACTTTCTTAACAAAGTTTGGAAACAATAACCGAAATAGTAGATCAAATTGTAGCGAATGATCAAAATTTTGACAGGACTGCAAAAGCAAGAAGAGGAGTTTTGGATATGATCGCCTACTACCGACTTTTGCTTAATGACAGAAAAAGAAAGCCGCAAGTCACTCTTGTCCAAAAAATCAACAATATCAGAAGACTCAGGACCTTCGTCACAAATATAAACTTGTGTTATATAAAATCCAAATTACTACAGGTATTACAGTTTGGTTTTTTGGTCGCATATTCCCGTTTCCCTATTTACTATGTGTTAAAATGACCTCATATAACGCTGTTTCGTTTAGCGCTCCTATCTTCAGTAACCCATCTACCGAGGTAGACGAGGTCTTACTGTATTACATGGCTCGTTAGTTTTTGGACGGTAGCAACGTTGACTTTTCGCATTTTCTGAAAGATTCTGCGTCTTCACTTCTCTTCATTTTGGGCTTCCCAACCCACATCATATATCTTTCTCAAATGAGGAAGGCGCGAGGAACTTTTGAAGTGTTGTCTTCCGAAAAAACTTAATAAGGATCGAACCATATCTAGTTGGCACGATGTGTTCGTGATTCGGTCTGGCAAACGAAGCTTTATGGTTCGATTCCATGCATAGACGCATTTTTTCTTGCTTTCTTGTTGCTTCATCTTGCTCTCTGTAGGTCCTAATAAGAATATCGCGTTTAGGTACGTTCGTCCCACTAACTGATAAATACCTCTACGAATATCAATCTTATACGAATTGCCTGACATTAACTATTTATGAAAATGATATGTCATATTAAACCTCAAATAATTTACTATGTTTTATTTCCAACGGCAACTAGATCAGATCAAATTAATTTTATTGGAATCTTTTTCCGAAAATTTGAGACACAACAAGCGTCACCCACATGCTGATTTTCTTTCCTGTAATATACATAGATACAGATATTACCTATATTTAACAAAACATAAATAAAACTCAATTAATGAGTGTGTATGTGTGTATATATTTCAATTAAGCCACAAGAAACTATACAAATTATGTCTTAATTTTCATAATAATAAAACGATATAATTTTACATCCGTTTATATCATCAGCTAAATATAATACGTAAAATTAAAGGTAATCACTGGTTACAGGGTTGATTAATAATAAAAGGTAATTTTAACAAATCTTTTGAACAATTACATAGTGGTACATCTACACAGAAACGAGTAATCCCTTCGGGAGGGTATGAGTATTTCAGTTTTATTTTATTTACTGTAGTTTAATTATTTCGTTTTTCTCTTTAACGCGTACGAAGAGTGTTCTATATAATTATTTTATTCCAAGCATATACAAAAGTCTCAAAAAACATAACCTAATACTTATAATGATAAAGTCCTTAACGAATAAATTATTAAAAATATATCTTACATTTTTTTTTCAATATCATCATTTTAAATATCGTAAAACTTTATATACATAAAATATCGGAGATCAAAATTTCATTCGAGAAATGTTAGTACTAGAAAATTTGGCAAGTGTAAATGCAGTCTTTATGGAATTAATCCGAAATGTCAGTAGAAAGAAACTATAATAGAAACACGTGCAGTCATTTAAATGTAACTAAAGCTTGTTGGGTGGTTAAAAAAAACTATTAGTAGGTACTGAGATTCGCAGTTACTATACTAAACTACAATACATTTAGAATTTAATCTCTTTAACAATGATATGTCTATCTTAATTTACAAGAAATAAATTAGAACTTAATATACAGGGTGACAAATATTTTTACATGAAGATTTTGCAAAATATAATGTCCGGCAGTGGCGTAGCCAGGTGGAGGGTCCCGGGCCCCCTCCGAAATTGTACTGTATCCATAATTCGAATTTTATTGAAAAATAGTAAAATAAACTTTTTTCGGTAGAAACGATAAATATAAATAGATCTGAGGAAAATAAGTATCTATTGCAACACTGCACAGTGCACACTCTGTTTACCACACAACACCCATAAGAATTTATAATGATCTACATGATTTATAGTTGGAAGTTGGTTTTTCGCGCTTCAACTGTGACAACTGTCAGAATTTGGATGATTTAAAAATGTTAAATATACTTTTTCAAAACTTTCGTTTCCTTTTTTAGTTCTTCCCAACACAAACTAAAATTCTGGCTACGCCACTGATATCCGGTATGAATGAAAATGTACACTTCCTTTATACATGAAATAAATTTACATAAACAACCTTTATGTGACTTTAGATGACGGCATATTTTCGGATATTTCAAAATTTTGAAAAATACAGCTGCCCAAATATCATTGCAAATTCTTCAATTATTAATACATTCGGCAAAGATGGACAAGTTTCAGTGCAGTGCGTACACAGAGTTTTTATCCACACATAACCACAATTTTTTATCTTTCAACTGTACTTTAATTTTTCCTTCAACATAGCTACGAGCTGAGACGGCATGACGTTTCTAATTGATGTCCGACTTGGTAATGTATAATCCGAATACTTGCTCCAGAATGAGACAAATGCTTCGTGGTCTAGTAAAATGAAAGGTAGATTACATAATATAGAACAAGTGTGCTTTGATATGGACGCTCGAGTTTCCATACCACGCGTTTCACCCACTCTACATTGCTCTCCGTACTGCACTAAAACTTGCCCCCTTTGCCGACTGTAATTATGAATACGTTTTCATTTGAAACTAGAAATCTCTTTTCCTTATAAAGATTTCTATACAGGACTATTCAAATATATCGAAATATTTAAGTAATTTTTAAACCATATAAATTTTTAACAGAATTTACATAAAGTAATAAATGTGTAGGACACAGAATTGTGTGAAAAGAGCTACAAATTTTGAAAATTCTTTCTTAGTTTGCGCTAATTCAATATTTCAATTCGCAAGCTTGCCATACGAGATAATAGGCAGAAGAAGGTCAACTAGAAGGATTCTCAAAAGCAATAAAATTAATTTCGAACGCTTTCTTAAATTTCTTTTCTGTTAAACTGCTATTTATTATATTTTTATTAATATTAGAAGATTGTATTTGCATTCTTTTGTTCAATATTTCCCCAATAGTTGAATTTAGACATAAAAATAAAGAGTGAGCCAAAGCATGCTGCCCGGTCAGTAAAAGATTTGCTTGCTCGTAACGCGATCACAGTTCTGGACTAGTCTTCATGCAGCCCCAACCTAAACCCTATTAAACATCTATGGAATGATGTAAAGCAAAGTATAATGCAAAAGAGAATAGCCAATATGGATCAACTTTTTGAAGAAGTCGTGATAGCCTGGCTAGCTATTCATCAAGAACGCTGTGCAGCTCCTGTTTAATCAATGGATAGAAGACGTGAGGCAGTCTTAAAAATAAAGGATATCCCACTAAATATTAGTACAACATTATTTTTGTTTTTGTTACCGTGTTCTGCTGTTCCTAATTTGTTTAATTTTTTAAAATCTAAGATGACAATTCTAGAGACGTATAAATTAAAAATTTTTACTGTATTTGAATATTTGTTCTTATTTTAATAAATTATTTCAGTATACATTACCCCCACTTTTCAATAACTCCTAGCAAACGTAACAAATTTGTATAAAATATATCGTTCTTAATGATATGGCCACCAATGTAGTTTCTCAACGAGTTAGAACGAGCAAAGTTGGTAATAGTACGTTAAGTATAAATAAATTGGATTTGTGTTTGTTTTAGTTAAGCCAACTGTCATTTTGTAAGCTTCCTCGTCTTCGACACTTTCGTAAAGATCCACAAACTTCCGGCCGCCCAGAACTAGAGAATTCGTA
This sequence comes from Holotrichia oblita, assembly GCA_023690525.1. Lineage (NCBI taxonomy): Eukaryota > Metazoa > Arthropoda > Insecta > Coleoptera > Scarabaeidae > Holotrichia > Holotrichia oblita. Next base: position 14,327,684 of record CM043018.1, read on the forward strand.
TTATTCTTTATTCGTTAGTGAGGACAAAATATGCAGCTCTATTTTGAGAGTTTCGATCTCAAGTTTAATCAATTTCTTAAAATTAATTGAAGAATTAATTAAGAATATGATTTGGCGATAAAACCTAAAAACACTTCCGTTTAATTTACACAATTTAAAAAATATTTAAGCTCAGCAGCACATTTGAATAATCCTATGTATTAATCAAGAACTACAAAAGACTTAACAACACAAAAAATTAAATTAACTAACTAAAGACAAATATATTAAAGAATCGATGTAGTCATCACATTTAAGTACATACTAAAAATTAAAGCGATTACTCAGTCGATATTAAAGCAAAACAAAAAATCAGAACGACTTTAGTTACTTTTAAATGCATAATAAAAAATCATCACGTACGACGAAAAAATTAGACGAGTATTAGAAAATATCAAGTAAAATAGCGTTTTTTTTAAATCGATTATGTTATAAATTATTACAACCACGTTGTAAAAACGAATTTAACAGAGAAATACGGGTAATAGTCGTTCGAAAAACTTTAATTAATCAAGTTGTCCGAAAGCAGTTAAATTTTTCTCTATCCAGAAATCACATTGGGAATATTTCGATTCAGCCCTCACATCTTGTTCGACAATTAATACATTCCTACCATATAAAGCTTTCTCGTCTATTTTACCATGCCAGACGTAATGATAGAATAATTGTTGAATCGATGTAAAATACCGCCTCTGTTCGGGCGTCTTCGGTTCGTACCGTCCTAATATAGCATCCACATCAGAATCAATATCGGCTATATCTTCAGGACCCCTCGTCTGAGTCACAACGTAAAAGAAAGTATTTTCAGTGCGCGTATAAAACTCGTAAAGCGGACAAATCGTACGTATATCAGAAATCATAGCGCTTAATCCTTTATAAGTCTTCGGATAAATATTGAGTACATCTTCGGCTAATTTTAAATCGCCTAGCAGCGAATCCTTCACGTGCTGAACGACCAATTCTTCACTCCAAGTCGTATATTTATTCAATAATTTATCGGTGGAGGACGCATGCGCTGTCGTTCCCAAAACTAAAGGTACCGGTGATAAATTGACTTCGGATTCGTTATTCAAAGATTGATCGGGTAGAATTTTCCCGTCTAAAACTAACCATTCGTGACGTTTTTTGGGATCTTCGCCTTTTTCCGGGAGATCCGGATGCGGTTTCCGCCACGTATCCGGAATCGAGGACATTAAATTATAAGCGTCGGCGTCCTCAAACACTTAAAGTCGCTAATAGGACAGGGTATAGCCGTTAATAAAGTTATCGTTGTCTTTTTCGGATTTCCTAACGATTTTGTGGGAAATATTGCACCGCCAGATGTCGCCCACGCTCTTGCGAAATTCTTCTTACCAGGCATCGTCGCTAACGCTGTCACTAGTGTAGCACCTATTTAAAATACAACGATTTAGATATTAATTTCTATAATTCTAGAATAAGAATTACCTGCACGGTGACCGAATAGCGTTACAGCAGATGAATTTCCTCCGAAATGCTCGATATTCAATCGTACCCATTCTAACGCTTGTACAATATCGGAAAGAGCGTAATTTCCGGAGATGTGGGGGTAATCCGAGTCGCTTAACGATTTTGTCGCCAAGAACCCTAGAGTTCCTAGACGGAAATTCGGCCTAACAAAGACGACATCTTTCGATCGAGCGTACCTAGTAGACGGCCGCATTTTTCCAGGGGATTCCCCAAGAAAACTGTCCGCTCCGATCATAACAATGACTGGTAATGGTGAATAATATCGAACGTAAGGTGTAATAACGTCTAAGTTGCTAATATGAAAAAGAAATATACATTTATCGAAGTTGCAGTTGACAAACACAAAAAATTATCTCAGAAAAGGAATATTGAATTATTTTTATTTTTTCACCATCTCACATCATCCAGCTTAAAAATGCTACCAACTTGCTATTTAACTAACTTCATAGCCGTAATAATAAAAGTTAGCAATGATGAGCAATTAACTTTCGACGCTCTTCTAGTTGAGGGACTGGAAGTTGACGCCTCTAATACCTATTTATCATTTTAAACAAATGTGATCAAAATTAATTTGCTGAAATAATCAATTCTCTAGGTTTAACAGTGCTTGGTTATACAGATTTATTTTTCTTGAAGGAGAAGAATCTATTCTCTTGATTTCGAAATAATTTTCAATTATCAAAATCATACGTTTGAATTAACTATTTCTTGCTACTTGTAAACAAATCCTTATCAATCAATCAAGAAATTAGACCTAAAATCTACCAAAAAGAAACTAATCATAATTTTCAAATATTGCTTCAGATACATAATTTCAAATTATGACTAAAAATTACAGAAATGAATCCGGCTTTTCTTTTTATGATAAAATAGAATTTAGACTAAAATAGCCATGCCATTTATTTCAAAATTAGGCAACCAAATATACACAATTTGAATTTATTCATATAAATATGAAAAATAAATTCTTTTTCCATTATAGTTAACAAGCTAAAATTTTCTTATTTCAATAATATGTAAATATGCATTCAAAAAAAATATTTACAACAAAAATAACTGCTTTTAACAACAAATTTAAATCTATTTTCATTTTCTAACAGCCCATATACAACAGGTGTTATAACGCCAGCTGATTGGTCATCCCTACTTAGTACACGTAACCGTCAGTTGATCTTTAAATCGCGCCAACGATATAGAATAGAAAGAACAATACATGTTTTCAATAATCGTGAAATTTAAAAGAATTAAGTGTTAGTGCCCCAAAAATTTTTATACCTTTGTTTTCATTGAACAATGTCCTTTCCAAGAGCTAAATTACAACGATTTAACGAAATTCACAGTAAGTATTTTTTTTGTGTTGAGAATGCTTTTTATTGCCTACAATTAAATTTTTTTAAATCTTCCTTTGAAGATTGCACGCCTTCTCCAGCCGATTACAACCCCAAAATTAAAAGTCATGTTGCTGGTGTGGCTGTTTCAACAACGGAGAGATTTATGGAACATAAAAGCCCTGCTGTTTCAGATATCTCGATTAATTCCTTAACAGTACAACATGCTTTCGAACTGTAAGTTATAAATACAATTTGCTTAATTTTATTAAAACTAATTTGATATACAGCCTACGTTACCAAAAAAACGAGCAGTAACACCATCGCTGTCAAAAGTGAAATCCGCTAATATATTTAAAGAGACCAATTTAGATAACGACGCCTTAAGCGATAAGATAGTCGAATGCAGTAATAAAGATTTAGTATATAAATGATCTACTCGAACAAATCGGAAGATATGAAATTACAACTTAATCAGTTGAAATTGCAAAAGATGATTTAAAAATACAGAAGATCAAGTTTGAGACCCTATTGAGAGAAACGCAGGACGATCATAAAATAGAAATCGAAAATGTTAATACGAAACATAAAAACGAACTAATACTATTGCAAATGGAAATTGAAAACGTTAAAATTAATTTGGAATTAGCGAAGAAAGAATGCGATGAATTTAAATCGCAAAACCCGATGAGAAGTACGGAGAAATTATCGAACAAATTAAGGAAGAATACGAACTTAAAATGAAGAATCTCCACGACGATCATTATAACGAACACGTAATTTTAAAAGAGCATATTATGAAGATTAAGAATGAGATGATTATGTCACGAAACGAGTGGGATAAGATGCGAACACAAAACCGGCAGGATATCGAAGAATTATTAGAACATATAAGCAAATTTCAGAAATTGAACGAGTTTTAATACAAACGTGATAACGAAGAAATTAAAACAAAGGAGGAAATTATCGATAAAAAGAAGTTCAAACGAGTTTACGATTAGAGAACGAGTTAAAACTATTAAAAGAAAGTCATCGGAAAGAAATAGACGAATTAAAATTAAGACATAAAAGAGAAATCGAAGATATCGAGTGAGATGTTGAAAACTATAACCGAATCGCATAATAAATTAGAAAGAGATAAGAAATCGCTAGAGGATGCGTATAAATCTAAAATAATAAATCTAGAGAATAATCACAAAGAAACTGTTACAAAAATTAGAAATCAGACCGATTTACAAATTAAACAAATCGAGGAGGATTGTAAAACGGCAAATCAATTAAAGAAGCACGATTACAGGAGCAGTACAAAGATATCGAAAACGAATGGAGGATAAAGATCGAAACTCATATTAAACATGCTGAAAAATTGATTGACGAACAAAAGAAATCAACGAATTTAATCTGACGTAATATAAAGTCGAAAAAGACCATCTACAAAAAGATTTTGATGAAAAAGATCGAAGATATAGAAAATAAATGGAAAATAAAGTTAGAACAACAAATTAAAGAATCGGACGAAATATTAAAAGAATGTCAAGCGATTACTAGCGAATATAACATAATCCAATGAATTAGAAAAAACGATGCTAAAAGAATACTTTTAGAAAGACTAAACGAGCTTGAAGAAACAAAAGAATTAAACAACAAATACTTATTGTTAAAAAACGAAATGGAAAATTTGTATACACAACTAAAATCAGAACATGACAACACATTAACAAACCTAGCGACTATTCAAGAGGAATTATCAAAAGAAAGGGAACTACTGACAACACGAAGCACAACAAACTCTTATGGAGAAACACACTTTTGAGATAACCATTTCAAGAAAACTAGTAAAGCTGTTGAAGCACTTACAAACGATTGTTCGATTCTGATAGGGATGTCGAACAATTAAAATTGAACTTCAAGAATGTGAAAAGGTAAACTACAAAGCGAAGATAAATGTAACAAACTCGCTATCGAATTAGACACCATGAAGAAACTTCCAAGATACAGAATTACAAAATGAATCTAATCTTGTCTTATGTCAAGATAAAATGAAAAGGTCGAAAAAAGATTTATTACGAAAAAAAGTGGATCGATATAAAGGGAAATCGGTGAAGGTCCTAGAAGAAACAAAAGAAATGAAAGAGCATTTACATCAACAACAGACTTTAAATTCTGAGGCGCAACATCTCATTTCTAAATTAGTTCTCGAGTTCAAGATTGTTGCGAAGCACAAAATCTTGAGTTAGAGGAAAGAATGTTAATATTGAAGAAAGATTTAGAAGAAGCCACGAGACGCGTTGTAGAACTTGAAAAAATTAATGAAGAATTAAAAGGGCAGCTTAAAGAACAGATGGATCATAATCAAAAAATTAAAATACAAGTGATGAGGAATCAGCCTTTAAAAATGAGGAAATCCAATCGTTGATAAAACAAATGAATCAGCTACAGGACAAATACGATCAGACGATCATTATCAATATTGCAATATTATAAATGTAAGGTGAATCAATCGGAAAAGGAAATTGAAGAATTAAATGTTATACAGAAAAATTATATCGATCAAAGTGGAAAATATGATGAGTTACTTCAGAAATACGAAGGATTATTGCAAAAAAATGCGGAATTGACTAATACGGTAATAATATTTATAATTAGTATAAACCGAAACACTTTATTTTATAATCAATTTCACAGATTGCTCAACAAGAATCCTTAATTGCACCATTCCGAGATCAACTAGAAAACACGAGGTGGAACGAGCGGCTCTCCTGAATCAGAAACACGATGCCGAGAATGAAGCTAAACTAATGGGTATGAAATACGCTCAGATTCTAGGTCATCAAAATCAGAACCAAAAAATAAAACATTTAGAAGATTTAAAGCGAAAAAATTTCGAATTAATAGAGGTAAGAATATACAAACTGAATTTAATCTGTATTCTTTGATTTATCATCTCTTTCGATTGCAGAATAAAAACGAGCTCGAATTAAAAACACGCGTTCAGGCTAAAACAATAGAGAAATTGAGGAAGAAAATAGCGATGTTAACAAAAACACCAAAGAAAGCTAGCGACGATAAAGAAAACTTAAACAATTCGAGTTTGAATGGAAGCCTTGTTTTCAGTCCTTTAAGGGATATGAATTAAATTAAATTTAAAATTGCCAAAGCTTTATAGTTTGTTTAAATTTAAGCCATATCTTAACCGTATTTTGTCACGTGTTCATGTTAAATGTTGGAAAATTGTTTTTATCGAGTTATTTAAAAAAAAAAACAGTGTAAAAGTGTCATATTCTAATTTATTTATGCTTTATAGATCGTACTTTTTTTTTAATACACTACGGTGAATTACAAGCTTCTAATTTTTTTATCTTCAAAGTAGTTATTCTTTAACAATAAGACTGAAATATAATTCATTTATAAAATAGGTTTTTTATTATACACGAAGCCAAATACTTGTTTTAAGATCTCTTCTATTTATGTACTATTTTATACTATATTTATATTACTTTGAAATAATAAAGGTGTGCATCTAAATAAGCGTTAGATTTGTCTACTTCTACAATAAGAACCATTTTAAAAGACAAAATTAAGTTGTCAGCAACTACTACCACGTCTAGTGCAGCAAAGATAACTCGATCGAGAAGCAATATTTTAGAAGAAATGGAAAAACGTCTTTGCATTTGGATTGATGATGAAATCGAACGCAACAATGCCATTGAGTCAAAAAATAATCATGCAAAAGGCCATAAATATTTTTAATCACATTCGAAATGAAAAAGAAGATACCAGTGAAAATTTTACAGCTAGCCGAGGTTGGTTCGATAATTTAAAAAAAGGAGCAACCTCCACAACATTCGAATCACCGGAGAAGCAGCGAGTGCAGATACTGCTGCCGCTTCAATTTTTCCTGCAACGTTAAAAGACATAATTGAATGAGGAAATTATCCACCAGAATTGGTTTTCAACGTGGATGAAACAGGACTTTTTGGAAGAGAATGCCAGAGCGCCAGGTTTCAAAGTTGCAAAGATCGCTTCACCCTTCATCTGGGTGGCAACGCCAATATGGCGACTTAAAATTAAAACCTCTACTTGTGTATCATGCCAAAACCCTAAGGGCCATGAAAGGATTTCTAAAATCTAGTCTACTCATCATTTGGGAATTTAATAAAAAGTCTAGATTACAAGAGACATTTTTCAAAACTGGTTTACCACACATTTTTCTCCATCTGTAAAACGTTATTGTGAACTAAACTATTTTGAACCAAAAGCTCTATTACTACTGGATAACGCACCAAGTCATCCCATCAACCTTCCGGACTTGCATTGTGGTGGAAATAGTTTTCCTACTACACAACACTACGTTGTTAATTCAGCCTATGGATCAAGGATGAGTTATTGCAAATTTTAAGGCACATTATCTTCATCGTACATTTCAACAACTTATTGATAAAACAGAAGGAGGAGATAAAGAAACAATTTTGGGAGAAATATAACATCCTGGATGATAGGCAATATCAACGTCGCTTGGCAAGAGAAGAGCCTATTGGTGGTCAAATTGTCAATGTAGTCGAAACAGTAGGACTAGGAGATGTATATGAGCAGGATATTGAGGAGCTACTGCAGCTTTCTGGCAGCAAGAGGAGCAGCCTTACCAACGACGACCTTCGGGAACTGGTAGAACAAGAAATTGAATAAGGCGAAAACAGTGGTTCTGAAGACGATGGACCAAAAGAAATTACTAGTACATACTTTCTTAACAAAGTTTGGAAACAATAACCGAAATAGTAGATCAAATTGTAGCGAATGATCAAAATTTTGACAGGACTGCAAAAGCAAGAAGAGGAGTTTTGGATATGATCGCCTACTACCGACTTTTTGCTTAATGACAGAAAAAAGAAAGCCGCAAGTCACTCTTGTCCAAAAAATCAACAATATCAGAAGACTCAGGACCTTCGTCACAAATATAAACTTGTGTTATATAAAATCCAAATTACTACAGGTATTACAGTTTGGTTTTTGGTCGCATATTCCCGTTTCCCTATTTACTATGTGTTAAAATGACCTCATATAACGCTGTTTCGTTTAGCGCTCCTATCTTCAGTAACCCATCTACCGAGGTAGACGAGGTCTTACTGTATTACATGACTCGTTAGTTTTTGGACGGTAGCAACGTTGACTTTTCGCATTTTCTGAAAGATTCTGCGTCTTCACTTCTCTTCATTTTGGGCTTCCCAACCCACATCATATATCTTTCTCAAATGAGGAAGGCGCGAGGAACTTTTGAAGTGTTGTCTTCCGAAAAAACTTAATAAGGATCGAACCATATCTAGTTGGCACGATGTGTTCGTGATTCGGTCTGGCAAACGAAGCTTTATGGTTCGATTCCATGCATAGACGCATTTTTTCTTGCTTTCTTGTTGCTTTATCTTGCTCTCTGTAGGTCCTAATAAGAATATCGCGTTTAGGTACGTTCGTCCCACTAACTGATAAATACCTCTACGAATATCAATCTTATACGAATTGCCTGACATTAACTATTTATGAAAATGATATAAACCATTCATATTAAACCTCAAATAATTTACTATGTTTTATTTCCAACGGCAACTAGATCAGATCAAATTAATTTTATTGGAATCTTTTTCCGAAAATTTGAGACACAACAAGCGTCACCCACATGCTGATTTTCTTTCCTGTAATATACATATAGATACAGATATTACCTATATTTAACAAAACATAAATAAAACTCAATTAATGAGTGTGTATGTGTGTATATATTTCAATTAAGCCACAAGAAACTATACAAATTATGTCTTAATTTTCATAATAAGAAAACGATATAATTTTACATCCGTTTATATCATCAGCTAAATATAATACGTAAAATTAAAGGTAATCACTGGTTACAGGGTTGATTAATAATAAAAGGTAATTTTAACAAATCTTTTGAACAATTACATAGTGGTACATCTACACAGAAACGAGTAATCCCTTCGGGAGGGTATGAGTATTTCAGTTTTATTTTATTTACTGTAGTTGAATTATTTCGTTTTTCTCTTTAACGCGTACGAAGAGTGTTCTATATAATTATTTTATTCCAAGCATATACAAAAGTCTCAAAAAACATAACCTAATACTTATAATGATAAAGTCCTTAACGAATAAATTATTAAAAATATATCTTACATTTTTTTTTTTCAATATCATCATTTTAAATATCGTAAAACTTTATATACATAAAATATCGGAGATCAAAATTTCATTCGAGAAATGTTAGTACTAGAAAATTTGGCAAGTGTAAATGCAGTCTTTATGGAATTAATCCGAAATGTCAGTAGAAAGAAACTATAATAGAAACACGTGCAGTCATTTAAATGTAACTAAAGCTTGTTGGGTGGTTAAAAAAACTATTAGTAGGTACTGAGATTCGCAGTTACTATACTAAACTACAATACATTTAGAATTTAATCTCTTTAACAATGATATGTCTATCTTAATTTACAAGAAATAAATTAGAACTTAATATACAGGGTGACAAATATTTTTACATGAAGATTTTGCAAAATATAATGTCCGGCAGTGGCGTAGCCAGGTGGAGGCTCCCGGGCCCCCTCCGAAATTGTACTGTATCCATAATTCGAATTTTATTGAAAAATAGTAAAATAAACTTTTTTCGGTAGAAACGATAAATATAAATAGATCTGAGGAAAATAAGTATCTATTGCAACACTGCACAGTGCACACTCTGTTTACCACACAACACCCATAAGAATTTATAATGATCTACATGATTTATAGTTGGAAGTTGGTTTTTCGAGCTTCAACTGTGACAACTGTCAGAATTTGGATGATTTAAAAATGTTAAATATACTTTTTCAAAACTTTCGTTTCTTTTTTAGTTCTTCCCAACACAAACTAAAATTCTGGCTACGCCACTGACATCCGGTATGAATGAAAATGTACACTTCCTTTATACATGAAATAAATTTACATAAACAACCTTTATGTGACTTTAGATGACGGCATATTTTCGGATATTTCAAAATTTGAAAAATACAGCTGCCCAAATATCATTGCAAATTCTTCAATTATTAATACATTCGGCAAAGATGGACAAGTTTCAGTGCAGTGCGTACTAGAGTTTTTATCCACACATAACCACAATTTTTTATCTTTCAACTGTACTTTAATTTTTCCTTCAACATAGCTACGAGCTGATACGGCATGACGTTTCTAATTGATGTCCGACTTGGTAATGTATAATCCGAATACTTGCTCCAGAATGAGACAAATGCTTCGTGGTCTAGTAAAATGAAAGGTAGATTACATAATATAGAACAAGTGTGCTTTGATATGGACGCTCGAGTTTCCATACCACGCGTTTCACCCACTCTACATTGCTCTCCGTACTGCACTAAAACTTGCCCCCCTTTGCCGACTGTAATTATGAATATGTTTTGATTTGATACTAGAAATCTCTTTTCCTTATAAAGATTTCTATACAGGACTATTCAAATATATCGAAATATTTAAGTAATTTTTAAACCATATAAATTTTTAACAGAATTTACATAAAGTAATAGTGTAGGACACAGAATTGTGTGAAAAGAGTTTGCGCTAATTCAATATTTCAATTCGCAAGCTTGCTATACGAGATAGAAGGCAGAAGAAGGTCAACTAGAAGGATTCTCAAAAGCAATAAAATTAATTTCGAACGCTTTCTTAAATTTCTTTTCTGTTAAACTGCTATTTATTATATTTTTAGTAAAATTAGAAGATTGTATTTGCATTCTTTTGTTCAATATTTCCCCAATAGTTGAATTTAGACATAAAAATAAAGAGTGAGCCAAAGCATGCTGCCCGGTCAGTAAAAGATTTGCTTGCTCGTAACGCGATCACAGTTCTGGACTGGTCTTCATGAAGCCCCAACCTAAACCCTATTAAACATCTATGGAATGATGTAAAATAAAGTATAATGCAAAAGAGAATAGCCAATATGGATCAACTTTTTGAAGAAGTCGTGATAGCCTGGCTAGCTATTCATCAAGAACGCTGTGCAGCTCCTGTTTAATCAATGGATAGAAGACGTGAGGCAGTCTTAAAAAATAAAGGATATCCCACTAAATATTAGTACATGTATCCTGCGTTAATTTTTTTTTTAATTTACGATGACAATTCTATAGACGTATAAATTAAAATTTTTTACCGTATTTGAATATTTGTTCTTATTTTAATAAATTATTTCAGTATACATTACCCCCACTTTTCAATAACTCCTAGCAAACGTAACAAATTTGTATAAAATATATCGTTCTTAATGATATGGCCACCAATGTAGTTTCTCAACGAGTTAGAACGAGCAAAGTTGGTAATAGTACGTTAAGTATAAATAAATTGTATTTGTGTTTGTTTTAGTTATGCCAACTGTCATTTTGTAAGCTTCCTCGTCTTCGACACTTTCGTAAAGATCCACAAACTTCCGGCCGCCCAGAACTAGAGAATTCGCTTCGTATTATTCTTTACTCGATTAGTTAGTGAAGACAAAATATGCAGCTCTATTTTGAGAGTTTCGATCTCAAGTTTAATCAATTTCTTAAAATCAATTGAAGAATTAATTAAGAATATGATTTGGCGATGAAACCTAAAAACACTTCTGTTTAATTTACACAATTTAAAAAATATTTAAGCTCAGCAGCACATTTGAATAATCCTATGTATTAATCAAGAACTACAGAAGACTTAACAACACAAAAATTAAATTACTAACTAGACAAATATATTAAAGAATCGATGTAGTCATCACATTTAAGTACATACTAAAAATTAAAGCGATTACTCAGTCGATATTAAAGCAAAACAAAAAATCAGAACGACTTTAGTTACTTTTAAATGCATAATATAAAAATCATCACGTACGACGAAAAAATTAGACGAGTATTAGAAAATATCAAGTAAAATAGCGTTTTTTTTAAATCGATTATGTTATAAATTATTACAACCACGTTGTAAAAACGAATTTAACAGAGAAATACGGGTAATAGTCGTTCGAAAAACTTTAATTAATCAAGTTGTCCGAAAGCAGTTAAATTTTCTCTATCCAGAAATCACATTGGGAATATTTCGATTCAGCCCTCACATCTTGTTCGACAATTAATACATTCCTACCATATAAAGCTTTCTCGTCTATTTTACCATGCCAGACGTAATGATAGAATAATTGTTGAATCGATGTAAAATACCGCCTCTGTTCGGGCGTCTTCGGTTCGTACCGTCCTAATATAGCATCCACATCAGAATCAATATCGGCTATATCTTCAGGACCCCTCGTCTGAGTCACAACGTAAAAGAAAGTATTTTCAGTGCGCGTATAAAACTCGTAAAGCGGACAAATCGTACGTATATCAGAAATCATAGCGGTTAATCCTTTATAAGTCTTCGGATAAATATTGAGTACATCTTCGGCTAATTTTAAATCGCCTAGCAGCGAATCCTTCACGTGCTGAACGACCAATTCTTCACTCCAAGTCGTATATTTATTCAATAATTTATCGGTGGAGGACGCATGCGCTGTCGTTCCCAAAACTAAAGGTACCGGTGATAAATTGACTTCGGATTCGTTATTCAAAGATTGATCGGGTAGAATTTTCCCGTCTAAAACTAACCATTCGTGACGTTTTTTGGGATCTTCGCCTTTTTCCGGGAGATCCGGATGCGGTTTCCGCCACGTATCCGGAATCGAGGACATTAAATTATAAGCGTCGGCGTCCCTCAAACACTTAAAGTCGCTAATAGGACAGGGTATAGCCGTTAATAAGTTATCGTTGTCTTTTTCGGATTTCCCTAACGATTTTGTGGGAAATATTGCACCGCCAGATGTCGCCCACGCTCTTGCGAAATTCTTCTTACCAGGCATCGTCGCTAACGCTGTCACTAGTGTAGCACCTATTTAAAATACAACGATTTAGATATTAATTTCTATAATTTTAGAATAAGAATTACCTGCACGGTGACCGAATAGCGTTACAGCAGATGAATTTCCTCCGAAATGCTCGATATTCAATCGTACCCATTCTAACGCTTGCATAATATCGGAAAGAGCGTAATTTCCGGAGATGTGGGGTAATCCGAGTCGCTTAACGATTTTGTCGCCAAGAACCCTAGAGTTCCTAGACGGAAATTCGGCCTAACAAAGACGACATCTTTCGATCGAGCGTACCTAGTAGACGGCCGCATTTTTCCAGGGATTCCCCAAGAAAACTGTCCGCTCCGATCATAACAATGACTGGTAATGGTGAATAATATCGAACGTAAGGTGTAATAACGTCTAAAGTTAAACAATCTTCTGTGCCGGTAACTGTACCGTCGCCGTGAATTTGTATGCAAGAATCCGTAGAATTGTAAGCTAAATATGTTTCGTTCCAGCAGTATGAGATGTTATCGAGCGGTTGAGCGGATTTAAATCGCAAGTTGTTCAGAGGTGGTAACGCGTAGGAATTCCCCCTGAATGCTACGGCATCATCGTCTAGTATACTACAAAAAAAAAAAAATTGAACATTAGTTTGGAAGAAACAAATAGATGAATGGTTAAAGGATAATAGAGTGAACGAGTTCCACCCTTACAAAATCATGGAAAATTGGAAATTTTAAAGGACAAAAATTCAATAGTGATGTTCACTGATGAGTCTCACTTTCATCGAGACTGGTTTGCCAAATTTACATTTTCGTCATTTCTTTTAATCTATTCCAGTTTTAGATCCAAAATCTTGTAGCAATATTTTGAGTAGTTAGAACAACCTGAAACAACCTCTTTACACAGGTCACAGATAACTGGAAGAGAGAGCCTGTAAGCACACTTAAGAAATTAAAAAGAAATTATAAACAAATTATAAACAAGCTTGATTATAAAGTAACTAAAGGGGAGAAATATAACGCCATGCCTAATAAACTTCGTGTAAAGCTATCTGATAGATAGAAGAGTGGATGTGATGCTGTGAAGAAAAAACCAGGGGTATCACAGTGGGGGTCACTCTTGGGCCCCACTCTTTGAAATGCGCTGTAAAATGGAGTACTTGATATGGAACTAGGGGAAAACGCATTGTGTGTTGACTCAACGGATGATCTAGTGCTGGTGGTGGAGCATACAAGGATTAAAAATAATGAAATAGTTTTGATACCGGACAAAACCGAGGCGATTATAGTGAGAGGAAGAAGAAATAACGTGTTTTTTATGCTAGAGGATTAGGCTTGTAAGAAAACTGACTACAGTAGTAAGGGCAGACGACGTGGACACGCTGTATACGCCAGGCACTACATACGTCCCTCCGATGACTCATCACTGTCAGCTGGACCGCACTAGAGGTGTATCTCTTGCTCGCGAGATGGCGCTGGTGATCCCCTTTAGATAATACGAGGGGTGACAATTAAATAACCGGACTGATGCTGCTTCTGGCAAACAGTTAACGGACCGCGCCAGGTTTGAACATGTCTGTGCCTGGTGATGCTTTCCCCACCCTGAGATTACATGGAACGGCTGTGCGTCGTTTAGTCGCGCTGTAACAGTCACCTGTTCAAGTGCTTGCGCTGACGTCATGGCGGAAAATGCAAAGTGTCCAGATGGAGCAACGAGTGAACCTCAAGTTTCTTGTTAAACTGGGGAAAAGTGCCACAGAAGCTTATGCCATGTTAAAGGAAGAGTACGGAAGTGACTGTTTACCGCGAACACAAGTGTTTGAGTGGCATAAAAGATTTAAGGAGGGACGTGAATTGGTCGCAGACGATCCGCGCCCTGGACGGCCGTCAACATCCAAAACGGACGACAACATCCAGAAAATTGGTGAAATGATCCTGAAAAATCGTCGTTTAGTTGTGAGAGATCTTGCTGAATTCTGAGGTATTAACAGAGAAACTGTCCGTCAGATTTTGCATGAATCATTCAATATGCGTAAAGCTTATGCAAAAATGGTACCAAAACTCCTTTCTCCGGACCAAAAAGAATCCAGAATGAATATTTGCAATGACATTTTAAGCAGCATTGATAACGATGCAGAACTGTTAGACAGAGTGATTACGTGTGATGAATCGTAGTTTTTCATCTACGATCTGAAACAAAACGCCAATCCTGAAACAAAACGCCAATTAATGCATTGGAAGAACGTTCACCCGAAGCTGTCAATCACCACGGAGGTGCTCGACAAGCTCACAGAAGAGGACATCCAGCACTGCTATCAAGAATGGAAAGGCGTTCTTCGTATACAGAGTGCTGTAGGGATCGGCAGGGTGATTATATTGAAGGCGATAAATAGTCAAATGACAAGATTGATGATCAATAAAAAGTTTTGTGTACATCAGTCCGGTTATTTAATTGTCAATTCACCTGTAGGGATCTTATTGAAGGCGATAAATAGTCAAATAGATGGCGCTGTTAACGCCTCTTAGCAGCTAGTCCCCCGTAGGTCTCCGAGGAGTACGCCCCCTGGGAAGAAGACCCCCTGATGACGAAATCACCAGAGCAGGTGTTAATTTTTAAAATTTGAATAAATGTGAGCACTCTTAATAGGTACCTCATTCAACGACAGCTAACAGACACGAATGGACGTACCGAAGCTAATTGAAAAACACATAATCCGTTTGAAAGATCTTAGGAGAGCAAAACTAGCAAACCATACACAACATTACCCCTTGTAAAAAAAATAATAAAACTGATATTTACCCTTTCACTTTTCCGCAGCTAGTAATGGTTTCCGTTCTAACATCATTGTAAGAAATTGTGTGTAGTATATTATGTTTACCGGGGATAGCGATCATCACTATAATAATCACCAGAAGAACAAATATAAATAAGGCACCTGAAAATAACAGACTCAAATAAAAGATCTCATCAAATAAACATTATTTACTTACTAATTACAACACGATAGGCCTTTATTGAATCTTTACATGAAGATTTCTCAATTTCTTCTTTATCCTACGATGATAAATGTTACAATCGAATCGTTATTTAAAAATACTCCGATTAATACTTACGTTTAAAGTTCTATTTTTCGAATCGTCGTTTTTATCAGCACTTTTATCGTTGTCATCTAATGTCTCAACAGACGCTAAACCCGCCGTCTGAGTTTCCAAGTTTTGTTCATCTTTTTTCTTCTTCGGAAAGACGGATACTAAAGGTAAACATATGCTGTCAACAAATTTCTTCTTTTCTTTCGGTTCAGATCCTTTCTCAACTGGTAAATTTTATTAATTTAATCGTCAATAATAAAAAGTACCCGGAAATAATCGAAACCAATGCTTACCGTCATCGTCCATAGCTCTGGATTTCCTGAACGGATTCGGCAATTTCACTCTTGGCTGATTCATAAGCGAATCATCTGGTTTCTCTTTGTCCTTTTGGTCTAAAAGTTCGGTTCCTTCGATGTCACCTTGATGATCAGAATCCCCATCCTAAAAATGATCGACTATTTAAACCTACTTTAAATAAGATCACGGATACCTTCAGTGAAAACTACATTAAGAACTATATTCACTATAAACTATATGATGATAATTTACAGGTGTTATAATCTGCTACATCTTGGAGAAGTATGATTCCATTACAAGTGCTAAATATACTGAAGAAAACTACAATTTTTTTAAAGTGTTAATACGACCAGTGGTGAAAATAAGCTGTGGAAATACGTCTTTACGACTTAAAACTAGCACTACCCGCTGCTTTGCCTTACCTGATGGAATGGTATAAACTTGTATATCTAAGAAAATAGAAACATGTATTTATTCAGAAATAATATTGTGTAAAAGGTTTGGTGGAATAACAATGATTGAGCGGCTTCAGTTTTGATTTACTTGCAACTACAGATCAAATATGACCACCTACATACATCACTCAGGAAGACTTTATACAGATAGACATTCTTGTAATCCAATTTTCGAAATAAAGAGAAATAATGTCGGATGCGAGTACTGCACTGGTTTTCTTCGAGAAACGTCGAAGCCTGTAAATCGCTAGAATATTGTCGAATAAGAACATTCTGGATACACTAAGGATATCAAAAGCTTGCGGTTCCCTAAAGGGATCATTCAGTCTCAGTTTGTCAGCAGTATCGAACGGCATTGTAGCGATATATATAAATACGAGTATAAATAAATATACAGAGTGTATGTATATAAGTGTTAGTTAATGTAAGTAAATAATTCTACTGTTTTTTTATGGCAAAAATGTCTAGCTTTTAAAATTGACCTAAAAGCTAATGACTTCGTAGCGATAAATCCTTTTTTGGAAAAACTTTTTTTTTATTTAAATTGTCCCAACAGATGTAGGTACCTACACTTACACTGGATAAATTTTATTTTATTTGTTGCTTAAAAAGTGCATTTTTTTGGGTTAATCTTGGAGTATTGAATACGAAAATGACAATTAAAATTAAAAACTTGATTGTAGTTTTCACGAACACGATTTTTTTTTATTTTATAGCAAAAAAATAGATTCTTTTACACAACATCGTCTCCTAATATGTTCCACTGCTGCAATTTTGAGTTTAGTAAGTCTATCTTCCTTTTTGGAAGATCTAGATCTCTCATGAGATCGTCTAATTCTGACTGGGATATTTTGTGCGGTTGGGGGTATGATGTACTTGAATTTGCTTGTTTCTGGAGGTTCTCGAATCGGAACTTCGTCACTATGGGATACAAGGCTCATATAGCAAATGGTTAATTTATTAAATTCAATTTTCCAAAGAGCCTTATGACACCAACTTACACAGATTTCGAGCAACTCAAGAAGCTCAGGACTGAAATTAGTTTTCTGAGACAGTAACAACAACACTTACTATATTATGAGGGCTTCCGCGTTTTAACCGTGTAATATACAGCGTGTCTACTGAAATTGGCGCCATATGGAAAAATCGTAATTCTTTATAAAATAGATTTTTTTTACTCTTTCAATTTTAAATTAAATTTTGGAAATCCTACTGGTGAAGCACCTTATCTCTTAACTGTAGGTGGTGGAGTGATGAGAACTCTCACTTTATCATAAAAACTCGCGAACAGTATTCATTAAAAACCAATGTGTGGTCCGGAATTTATAAAGATAAGTTAATTGGGGCTATCTTTTTTCGAAACACTCTGACGCAGATCGTTATTTGGATTTTTTGCAAAATGAATTGGCTGACATTCTAATTGATCTACGCATAGCTGAACGACAACAGATGTGGTTCCAGTAGGACGGTGCATTATTTTGACATTCAAGGATTACTGAGATTTTAAATGCATTAAAAAGGCGTATTTTTCGGACTTTCACCCGGGAATCTCTAATAACTCGAAAACCATAAAAGATAGAAGGTAATATGTCTAATAATCGATGATAGATAATTATTAAGTGTATTCAAAAATGCAATAATATATAGGGTGTTCAATTAGAAAAAAGTGACTTTCATCGATGTGAACATAGTTAAAATGAACGTTAATTTTGGACGACCCTGTATAAATTATGACAAATTTCAGGACGTAAATTTGAAGTATGCTATTTCGTCTATTAACATGCCAAATACGTGGTCTTTAGCTGCAATGGCTTCAGAAATACAGAATTTTGAACATAAAATAGCAATTGACCCTATATTTGAAAAAAAACGGAATAACTCAAAAACCGCCGATTTTTGACATAGGGTGTCTTTGTAAGTTTTGATGCAGAATTGCATGCCCGACGCAAAAAACTCATAAAAAATATACCATGCTATTTAAATTAAGAAAGTTGACGTCAATTTCCGGTAAACCAGAAGTGGTAGATTGTAGATTTGAAATGAGGGTGATATTGCGCTGCGACCTATTGATCTATTGTGCCCCCAAATGAGTTGTAAGCTGCTGGGGGTATGCCCGAACTAAACAGTTCCCCATCCAGTCCAAGAGCTTTGATAAACTGCATTAGCTGTGATGGTTTCAGGAAGGTATGTCTTCTTCGTCTATAACGTCTTTACCGAGATGGCTGGCTCGGGTTTCTATGATGGCGGTGCAGTAAGATGTCAGGTGTTCCGGATTTTCATCCTCAGCCCCGCAGAACCTGCAGTCGCTATTCTGCTTTAGACCAGAAGTGGTACAATGGCGCAAATAATTTTGCTGACGAGTCCAGATGATACCAGTTATAACTACAAGTTTTCAGAAATGTTGAATTTCAGGAACATCAAAAAGTTCTAACGAACCAGTAAATAAAAGTACACAATCTACTAAACTCGACGTTTCGCCACTAATGTAAGTGCCTTCTTCAAGGGCAAAAGTTGGTACAGTTAGTAGATTTATTGCGCTCATAATAGTGACTCTACTTATCAATAACTGTATCAAAACTAGATTCAACATACAACAATCAGCCTTAAGACAAGTCTCAAAAGCTGTGCAGTCGCTAACACAATTCGAAGCGTTTACTAGATTTAAACTAACAGAAAACGTCATGAAATGTAAGCCACAAGTGGTTGAAAAGCGAAAATATATATATCAGAGCACAAAGGAGAAATTCTGACAGGGCCAATAGTAATGGAAAGAATCAAAAAGTCAGAAGAAAAAAGTAACAAATTAAAGGGGCACGGTCTATTAGAAACGATTAAAAATAAATCAGAATGTCAATCCCAGGACCAAATCAAAAGTAACCACGCATGGTACATTGGCTAAGTGATGGATTTTCATGGTGAAGGTTTATATGAAGTTAAATTTTTTATGAATACGCTTCATGGAATCGATTGGTTCCATCATAATGACATCCAAAATGTCCTAAACTGTTTTGTATTCTATGAACCTTTTAACTTGAAAAGTAAACATTTTTTTTTGAAAACTTGTAATAAACTGCAATAGAAGTGAGGCCATCTAACAATTTTTAACTTTATTTGTCATATGGATTGTATTTTCCATAAAATTCTTCAGTTTTACAATTTACAATGTAAAAAATTGTTTTGTTTAAATTCTATAGGCCATTAAAATAGTTTACTTGTTGATTAATCAGATAAAATATAATTTTAAATGCCACTAATCAATGTTTAAGGTGTTAAGAGATTCTCTAAAATAATTACTTGGGGGACGAGAGAAATGCTGTAATTTTGCACAATTGGCACCAATTTAGCAATTTGGGCTATGCTTCAATAAATTCGAACTGGGGCCGCTTAATCATCATTATCCCGCCGACCCTTTGATTGTCATTTTAATATTATCGTGTCCACGATACAGCGTAATACATTTTGTTGTAATGTTTTTGTATTCTCTCATCTAATTTAATTCTACAATAAAAACTTACGGTCGATTTATTGTCTCGCTAGGTAATCGAGTAGGCTATTATAAATTGATATCCATAAGTTAGTGTATCAGATTATGAATGTTTTATGAAAAAATGAGTGAGTTTATTTTTTGACATTTACAATACAATTCAAAAACTTCAATTTTTACTTTGACTTAAAAATAATTTTAGATGTGTACTACTTCCGGTTACACCGGAAATTATGTAGGATAGGATAATTATGTAGGAAACTCCGTTTTATTAATGCAGTATTATAAATTCTACAAAACTATACTCGGTGTTCAGAAAAAAATGCCAAACTTTTACGGGCTATTACCGTAACTGTCAATTTTTTTACAAAAATTGAAATAACTCAAAAACGGCTTGTTTTAAAGGTAAAGTTTATTAGACAAAATAGGCTTAAATTTGTCTCGCCGACACAGTTCAATAAAAAAAAAGGTAATTCTATTTAAAATAACGTCGTTGATACGTATTTCCGGTATAACCGGAAGTAATGGAAATCTAAAATTATTTTAAAGTGAAAGTACGTAATACGAAATTATTACCTGCAAAACTTTAAATCGTTTACTAGTCCTGTATATTTTTTTAATCCTAACTCATCGTGACATACCCTGTACATAAATTTTTGAACGCGACTGTATATATATATTTTTTTAATTTGATTAATATTTAATGTAATCTATCTCTCTCCTACAGCTTAAATCTTTTATATTTATTCTAGAGTATAATTTTAGCTCTTAACCACAGTTAATAAGAATAGTCTTCAATGTCAAATAAACCAATAAGTATTATTTTACATCATATCCTGTATTTCTCACATATCAAATTCAAACACATGTATACAAAACTCTTAAGTGAAAAAAAATGTTTTTTAAATAGCATATATGTACATACTTTGCATTTTTCTTTAGATCGACTCCTAGTAAAAAATCCTGGCATTTGTATACCACCAATTGGTATCTTTTTTGGTTTTACTTCTCTACCTTCTTTAAAATCAGTCTTAATTTTGGACCCTTCATTTTCACTTTCTGAAGGCTGGACAGATTCGAATTCCGTAACTTTTTCTTGAGCTTTATTCTCCTCGTTCAACATTTTTTCTCTCTCCTCCAATTCAATTACTTTTTTGTCGTCCGTTTTTGTATCTGTATCACCATTGGGTGTGCTCATCTTCACGAATAAAATTTAAGTTTAAAATAAATGTCGACAATGCGGGGATATTTATATACACCCAATAAAAAAAAATCAAACTAAGTATCCGGATATAAATATATTCGTGCGGAACCAAAACAGAGAAAAGAAAAGGAAGTAACGAAAATAAAAATTTAAATATCGATTGAGGTGTTAATAGCATCAACGACCGATATGAAAAAGAATATGCAATATTACATCGAATATGTTGTATTAATCGGGAAATAATATATTTACCTCTTGGAAAATTACTTATAATACAAATTTAAAAGGAATTACACTTTGTTTACAATTAAAATTCTCACAATCAATACACACAACAA
The DNA here is from genome assembly GCA_023690525.1 of Holotrichia oblita. Lineage (NCBI taxonomy): Eukaryota > Metazoa > Arthropoda > Insecta > Coleoptera > Scarabaeidae > Holotrichia > Holotrichia oblita. Next base: position 14,349,310 of record CM043018.1, read on the forward strand.
AACATATTTTTCCACACAAAGCTTGCTTGACCCCACCACTGTACAAAACTGCCACCACACGAGTTGAATGCACTTCTGTGCTATATTAATGTTACTAAATTATAGATTTTTTTAAACAACGATAAAACAAGAACAAAACAAATTGTAAAATATGTTCTTAATAGGAAAACATTTATAATTTTAAAATTAATTTATATCACTATACATCCCTACTATTTTCATATACAGTCTGTTTACATTATCATCGAATAGCTATTGAATTATTCATGATTATTTCCAGAATTATGGGATATAAAGCGAACAACAAACAATTATCGTATATCACTATTTTTGTATGCATACACATATATGAGTTTAAATTTTTATAATCATTATCACAATACATATAATGATAAATCGCTATTTAAAAACATATTCTTAACAACGTTTGTTTGCTTGATCAATAAAACGATTATAATGACCTGAATTAAATTACTCATTAATATTATATTTAAAATTAAAAATTTCATTAATCATGCAGAATTTAAATGTTATATTTCATCAGGTGAGTTCATCCGTAATCGTTCTTTAAAATTTTAGACAGGCTGTATACAGATTTTTACAAAGTTTGTTTTTATTTTTTGTTGAAATGTTGGTAGTAGAAGTGATGCTGATGTGTGTTTACATTTAAAAAAGGTAATTTAAGCGAAATTCCTTCTTGAATTTATCTTTTATCAATAATTCTTCAATTTAATCATCAAATACGCAAGGTCAGATTCATAATTCTCCATTATTTATTATTACACACTTATCACATTTTCATGTATTCAACGATTATTACCGACTGAAACTTTTGTTTCTATAATGTTTGTGATATTTAACATGATATATTTTGACAGTTGTTATATTTTGGAAACAAATATTTGAAATTTGGATTTATTAAAATGAGCGCAAGAAATTCGCAGTGTAGTTTACAAACGGATGTAAACCTTGTAGAACAAATATTAGAGCAAGGACAGCGATTAAGAGCGGCGATGGTACAGACGATTTTAAATAACGATCCTTTTAATCTGGATCTTGTGAAAACACAAAACTTTAAAAGTTACAGCGAAACGGATGCGTTAAAACCTATGCATGCGATTAATGCGGATAATCAGCGCGAAACGAAATCGTTATCGTTAGAGGATAAACATAAATTCCTCGCTTATTTGAGAGGCGAGAAAATGACAAGAAACGATGAACGACAAGTATTAGATACATTCCGAGCAATGTCTAATGCAGATATTTGCGATGCTACTGAGAGATCTTATAATGCCGATTATACTTGCTCTTGTGATACATGCAAAGCGTATTATAAACATAATTTAAGCTGCGATTTTAATCATTCTGCGACTAGTTTATGTAAGATTAAGAATAACGTGCCATTATTGAATTTAAATAAGAATATGAAGCTTGCCGCGAAGCCAAAGAAATTAGAAAGCCAAACGGGTGTATCATATTCTTATCCGAGTCATTCTGTTAAGTGTTTAAAATATGTCGATTCTTTAAAAATATCGATACATAGTTTAGTATTAAATCAAGAAGGTAATAAAAAGGTGTACGGGAATTCGTTAGATAAGAAATTGAAGTTACCGATCAGTATTACGCATACGTATTTCATCGAATATCAAATTCCGGAAATTATTATGAAGGCCATTTTAAGAAGTAAGTCGAAAGTAGATTCTGGTCTCGATTCGCATAATTTAGTTAGGATGTGTTCGAAAAAGTTGCATAATGAAGGTAGGAAAATTTGTAAATGAATAATACAACGAAAGTTGTATCATCATTAATATTTCACACAAATTTTTTCTTTTGTATTAAATTTTAGCAATATATTTCAAACAAATATCACTACACGATATAGTGAACTTAGATGATATCGATTTAACCGCAGTTAATATAAAATTCCAAATCAGCTGTCGTACTTTAAAACAAAAAAGCAGCAATATACTAGGATGTGCCACATTCAATTTAGCATCATTTCTGAATTCGAAACATCTCTCTCTTAACCAGACTTTACTTGTAATGCTCAATAACGAAGTTCCAATTGTGATCGGTACCTTAAAAGTGTCCCTACAATTAGGTTGCGGACAACTATATTTTGGAAAAGAATTCATTGGTAAAACAAAATTTTATGATATTTCAGTTGAGTTGATTAAGAAGTAATTGAATAATTTTAGATGCAATTTATTCAAATAAGGAAAATATTAAAAATACATTGGATGGTGAAAATAGTGATGTCCCATCGGAAACGAAACATCAAAATACTGAGGTTTCGCTTAAATCACCGAAAGATTCCGAATTTTGCGATAAGAATTATGAAGTAGTTAATAAAAAGAATTTAAATTCAAATAGAAATACGTCCGAAAATACTACAGAAAGATTAACCACGACTGATACATCTCCAGTTAAAGAAACAAAAGAGAAAAGTTTAAAAATATCGCCGAAACAGAATTTTAATAAGGAGAAAAATCTTGCCCCACAGAAAATTTTAACGCCAGATTTGAGAAACAGAACACTTGATACAGATGTATTAATTATTATAAATTTGTGTCTTATCAAAAATTGAATTATTTATTTTGTTGCAGAAACAAGTTTTATTTGGATTTATATGTGTTGGAGAAGCGCAGTTTACACATATAAGGGATAACACATTCGTGACATGCCAGCCGTTTTGTCAGGATGATGTTCTATATAGCAGATTAGTTCATTGCAGTTCTAATCCGTACTACAATTTCCATCAGGTAAGATCGAAAAGTTTAAAGTTTTTCGTAATTGAACTTTTTGGACAGACGTCGTATTCATATCATGTACAATGACCGCCAAGAAAATCTGCTTCATACAGAAAACTTTTAATTTTTTTACCCTCTTCTTCATATGTTTCAAAATAATATTAGTTTCAACATGATTAATAACTATAAAATTATTGAATATATTTGTCATGTTACAACTGTGAGCCCGCGAAGACGTTAACATTTTTTTTAACGCTGTGTCATCCGCATATATTGCTAACGTAGTATGCCGTGAATGTAGAATATCGGACGTGAATAAGAGAGAGAATTCAGGTTCCAGAAGAGGAACACCTGCACATATAGGCCTGGGGGTCGAGAACTCGCCAAGCCTCTTCATCCTAAAGGCCCGACTACAAAGGTAGGACTGAATGAGAGCTGTTAAGTCGCTCCGAGTTGATGCCCAGACGTCGCATCTTAAATAACAAGCCGTCGTGTCACACTGAATGGAAGGCGTGGGCAAAATCAAAAAACACCGCGCCAATCAAAAGCCGCAGCTCCAGAACATTCTACACCTCCTCCGCCAATCGGTGGAGTTGGAAGTCGGCCGACAAGCCTTTACGGAAGCCGAACTGCTCATCAGGTAGTGATGACGTTACGTAGCCTAATCAATGCCTATCAAGGCAATTTTCGAAAGATTAGACAGGAGGCTTATCGGCAGGGGGGAAAATCCCAGGTCCTGACGGCATTATCTATAACGCCCTTTCCAGACTCCCAAATGCTCTGTTGGATCACCTCGTGTTGCTCATAAACTCTATCCTATTGCTGGGCTATTTCCCAAATGCCTGGAAGTACACGGACGGTGTCGCCATCCCTAAAAAGGATAAGAACTCCACCTTCCCACAGAACTACCGGCTCATCGCTCTCATTTCCACCCTTGCCAAAATCGCCGAGGCCCTCGTCCTGAACAGACCGAAGGAGGAACTCTTCGTCCTCGAAATCATACAGGACGAACAATTTGGGTTCAGAGAAAATCTATCCATTGATTTCCAGGTGTTCAGTATGACAGAGGCCATTCGAAACTCATTGTAGGCCCGTGAAACGATGGGTGGGGTTTTTCTCGATATTGAACGTGCATTTGATACGATTTGGCATTTTGGTTTTCTTCATAAAATGATTACTGCTGGCATCAATCCCGGGCTAGTCCGGGTCGTTCGGTCGTATCTCGCCTCAAGATGCTTTTCAGTAAAATTGGAAACGACAATCGCCACCCTAAGGTCCATAGTTGCGGCAGTTCCGCAGGGATCGTTGCTCGGACCGACTCTCTTCCTCATTTACATGTACGACCTTCCGAAAACTCCGTAAGTTCAGCTGGCAATATATGCTGATGATACAGCTGTATACACGTCATGGAGGAGTGAGGAATTAGTTCGTCGGCGTCTAGAAGAGCAGGTTAATACCATCGGTACCTGGAGCAACAAATGGAAGTCCAGGATCAATTAGGCGAAATGGGTAGCTGTTCGATGCACCAAGAAGCGAGGTGCACTCCACGAGAATATATTCGTCGGGGTTTTCCGTCTCCCATGGAGTCAGTCTGCATTATATTTAGAGGTCATTTTGGACCAAAGATTTCAAACTCCATGTTGACAGGATCGTCACTAAATTCATGAATGCCAGATCGATGCTCCTGCCGCTGCTCTGTTCGAGAAGCTCCCTTTCGCTAAAAATCGGGTCCTCATATATATGACATTCCTTTGTCCCACCATCACCTATGGCTCGCTGTCCTGGTCGAGTCTGGCCAAAATTCCCTTAAAGAGGCTGGAGACCCTCCAGAATAAAATCCTCAGGATGATCGTTGGGGCCCCCAGGTTCGTCCGGAATACCCAACTCCGGGCGGAGATCTTTGCGGGGATTCTGGAGCATGACGATATCGCCTTGTTTACAGATGGACGGTCTAAACGTTCTCAGACTCAGCATGGCATCAAGTAAGACGACCAGGACATCGATAGTGCTATCCGGCAATTGCTTTAAAGCGGTGTTAGCGATGCCATTGCCTTCTAGAACCTTACCGTTTCTCTAGATACTAATATGACGCTGTACGAGGTACAGCCGACCCACAGCAGAAAGAGGGTCACCACGTTCGACAGGAATATTCTGAATAGCGAGATTCACCTTCCCAAAAAGTTGTTTTTCCTTCAACAAAAAATACCAGAAGCACGAAGAAGAGGTTTTCATCAACAAATGTTTGCCCATACTAGCTAAACTATATTAATACATGTTAAAAAGGCGTTATTGATTTAAGACTGATTTTTTTGCTTGAGCACAAAGAAAAATAGATATATGATTTTATTAATAAATTAAGTACCTTTCCCTTCTAATTATCCGAATTCATAAACGCCCTATTTGTTACAGGTGCTCCCATTTGTTTACGATGACACATTCCTAAACAGATTGCGAGACAATTATATGATATTCGAGTTTTGGGAGAAATCAGACGATCAGGACAATTTTATAGGTATCTGCAAGATCTCCTTGCATCAATTCTACGTCGCTTTTCGCAATCCAGTCATCACTAGATATCTTAACAGAAACAAGGCAAGTATTAATTAAACTAAACTGGTACCTACCTACAATTTAAATTAATTTGAAAATAATTTTTTACTTTATAGCTTCCAGTTATAGGTTGTGATAGATTAGAGCCGATTTGTAACCCATTGAACGGTGAAATATACGGACAAGTAGAGATCTTAGTCGCTTTAGGGACGGATATTCAAGTACATAATCTAAAATTAGAGAGAGGTTTTGAAAGCGAATCCGTAACATCTAAATCTCCACGTTTAAATATCAATAAGATACCTACTGATAGATCCAGTCCTCCGACACAATCGCATATAAATCATAAAAATTTAAAAATATTTAAGAAACCACCTGATATCGATAAACAAGAAGATACGTATATTATTTCGACAAAATCAGATACAGAAGAATCTCCCGCAAAAAAGAATCAAGCAAGCAGAGGTAAATTTACAAATGCTAACAAGAAACCGACTCGACAAAGATTAAAACCGAAACAGAACTTGGTAGACGTTGCGATACAATCCGATCACAATATGACCGATCCTCAAGGTAATAAAAATCTGGGTTTGCCGCCAACTTCTGATGTTTTAGGAGCTTTTTTGACTCAACTTCTACAACACAAGCAAAAGAATTATGTGGAGAATTCTACGAATACTGACAACAAGCAAATCGCTCATGAGCAGAATAATGTGCAAGAAAATATTGACGGTACAAAAATAAGGAAGACTTCTGATTTGCTCGATTCCCTACAGCAAGCGTTATCTATAAATAATCTGCCGAAAATCCCGAAACAAACGTCGATGCAGAATGTAGATATTTTTAAGGCTCATATAGTGGTCGAAAATGCTTTGCATCTGCCCAGTAGGAAAAAGTGTAAAGCTAGGATTGTTCAAGGAAAGCCGCGTTTTGAAGAATTGTTACCCAGTCCGTTTGTCTCGTTTGAAACTAGTTCAGGATTGAAAGTTACAAATGTTGTGCAAGAGAATAAGAATCCGGAATGGGATTATAATTGCGAGGTCGAGTTGCCGGCTGATCTTCTAACAAATGTAAGTCAAATTATTTATTAACAGAATTTTCATTTCAGAAATGCTTATCATTCCGTTTTGTATAAGTCTTATTTATTTCTAACACAATATCGATAATTGTGGGTTAGGAAATGTAACAATTATTTTATTTGCGTGTTAGCAGCGGTGGACTTGTAAGATAATTGTTTACTCTTCACAAGGACATGTCATACAGTATTATTTTTTGATGCCATTCTATAAACCTTGCGGCAAAGTTTGTTTTGTACCGGGTGGCCAACTAAGAATGTCGCAAACATGTGGATGGCAAAAATTTCTTCTATACGTTTAAATTATTCTGCTCCCCTGAACAAGATTTAGTAAATTTGGTCTTGTTAGAAAGGATTTTCATTGTGCTATGGTTAGTGATTGAAGCTGTTTAATTTTATCTTGTCCGTCACCGTTAGAGGGCGATAAAAAATACGTAAATTGTATGATTAACACGTCACTTATTAGATTGGTTCCAATTTGTAAGCACTATATTGGGGGAGTAATACTGTTTACAACGAAACTAAGTTTGCCAAATTCGGTTCAACAGAACCGTAGTTATAAGCGTTCCTTCAATACAAAGTTTTCCGTCCTCCTCTCCCCTTATTTGACAAAATACAAAAATTTGTTCCATGTAAAATAAGCAAAATTTTTAGCAGATTCCGATTTTCATATTTATGAAAGACCTGAGTCGTTGGAAGCGCTCCAGAGTATCTCCTGTTCATAAGAAACGCGATACTTCTTCCTTATCTAATTATAGACCCATTTCTATATTATCTAATTTCGCAAAATTGTATCAGCGTGTATTATACAAACAAATATACTGTAATGTTAAATTTCATTTATAATAAGATTAAGAAAATTTGAGTTTTACTCTTTTTAAATTAAAAATTAGGGTTTTAATTAAAAAATTAATCTCGGGGGTTTGCGAATTCTTATCTCTACAGCAGGTGTAGAGAACAGAATACGAGAGCTTATCGTACGTTGCAAAATACCCAAGTGAAAAACATAAAAAAAAATTTCTAGTCAGAAATGTGTTTTACAAAAAAAAAAATAAATTTATTTAATTCAATAAACCTATAAAAATCAATTTACACTGTTCAGAATTGCGTGGTAATCACCACAACTAAATTATTACCCTTTTTAAACTTTTAGAATTTATGAAAAAAATTTTCCAACTTTTAGTTTTTATATTAAAAAAAAATTAAGTTTAAAATTTTTAATTTTAATTAAAATAAATAACGTTTTACTTTAAAAAATGTAGGTACTTAAAAAAAATTATTTTTAAACTTTTCAAATGTGGACTTTTTGGATTTTAAGTTTTATTTTTCATAAAAAAAAATTTTTTCTTGAAATTTTTAGAGCTTCAAATTACTTAAAATTAATTTACCTTAATTTACGTGTGTGAATGTGTGTGTGTGTGTAAGATTTCGAAAGCTTTCTGTCTTCGCGCGCCTGGACGGATGGTGGATGGACGTCTTTTTCTAGGGGTATTGAAATTCAGGGAAATTTTGATGTTTTAAAGTACTTTTATTCGAAGATAATAATAATAATGATCGGTTATTTGAGCCCAACGGTGCACCGTGGCCTAATTAATAAAATTTTATGTAGAGCAAGCTTCTGCTCGAGCTATCTATGCAAAAAGAGACCGTTTGTTGCTATTCCACGGCTTTCTATAGATGATTTTCAATTGTCTCCAAATCTCTTCAGAAATTACATTTCGATAGTCTTATGTCAATAACGGTAATTAACGATCGTTGTTGGATTAATCATCACCGTAAAGTTCTTAATTTTAATTACCATCTACTTTTTCTTCTTAAAATGCCCCTAACTGCCTGGTTTTCCTTCTTTTGTGTGTGAAATTTAATTGTGTAATTTTGTTACAGTATTTATGTGTATTTGTGTACAAATTAAATGATATAAAATTAATTAATTACTTTAAAACCTTTGATTGACCATATTATGGTGCATTTAACATCTTTCTGTCTTTGGCGTTGGCTGGACATAATAAGGCCTCTGCTGACCAACACCCCCCTTCTACGTCAGACGGCTACGATATGCGAAGAAAATACCGATGATGCCAACTTGAAGAGTTTCACATCCTCTATCTATTGGATAGTGTTGAATTAAAATAAAATGAATGAATTTTGAAATAATTCGCATGTGTGCAATCATGTTGCTGTTACATACTTATAAAACTGAATTTAAATTAATTAAAAGAAATACTCAGATCAGATAGCTGGTTGTAGTTTCATAAATATAAAATTAATTTAGTGGTTTTTATGTTTTCTAGATTACCTACAGCTGGATGCTCATCTGTCAAATGAAAAATGGAATTGTAAACGTATAATAACATCACAATACAATCAAGTTCATTCATTTCTCCTGATCAATATGGATTTATTGCTAGACGCTCCACTGTCACAAACTTGTGCCCTCTTTCACAGTATGCTAGTGAAGTTTTGGATCGATGCGGACAAGTTGACGCAATATACACAGATTTTTCTCGTGCATTCGACACTGTATGTCACAGTATTCTTTTACAAAAATTTGCGTCACTCGCTTTTCTCCTTCTGCATTAAAACTTCTTAAATCCTATCTACAAAATAGGAAATCCTATGTTTCCTATAATGGATACTGCTCAAACGAGTATGTCGCTTCTACAGGCGTGCCATAAGGTTCTAATTTGGGTCCATTATTATTTACAATCTTTATCAATGATTTACTTTTTGGTTTAAGTTGTCCTGTCCTGGCATATGCTGACTACGTAAATTTTTTTTTGGAAATTTCTTCACCATTTACAAAGCAATCTCAATAAAATAATTCTGTGGTGTCAGGATAACAAGCTAACTCTGAATGCCTCGAAATGTGCAGTGCTCCTACACTCGTAAAAGCTCGCCACTTGAAACCACGTATTCAATTAATGATTCTCGAAAAAAAGTTGAATATTAAGGATTTGGGTATTATTTTCGATTGTAGACTCACATTCATTGATCATATTGACTCAGTATAGCAAATCTTTAGGCTTTATTATGCATGTTTCGAAATATTTAAAAATATTCAGCAGTTGAAAATACTATACTCTTCATACGTTTTAAGTAAGATGGAATATGCTTCCATGTATGTCTCTTGATAAAATTCACAGAAGATTCTTAAAAATATTTATCGTTCAAACTCGACGGAGTCTATCCTGGGGTTGGTATCTGTCAAGCTTAATTACTACGACGTCATGAAATGCAGTCGTTATCTGCCAGAAGGGATTACCTCTGCTTACAATTTATCCGGAAACTAATTCGTGGTGACATAGACTGTACAAGTCGACTCTCTAAACTAAATTTTCGAATTCCGAGGCTATCGTCAAGGTACGAGTCCACATTCACTACAACAACATCAAGAACGAATGTTTTGCAACGTTCTTCACTGACAGTAATGTGCCGTCTTGCTGATCGTCGTCTAGAAGATATTTTTAAATAGTTATTGGGTTTACTTTCAAATTTATTTTATTTTCTTTAGTTAATTTAATATAATATGTACATTTACTACTTTGTGCATTTTATATTATATTTGTCCACTAATTGGACAATTCTGTTGGGCAATAAAGAACTATTATTATTATTATTAAGTTGGTAAATTTTGTGTAAAATAAGAATGAAAATTTTTGGTGATCGATGATTTTAGTTGGCCACCTGGTACAATGTGGTACTGCTTCTGTGTGTTTTCATCTAAATATACCAGAATATATCTAATAATGTTTTCAAATTTTAATTCTAGAATCAGAAACGGTTAATTTTCAAAATATGGAAGAAGTTACTAAATGCACCACCTTTTGAACCAAACCTCGAATCAGATACCATTCTTGGATTTGCCGCTTTGGATCTGACCGTTTTACTAGCAGGAATGCCGACAGTCTCCGGCTGGTTTAATATCGTCGATTTTTCGAATAAATGCAACGGACAAATTAAGGTTAAAAATTATTTCGATTACCCATATTTCCCAATTATCCATATTTTTGTTATAGATTAGTGTCACACCTCTAGAGAATTTAAATCGATTCAAAACACACGATTTTCCATTTTTACAACCTCAAAGCAATCCTTCCGCATCTCTTGGAATAAATAAGGTATCGCAAAAAATTGCGGTTGAGAAGGTGGATGAACCGGGTGAATTACTCAGTAGGGCGTTGAAACGAAAATTTACGGAATTAGATGAGATAACGCAACGTTTAAAATTGAGGTTGTCTCACGTGACAAACGACGAATCTGATAATTCTAACGATGACGCGGTTGACGAATTCGAAAGGGATATTAATACGCTTTGCGTCGAAGAAGATTACGATATGATTAATTTCGAAACTGAAACACCCTATGTTCCTACTCAAAACGCATCGCATGCATTGCTTCAAATAAACAGCGATTTTATGTATGATAACCGAGATGAAACGCCGATGTTGTCTCTAGGTAAAAACGTTGATAACTATAAAGTTACTTCAAACGATGAAGTAGAAAGCAATGTAATAAATATGAACAGTATTACTACAGGAGATACTGGAGCTTCAAGCTTGAATATCGATTCTAGCGAACGTAATGTAGGTTATGTTAATCAGTTAGATAAACAATTGATAGAAGGTAGACAAAAGATTGATAGCTTGTTAGAAAAATTAAGCTTGTTGAATCATAACGAAGCGGAAATTTTCGATAATCGTTACGTATCGGGATGTTCCGTAAAACTCGATACTTCGAAAGTCTCGACCGATAATATCTTGAAGGATATCGGAAAGGATGTAGATCCGATATCAACGGATGTATCTTCAGAAAATAATTCATCTTTAAATCTACATACGGAACATGTAAATAAAAAACCGTTCGAAATAAGCAGCTCAACTAGCAGTAATAGTGGATTGCTTACGCAACACTCGGAGTTTCGTTTAGCGCCAGATGGCGCTGGTAATACTCCTGAAATTAAACTTAAGCCTAGCAATACTGTAGTTAGTTCCAGTGACACATAGCGTTAATCCTTAAAAAAACAAAGCAAACTACTTTGAAGTATTAATTAAGCACAAAGCAGTTTATTAAGTTTACAATTACGCGCAAAGTAAATGTCAGTCTTACATTTTACGGTCGGTTTTATAATCGAATTTTTTGTTGTTATATTGAGATTATTTTGGTAGATTAGTAAGGCGAAATTGTCTAGTTAAACATAGTTTTGAGAACTTCGATGTTCTACTAGTTCTATTTGTAAAAATATATACTTTTTCCATATATCTGTAGGTAATATATTTATTTAACTTGAGTAATTAAGCAAGAGAAGAAAATTAATTTTGTTATGTTATTGTGGACTTGATGTTGGTTAGTGTTGATTTTTTAATATTTTATTTATTCCTACATTATATTTTATGTAATTTTATTGTACTTAAATATTACTATTGTATTTTTTAATAAATGAAATTCACTTGCTATTTGTTGTTGTTTATACATTTGTTGTATTTAAATAAATATAGAAAAGTCGTAAGTTGAGTACCAGATATTGTTTTGTAAAAAAATGGGACACACAATTTAAGATTTTGTTTTGGCAGGGAATTGATTAAAATATGTGTGTTATAGCCTATTTCTGTCGAAGGAAATTAATCCAGAAACAGCGCTGCCAACCTCCCCCTAAATCCTGCACCTACCAGTTTAATGCGCCAGATAACAAATCTCAAGATATTGCACGGGATCTCTGCAAGACTTCACGAAGTGATTCAACTCTGCTTCATGGAGACGTAAGTACTGTTTTTTGTATCTCGTCTTTTAGTTCATATATGGGCAACCTCCGGCCCGCGGGTTAAATGTTCTGATCTTTATCTTTTTGCGCAACAAAGCAGGCGCATCGCCACTTCTTTTCTGATATAAATCCATTTCTGCACTACTACACACTTTTCACTACACTTCACTTCACTTACACTACAATCGGCACTACCCTCTATGTAAATAAAGCTTTTCCCTTTTTATTTATTACTACTTATTATTTACCTAAGGCCCGCGACTTGATTAATGTCCTGAAGTTAGGCTCGCAATCCAGCAAAGGTTGTCCATATCTGTTTTAGTACATTATGTAATCTGATGCATCAATTTATGCTACAAAGATCATTTATAAGTTGATAAATACAAAATTGGACTAAAAATTGATCCTTAGGCTATACTTACCATGTCTTATGCAGGTTGCTTTGTTATTCTTTATTAGTTAATTAAATTTCTCCTTTACATTATCGAAATATTGGAAGCTATTTCAGAGTTGTGCGTAATAATATTGAAAAGTAAGCTACTTATCGAAAAAACACGGGAACAGTAGTAGGTAAACTATGGGCGTACGGACGCAGTCACTCGGCGTGGACACGCTGTATAAGCCGTATTTTGACAGCTAAAACCTGTCAAATTGTCATAATTATGACAATTTGGTGGTTTTTACACAGGTTTTAGCTGTTCCATTTTTGTTCTACTTCTGAATTTTATAGCACTTTGGAACGATATAGATCAAAATCAGAATAACTTACAACAAATTTTACAAGTTTGATTTTGAAAACTAATGAAAATGAAAAATATATAACTTTTTGAAATTTGGCTACAAATAAACTCAAAAAATCAATAAAAGATTGAATTCTAACTTTCGAAACTGGTAGTGATGTAGTATAAGCTGGTATTAAAAGTCGTGGCGACAATAAAAATTATAAATACTTTAATATAGAAAAGGTTAAAAAATAATGTGCCTGTGCTCTAACACAATTTGTGATATTGTAAGTTACAGACGTTCTTTTGACATTTCATGGACCTCGTCGTAAAAACAAAATATCCATTTCTATAATTATATAAAGTAAAAGTAGTAAAGTTCCAGTGAATATTTTTTACATATAATGTAAAGGAAATGTTGTTTCAAATACATATACTGGGCTGTGACATAGATTCAGCCAATAAAATCGAGGATTTTGACTATATCACAGCACACAATAAAAAAATGTAACAGAAGCATTGAATAATACTAAAATTATAATCTTTTACTGCGTATGTTAGGCAAATGCTCAATTTCTATTGAAAAGGGTGACCTCATTATCTATTATCCCATGGCATTATAGACTGCTGAAAAGCCTGGCCCAGCTTCACAAACGGATAAAACTTGGGAAAACTTTCCAAATTTAAATGTTTCGTCCCTTTACTTTACTTTTACGTTTTCGCCATATTTTCTTAACAAGTTTTAATTTCGAAATTTCGGAAGAATGTTTCGAACAATTAAAACAACCTTTAAAATTGGGGCTACAGCAGTATCGATGAAAATAATTAAGTACCGGGTGGTCAACTAAGAATGTCGCCCGGCCATATCTCCGGAACGGTTTATAGTACAGCTTTGGGAAAAAAATATTATTGACTAAAGTGACCCCGAGAAACATTTGGAAATTATTTAGCAAAGCGTAGGATGACCGCTAGAGGGCGTAACCGATCACCAAAAATTTTAATTCTTATTTTACGCAAAATTTACTAACTTAAGGTCTATCATAAATATGAAAATCGGAATTTACAGAAAATTGTGCATATTTTACGTCGGACAACTGTTTTGTATTTTGTCAAAGGAGAGGAAGGGAGGAGGGGAAACTTTGTTCTGAAGGAACGTTTATAACTCCAGTTCTGTTGAACCGAATTTTACAAATTTAGTCTCGTTGAAAACAGCATTAACCCTCCAATCTAATGTTTACAAATTGGAACCGATCTAATATGTGACGTGCATACTAGAAGGCGCTGTTTAAATTTTTCCGGGTATTTTGTTTTTTCTCGAAAATATTAAATGGAAACATATATTTTTGACAAGAAATTAAAAAAGTTGGCTAAATTACCAACAAATCAGCGTAAACCGGATATCGCTATCTTTTACCAATCCGAAGATATCTTCAGAAACGTATGGATGGTAAAAAAGTCTTGTATAAATTTAAATTATTCTGCTTCCCATGAACGAAATTTATCAAATTTGATCTTATTAGAAAGGATATTCATTGCCCTATGTGTAGTGATTGAAGCTGTTTAATTTTATCTTGTCCGTCGCCGCTAGAGGGCGATGAAGGAATTTAAATACATAAATTTTATGATTTTTGAAAAGAACAGTGCGTGGAATGCTTGGCGGCCAAAAAAACGGACTATCATGGATTTCCCTAAACCTACTGCTAGTGATTCAAATTGTTTAATATTGTCTTTATTTCTGTCGACGCCAGAGGACGTTAAAGAGAACAGAATAGAAGACATGTCGCTAGCAATTCGCAACATTATGTTTTTCTTTTATATGATGAGTGTGCTGTGCATTTCTCCGTAAATATTCGAAATTTTCTGGTCCCTGATAGGTGGATCTAACACGCCAGTCTATTTCCATGGCCACCCAGGACCCCAAATTTGACTTGTTTAGATTTTTATTTGTGGGGGCGAAAAAATATCTTATTTTTGCAACATGATCTACTGCTCGTAACAACTTGGTTGTGAGAATAGGAAATATCGCGTTCAAATTATTTGAATTATACTGTTGTGCTTTTCACTAAAATCTTAATCTTTCAATTCATTATTTTATAGTATGAGCATAAATATAACTTTCCACGCACTGTTCTTTTCAAAAATCATAAAATTTACATATTTAAATTTCCTTAACGCCCCCTAGCGGTAATGGACGAAACAATATTAAACAGTTTCAAGCACAAAACATAGACCAATGAAAATTCTTTCTAATCATACCAAATTCCGTTGACAGAAAGCAGAATAATTTAAATTTAAAGAAGAAGTTTTTACCATCCACACGTTTCTGAAGATATCTTCGGATTGGTAAAAGATAGGGAGATCCGGTTTCTGCTGATTTGTTGGTAATTTAACCTACTTTTTTAATTTGTTGTCAAAAATGTATGTTTCCATTTAATATTTTCGAGAAAAAACAAAATTCCCGAAAAAATTTAAACAGCGCCGTCTAGCATGCACGTCACTTATTAGATTGGTTCCAATTTGTAAGCATTGGATTGGAGGGTTAATGTTGTTTACAACGAGACTAAGTTTGCAAAATTCGGGCAAGCGTAACCTGAGTTATAATCGTTCCTTCAAAACAAAGTTTCCCCTCCTCCCCTCCACTTATTTGGCAAAATACGAAAAAGTTGTCCGACGTAAAATATGCAAAATTTTCAGTAGATTCAGATTTTCATATTTATTATAGACCTTAAGTTGGTAAATTTTGCGTAAAATAAGTATTAAAATTTTTAGTAATCAGTTACGCCCTCTAGCGGTCATCCGACGCTTTTCTAAATAATTTCCAGATGTTTCCCGGGGTCATTTTAGTCAGTAATATTTTTTTCCCAAAGTTGTACTGTAAACCGTTCCGGAGATATGGCCGGGCGACATTCTTAGTTGGCCACCCTGTACATTGATAAAATTACTACTCTCTGCCAAAAATGTACGAAATAAGCAGCTCAAAAACTAACATTTGTTTAAAATTTTACCACTTACTTTAAATTAGAAACAACAAAAATATACGCATTATCTAACTGTTTCTGTTAGTGCGTTTGTTGTGAATGAACTGCATAATTGATTTATTGTGTTGTAGATTTTAGTTTGTTGTGAAAAAAAAAAAATATTATACTTACACAATTTTTTCAACACTAACTCCATTATGTAACATGCTTTTTTATATTATTGTGTTAATAAGTACATAACAGTTTCTGTATGTTTTAATAACATCGCGTTCAATAAAAGGTCTGATATTATTTTGGTTTATTTCACCACAATTCTTGAATTGTTTTCTCTTAAACCTACTAAGTTTCTAGTACTTGTTATTCGAGCTCGAATTCTTCCATACCTAACATGTCTTAAACATGCTCTATGGGGGTGGGGACTGGTGGGGACTTTTATGACGCCAGACAGTACCACGAATTTCATTTCATTTTGTTCTGATAATGATTCACAATACGTACAACGTCAATGCCTATTGATCTCCGCATTTAATTAAAAATCGTAGATAATTTGTGAACCACTTCTGGGTTTCAAGCATGTCACTATTTCGATGTTGACTTTTCACCTGCCCATACTCTTGGCTTCTTTAGTATCTAAAAGTCACACTTTAATTGAACAATGGAACATTCTATATTTTCGACCACTTATTCTTGAAGTTGAAGCGTAATTTAGGAGGAAGGTGGTTTGACAGTTATAACGACGTAAAAAACGGTGGATATCTTTCTATGAAGAAGGTAAAAGAAATTGATTTTCTGCTAAGTATCACAAATGTTTTTTTGAAGAAATGATTTTATGGGTTTTTAGTAAAATAGTTTAAGCAATATTTTTTCATCCAAATAAATGAATAAAAATAATTCTTCAGAAATAATTGTCAACATTTATTAATACGTTAGCACTTAATATATAAATCAAGATACTTCTCAAGTCTTTTCTTTTTCTTGATAGTTCTAGTTGGTAGTAACCTAATAGCTGCTGTAGTACCTTCGTGTTGATGCATATAACCACAATTTCTCATTTTCTGTAAATTAAATAAGTATAACGTTGGCAGTGTTACTACGTTTTTACTTTTTACAAAGTCAGAATCTAAATATTTTAAATATAGCTATGTAGAAATAGGACTCATTAACTCACTTACCTTAAACAGTTTTAATTGCTGGACATTATACATTTCATGTAGCACATTTTCTTCGTGCATACATTGTTGACAGAGAAACTCGGAGTAATTTATGTGCCAATAATCGCCTTGGCAAAGTTCCGTACATTTACCACAAGTATCAGTTGGCTTAGGAATGCAGAATTCTTCAACGCAATCGATCATCTTCGCCAAGCCGAAGTTATACTCGGCTCTTGATCTTCTACATTGTCTTGTACATATATCATAGGTGCCCGGCCTAAACAAAACATGTTTTTTTTAATGCGTGGTGGGTGCTATAATTGTGTTTTGTGACAGCATCATATCGCCTTTTACAATATTTGTTAATCAGGTAGGTCGATCGGGTACCAATTCTCCGAGAAAAATATCGCACCGTCCTTCCGGAGAATGGAAACCCGGCTCTCCTATCGTTTCGCCACAACGATAGCCAGTAGATTTCAATTGTTTGTTGCCTTACCCTGGAAGTTCCGATTCGTAGAGAGGTTTCCTCTTCGTTTTAATACCAAAGGGTGCTGCGCCTTCTTCTGCGGACGGCCATTCCATAAACAAATTGTAACGGGTGGGAGACGGTGCGTGATCTCGTATTTTGTTATCAAATCTTGGAGCACCGTTAGCTAACGAACCGGCACCTTTCCTACTGCGAACCTAAGGTGTGTTTGTTCAAATTACAAAAACAACACTGATAATACAGGACAACAAATTTTCATTTTTCTTATTTTTCTATTTGAATTATATACAAACTTATTTTGTTTTATATTCCTACTAATTATTATAAAAACAAATATCTTCTATCACGTCTGGTACTATAAACAAGTGAAATTCATATTGATCATACAATACTAACACTAACTAAGTATATGCTATTCCGGGACGTATTTAGCAAGTCTTTCTTTTCACTTTTCTTTTATAGTGGGATGAAGAACATTCCGAAATTAAAGTCCAACAGTAGTCAGCAAGCATCTCGTTATTCCACTTGCCCTGATAGCGTTATTCAATTGTGGAAATATCCTGATGAAATCTTTCCCCGTGTTCGTCATTAACATCGCCAAGATTCGGGGAAAAGAAGTTCAGGTGCGAATGCAAGAAATGTATTTTAAGACTCATATTACAGCCTAATGCATGGTAACTTCTAAGAAGTTCACTAACAATTTCCCCGTAATCTTCAGATTTTTTATTTCCTAAGAAATTCTTTCACACTAAACCTCAAATTCTCGATCCTGTTGTAATAGATTAATCGGGGGTCCTATAAAAAGCCCCACTTTAAGTTTTGCCTCAAAGATATATTAGTAAATTTTTGTTTAAGGTATCGAAATCCTGGTCCCTCTTTGTCCAATGCTTTGATGAAATTCTTCATCACACCTAATTTTATGTGTAATGGCGGTAAAAGTATTTTATGAGGCTCCACCAACGAATTATGGACTACGTTCTTTTCTCCAGGAATATATTATATTCTGGTTGGCCATTGCTTAACAGTATAGTGCAAATTTCTCGCTCGACTATCCCATTCACAAAGGAAACAGCAATACTTTGTGAATCCAAGTTGTAGACCAAGTAGAATTGCAACTACTTTGAGATCAGCACTGATGTACCATTTATAGGTTTTGTAATTGATTTTATCAAGGAGACCTGTCATATTATCATGTTTCCTTCATGTGCACGGCATGACCAACAGGAATGGAGGGGTAGATGTTTCCTATATGTAGAAGGACAGCTTTCAAACTTAATTTAGAAGCATCCATAAAAAGACGCCATTCGTCCGGTTGGTGTGTGTAACCTAATTCTCGCATTAAACCGTCAACATTTTTGCAAAATGAAAGACCTTCTTCAGTTGAAAAATAGTGTGACAGTTCTTTCTGGCGATTTCGATATACAGAAATACGCGTACCCGCAGCTAACAACTTCCATCCTTGCAGTCTTGATCCTAATATTTCTGCCTGAGTTTTTGATAAATTGAGATCTTGAACTAGGTCATTTAATTCCAATTTATTTATTAAATGAGGCGTGTCCTCTTGAGATGGCAAATATTCTTCATTCGTGTCCGACAACTCTGAAATGTATTCTTCTATCTCGATTTCAACATGTTCTTGGTTCGAAACATCCATAGGACTTGGTACTGGCAAAGCTTCCGAATGAGGAACTGGACAAGTGGCAGAAGGTAAATTAGGATAGGTAATTTTATCCTTATTTTTACTGGAAAACCCGAAGATCTTTGTACAGCAAAAGTAGCAGTCTGTCGAATGATCCTTTTGTTCTCGCCAAATCATAGGCCTACCAAATGGCATAGCTATGTTCTTACCTTTTATCCAGTTCCTCAAAGTAACAGCACATCGTGCACAGGCATTGTGAGGGGCCCACAACTTGTCTTGATTTGTAATTTTTAATTTAAAATAAAGGCTATACGTGACGTGTCTGTAGGGTCTTATATTATACTCGCATATGCACAGATCTATTAATTCCTTGATTTGATTGGTTCTAGAGAAAAAAAGGGAGTGGTTTAACGATTATGACGTACAAATGAAGCCCAAACATGTTAAATCCTATTCAGACATGCCCGTTATCATGGTAATAACTTGATAATTTCTTTTAACTTACTCATAAAAAAATATCTTTAGACATACCAGTACATTTAATACATATAGAAACCTGACGTGAATTACAATGAAAAAGTCCATAACGTACACGTATCAGAGTGTAAGAAAAAAAAACCCTGTTGACCAGTGTAATTGTCAAACTATAAAGGGAATTATTTTGTTTTAGTTTTGACATTTATGAGTGTCAAAGATAAAAGCAGTAGTTGCTGTGGAAATTTTAAATTATTTCAAGTAAATTGGATAGCCTGGATAGAAAATGTTGAATTTGATCATTTCTGAGGTGACAAATAATACCTACCTTGTTAAGAAACTCAAATATTCCAGACTTGGTTTCGTA
This sequence comes from Holotrichia oblita, assembly GCA_023690525.1. NCBI lineage: Eukaryota > Metazoa > Arthropoda > Insecta > Coleoptera > Scarabaeidae > Holotrichia > Holotrichia oblita. The sequence continues at coordinate 14,369,261 of CM043018.1, forward strand.
GGAACACGGACTAACTTTGGTAACTTTAACGTCTCCAGTTTTTCGACAGGTACCCGCACCAAAGCATATTTTCGCTTGTTCTCGCTTCGTAACTACATATTCAAAACCTAAAACGGTAACATTAAAAGATAATTACACATACGATTAGAATTACGATCCAATTTTATTTATTTTCCCGGTGTAATATAAACTTATCAATACATACTATCGTAGTTGATATTTTGACTCAACATATTCTTAATAATACCTTTGTTGAAGGAACGGAATGTGTATCAGAAATGCATTCGGTGATCGGTTTGTGCTGATGGTCTGCTTCGGAAATAGGTTGCGTGCAGGAAAACGAAGGGTGGAAAAAAATCGCGGTGTGTCGTGACTGTCAGACAAGGCGAACATTTCGAATATAACCGATTTTATTGACATATTAGGATTGTGTGTTTCCGTGCTGGCCCCTAACAATATGCCCCGGATAATTTTAATTTCGTGCAAATCTCCAATCGTGATCGGTATCGATACGACCTGGGTATTACCTTGAAGTACATGAACAACCGGGAAAGAAGTTTCGTAATACGTACCCTGCATTCTCGACGATAATTTTGTCTTCGTTAGTCGCGAAAGATTTTGCGCGCAATAAATTTGATTAACACGTCAACGAAATGATAAAGTGTATATACCGGAAACGGTTACCGTAGGAACACAGCATTTTTTTTATTAATGGTTTTAGTTTCATTATTATTAATGTCGTTGGAAAATGGAAATGCTTTTAGTATTATTACTTTATTATATATTTTACCGAGGGGTTGTGTTCAGCGAGTAATCTGTATTCGATTTTTAAGATTATTATAAAAACAAAGAAACCAAATGAAATAAATAAAACTGTTTATTTTCCAAGTATTTAAAAATTAAGTACATACATCGATTTCACTAATTTATAAAACTGTTGAGATTGCGTTATAAAATTTCAAAAAAAATAAAAGAGAAAATACGGTATATATAAATACATACAATACAACCAATCTATGATTATCACAGGAAGTGCTAATTTGAACATTCATAAAAATGTACAAACTGTAATATAATACGACACTATAATAAAATATACAACTTACAAACTAAGTAATAACATTGGAATACAGAGAGTTTGCAAATACAATACAGGTGTTGAGAGATTCGTCTCGTTTTAAGATCTCATAGGATTAGAATAGTTACAAATTTTACTTAAGAAAAGGGGTCACATAAAACTATTCCTGCATTTATTATGGCAATATTTTGATTATTTTTTTTTTCATAAAAATACATTCAGAATTAACCTACTTATTTTTAAAAATTGCATTTGCAAAAGGATTTATTTTTACATAATACGTTTCATTTTCATATTACTGTACAATTTCAGAGAAAAAAATAACTCAATTAAAGATAAGTATTGTAAAAATTCGTATCAAATACATAATAAAATATATGTAATGCTTATAATAATAAACTATATATATTTATGTATATGTAATAAAATATGCTACTCACTTACACACTATAATATCATCGTGTATGTAGTATGAGTCATTGTCAGGTATAGAAAATATCAAATTAACGAATTACCTAATTATGCATAAATTACAAATTGTATCCATTTCTTTAAATTCGACTTGCTACATTCCGGATTCAGCAATACCCTCGTCATCTGAAAAGTATTACAAAACAACGTTATTAAATTTAATTTTAAAAAATCATTCTAATGTAAAGAAGGAAATTGTTAGAATTGTTTAAATTCGTGCTACGAAAGAAACTTACTTGTATGTGGTATGAACAAGAAATTGAGATACTACATTAAAATATGTAACAAGAAGAAATATAAGTAGGTTCATGCAAACATTCAGTTAATAAAAACTAGTATTATTTTCTTCGCTAATAGTAATCTATTATTAAAAACATTTAGATTCATTGGATTAGCGGTTTGTTACTAACGTGCTTATTGGATTTTTCTTTACAATGTTTAAATTTTTGAAAAGTTTGAGATATTGAATTTTTATTTTATATGACGTAGCTATGGAGATAAATACTACTTGAAGGGATCGCTCCTTTGTATGTATTTACTATTATACTACTATTTATTGTTGTTCTCCTATTATAATTTTTCTTTTTAATAATGAATATGTTCTACCTTGAAGAAAAGAAATTCGTAGTGAAATTTCATCATCGTTGTTTGTCTGTCGGACTAATTACCCGTTCTGTCCAAGCAAAATTTGAAAAAAGTATTGGTTATGAAACTGTACGCTGCATAATTAAGAATTTTGAAAAACATGGTTGTTTGTACCCACATCGTCATAAAAAGACCTTAATACCACAAAATGAGCAAAGGGATATTAATTATTATTATTAATTGGTGCTACAGTAGAAGAAACCTCGCGTACATCTAGTAGAAAAATTGCAGAGCAGCTGAGTGTTTCACACAATACGGTCTTGAGAGTTTTAAAGAAAAATAAATATCGATCCAACAAATGAAATATTTCCTAATGATAAACGTGACAGATTCGACTTTTATGAAGCACTTATCGGACGTTGCATCAATGACGAAAACTTTGTCAAAAACATTTTATTCACTGATGAATCCTCTTTCGTGTTGCATGGACGTCACAATTCCTCTGTTATATACACGCTATTGGTTTAAAGATAATCAACACGTAACTTCCAACGCTCACACTCAATATCCCCAAAAGATGAATGCGTGAGCAGGTCATTTAAGAGACCTAATTGGCTCTTTTTTTTATGAAAGGCAATTTAAACGTGGAAAGATATTTACAGCTTCTACAATACTGTACAAATCATTCAACTTTAGTCTTAATAACATTGGCTTATTTCACTTACAAAATTAGCTCGAGAACTTGAAAACCATAACAACTAGAATAATGCTCTTCTCGAAGTGTTGTATAAGGCTATCATAAAAAAGGATTCACGTTTTCTTGATATCTTAATAAGTTAATAACAAAAAAATGAAAAATATCTTAAAAAGAATTGTGCCTTTCTTTGCAGAAAACCAGTAACGACAGAAATATCAAAAAACTTTTCCATTTTTTTGTTGTAAGATTATGAAATTTTCTTGTCAAATTGTACACAGTTATCCATAACACTTCTGGTTGAATTGCACGAATTTGCTCCATAATATTGTCTTTTAATTCTTGTAGCACTGTGGTCGAAACCTTCAAAACGCTTTTTATCGTACAGAAGATACTTGGATGAAATATTTGATAATCGGCTGATCACCGGGGGCATGAATTCGGTGGTTTCTGCTTAACACCGATCTAGCTGAAATCGTTAGCCCCAAACAATATTTTTTTACGGGGTTATGTAAAGTCCTCAATTTAGGGATTTGAAAATAATGTTACTCATTCTATTGTAGAGTTACGTGAACAGATAATAGATTGCACGAAATATATCAGTCGAAACATTGGCCAATGTTTGTAAAATTTTGTTGATAGGTTAGGATACTGTGCATTTCAGCTTGGAGATTTATTGTTTTAAGTTTCCCTTTATCTTGATTTTCCATAGAAGCTTGTTTTTTTTTATATTTTAAACAATAAATCTGATTTAAAGGAATATATTCAGTAGTATTTTCCTACTATTAAAAGCTGTTTATAGCATTGCATCGTGTCATTACGTTTGTTACTGAACTCGTCTGTGGTTTATTGCATACGCTTTCGGATTGCATCCACTAACGCTAGGACGGTCGACCATACTGTATACCAGAGAAAGTATACTTCTAATGAAAGCTCATCGTGACAGGTCTCATATATGGTCAGTATTGCGTTTACAAAAGATAGGTTGATTGAAGTGATTTACGTTTTGAAGGAGATTGAATCTTGCTTCTTTTGGAAATTTACTCATCCACCACCTTTAACTTTTAAAAGATTTTGGAATAGTTTTGAAGCAACTGGACACGTAATTTAAAAATCGCTCGAACTTGATTTTGAATATCGGAAATGTTTGAGAATAATAAAGAATGGTAACAAGTTGATTTCAAGTGTAGATTACCTGCTGAAGATGGGTAAGATAATAAAGAAATTATTCATCCAGTCAAGACTCGTATAATCTAAGAAGTAAGTAGTAACAAGACAGCAAAAACGAAGACCCCGAAATCAAACAGATTCAACAATAAGTGAAATCCACGATGATAGCACAAAATAATCACACGAATAATCTGCTGAACACACCTCGCTGGTGCTGTGTGATCTCAAATTGATGGCTACTAAGATAAGAGACTATGATAGTGCTTGTCAACATAAACCACGTCCCCCTCTGTAAACTCACTAACGACCACTCTTTTATTATGAATATCCTCGTAAAATGGTGCAGGTGTCAGAAGTGCCGACAAATTGCCACATACACAGTCCAACCTGCGTCAAAAGAGCAGAAACCCACAAGTATAAACACCATACGTCTAAGCAAACGCTAGTCAGATCTAGGAAGAGAAGACGCAACAATGTACAAGTTTGAAAATCAGCTGCCACTCAGCCTAAATACAACCTGAAAAGATTTGACAACTTCTTCAAGCCCAGCGAAAAACTCAAATACGCTATCGGCGACATCAAACACTGCAGCTTCGTTGTTAGACTTCAGAATACTTGTCGGAAGTGTCAACTTTTTTTTTATTTGTGGACGGTGCAAGTTGGTTGTATAAATCGCGTGTGTTAAGTGTATTCAACGGCCTTGTTACAGCATGATTTCGGTGTTTATAATGATCGATTGGGATACAATTTTCCGAGAAAAATATCACCATCCTTTCGGAGACTTGAACCTTGGCTACCAGCGTTCTCTCAAAACCCTCTCCGATCGGCTAATCATTGCAACTGTCGACCCCTTCAACACCAACACAAAGAACACGTTGCACAATCATTTGAAGTTACTGAAAGAGCTCAGGACCTGCTTCTCGAGAATCCAAGGCAATCGATTCGAACTATGTCTCGAATCACCAAAAGTAAAGCTGTGCGAGAGATGCTTTCCGAAGCTTACACGACAAAGTTTCCCTACGAATCAGACGAAAAAATTTTCAGTGTTGATGTTAAACACAACTGAAGGAATGGCTGCTGATTCGCTCAAGAAGTCGTTCTTGCTGTAAGAACGAAAATTCCGATTCATTCGAAGTCATGGATGAATATTGTACCATGTGGATAGCTGTATGTGTTTTAGCAGGACGGTGTGTTCGGTGCAAAATTGACTGCCGGACAAGGTTAACGTGTTTTGGTTCAAAGAATTGTGGCATTAACAGCACAGATTTGAATCTATTAGACTACGAGGTACGGAGCGTGATTGATAAGTCGCGTCATCCGCCACGTAGCGTCATTGAGTTTTTACAAATATTTTCAATTTTTGCATAAAAATTTCATATGAAAACATCGCGAAATGCCAGAGTATAAGAACCAGGAGGCGTTCATGGAATGTTGTTAGAACTCCCCCTGCGAAGGGGTGCAATGAAAATAGATCAAATTAGAAGCGGAGCACGTGGTTTCGACCCTCCAAGTCTCGTCAGTGCAACTACAAATGCAATTCACTATTTACTACTTAATAGATCGAGACAGAGAGCGGGAATGACAATCCACGAATTGTCCGAGCTAGATCTATATCTGCTGTACCGATTTATGTTGTGTAGTTGCAATTGTTGTCATTGCATGGGTTGGTTCGAAATACGAGTATTACATCGGGCAACACGGGCTTGCGTCGAACTGGAACAACTTATGATTGCGCATGTGCTGTTCCACCTAAACATACATCAACAGTTCTTAACTTATCATAATATATGCTGCGTCAATAAACAATGTCCACATATCAGAAATCGTTTTTATTAAAATCATGATTTAAATGTCTTAAGAGGAAGAGGACATCCAGATATATGGTAAGTATGATATTATAAGATTAATTTCATTAATATTTACTAAGTATATAACATATTAACATGCATATTTGTATTAAGGAACAAACACTACTTTAGTAGTTTAGGTAAACAGAAAAAAGCACTTGTAATGACTAGAATGGCTCATTTTGTTGGGTGCACTGTAGTGGGTAATAGTACCCGATCGGATAAAATGGGCCAATCTATTAATCACGATTCATAAAAAAGATTGCACTTTCTATGTAAGGCAAAATGCGCTAAATTCAAATATACAGGCAGTTATTAATAATTTAGAAAAAGAAGCGTTTGGATGATAATTCCAACATGCGTATAGAGTTTGAAGCAGTTACCAAAATAAATAACAGTTGTATGCTATTGTTGTTATACTCCAGCTTGACTACCTTTCCTTCTCACCAGGATCTAATGAAGGCTCTACTGTACCCTTTCCAACACCCTTACCTGAACCATAGAATCAAACTTACAAAATAAAGAAAAAACAGATCAATTTTATATACGTTACACGTGAGGAAAACAAACACATTTTCACACAACACACATACAAAACAAAGTTATGAACATTTTTACATAATTATTTAAATAAATCTTTGATGATGTATACATATATATACAAACAAGAGATGTTATAACTAATACGAGGAAAAGAAACTACAAAAATTACACAGCGAGAAAAAGCGCAAATTAATGCTGAATAACGTTTAAAAAATTTTACCTTCGAATCCTTGATTCTCGTGGATTTCTCTAGGCGCCCCCGTAAGTTCTTTGCCTTCTAATACTGTCAACAGGCATTGATGTATGCAAATATATTGCTGTTCGGTTTGTACCATCCAAACCCTCTCTTTCCTCATAGCGTAAACAATACCGAATATATCTACATAATCCGATACAGATATTTGTTGGATTATTCTATCTAAACATATAAATGTTCCTGATCTGCCAACACCAGCGCTAAAACGCAATAATTAACATGAATAAACTATAGAGTTTAGAAACAAACTCGATCTGTTAATACCTGCAATGCACAACGATTGGTCTTTGATCAGGAGCCACCTTTTCCCTGAATGCCCTTACGAATCTCACTAAGGTATGTGGAGGATTTGGAACGCCGAAATCAGGCCACGTGGTAAAGTGGAAGTGTCTGATAACACGTTGCGTGTCCCCCTAAAATGTTAAATTTATCAATAAATATAAATTAATAATTACTAAATTATTCTATTACCCTGCAAACCATAAATTCAGAAATATTCCAATCCGGATATCTAGTCTCATTCAATATTTGTACCGAGATATCTCCGTAATACACAGGCATTGTATCGTACGGCCAATAATGATCGCATTTCTCTCTTCCCTTCTCAACGCATCTCGTCAACATAATAATAGCTCTCGAATTAGATTCCCAACACATCCTCCAGAAATCGTCTCGGGTGGAATGTAGAGGTCCTTGAGTTACGATGAACTCACGCGGAGAATTATGGCCCTGAAGTATACTCCAATATTAGCGCAAATATAATTTAGTACAAACGATATATTTACCGGAACGTAATTAGCGTTGATGTAATCTGAACCTTCTTCATCGTCGACGGGTTGAAGTTTGAATCTCGAATGGTCGTATGGTAGAATATTGGTGAAACGATTCTTAGGTCTATTACATGGAAGATCTGCCGCTGTGCACGGTTGCTCACGTCCAACATGCTTCAGTTCTTCGAATTCTTCGCTGAATCTAAATATATTTTGCAAACATGATAGTTAAATGAAAATTTGACATATGTCAAAGAACTGTCAATGTCAAATATTTTTGGAAATAATTACCTAAAATCAGAATCAGCAGACATTACTCTGTAGTGATTTGAGAAATTTTCAATCCTTATAGGTCGATTTGTTTCGATAACCGAATCAGGTAAAGACATGTTATCATTTGGTCTTATATCTGTCGTCTTTCTGTTATCGGATCTTCTTCTTCTGATAATTATTATTGTGATGAAGAGTAGTACAATTAATATGATTGGTATGACTATTCCTAGGATGATTGGAGTGTTATCTTGATCTAAAAGAGAAATAGAACTATAATGCGAGATTTTAATTGGAATCGAAAATACAGGATTCCCTAAAAGAGCCAAACTATTTTAGCTTTTAATTTATAAAAAGTTTTGTCAAGTTTGATAGATGATACGGTTTAATATATAATGTTTTGTTTAGAAATTTAAATGTTTGTCAACTTTAGCGAACTCTATATAGTACTTTGTTAGTAACTTACCTACTCGTTCGAGTCCTTTTGTTAGTAAAAGTTAAGGAAATGTTCAGATAGGTTAGTTAGAATAATGCATTAAACGTCTGTGGATATCCTACTTGTTTTATAGTGTAAAAATTTAGGATTTCTTTTATAACTTACAATTGCTTTCAATATTTTAGATAAGATATTGCTGATATTGTGGTTGTGATATACAGTCTATTTCAACAATAATGTCTCCCTCTACGTTGCAAAAAATTGTCATAACTGCTTCTGTTTGGTGCACGAAGTTCAATCATCTTGTGCTCCTGATATGATGCAATTTTGCAATTTTTATGTGCTTTTTAGTTCTGATAGCTATACATTGTGAAGCAGTTTATACATTTTTGCAAAAATTTTGGTAGAATATGCCGAAGATGATATCAGAAAATGAGTTCGATAAATGTTTTGTGGATCTAAAACACCATAGGAGTAGTATGTTTATCGATCTTGAATCGTTATAAAACAATATTGCCAGTGACATTTTGCTGATATGCGCTATTTATATAAAATAAGGTTCTTATTATTTAAGTGTTTAAAGTTTGATAAAACAGTCAGCTATTAACTTACATGATGGTAGTGTAACTGTCCCACTTTAATAGAGGCAACTGTCTATCGAAAACTGGAAGTTTGAAGTTCGCCATCTTAGCTGTCAAGGCCAAGGAGCGAAAGAATGACGCAGCATTCGTGCCGTAAGGTGTGGAGGGATAGACGCCGTTTTAAAACTCGGTATACAAATCGCACTGTTGCTTATTCGAGACATATGCCATACAGAATGAATAATAATTTTAGTAGAGCTATAAACAATGCATATGATTAGCTTTGGTTGTTTTGATGAGGAGCTTCAGAGAATTGAGTATTCGCAAAGTGGAGGATTTATCAATGGCTCGGGGAAGATGCTCGATAACAAAAGCAGCCTAACAACTTTGTAATATTCTAGAGTAAGGTATAGAACAGCATCAACTTCAAGATAAGCCGCAAACCATACACAATATTAAGTAGTAAGTGGTAAGGTTGTTGCAAGAAGTGGTGCTCAAGCAGTGGTCAACTAGCTAGTTGAGAAAAAGTTCCTACTTCCTGCATTAATATACAAGAATATGGTTTAGTGAACACCTCCTGCCTCCGAAAGCATTTCTATTCTTGTTCACCGTTCACACGTTTTTTCAATTTCTCTTCTTGAACTGGCTGAAAGCAATCAAGGGTCTTTGATTTGAGTGCCACCACACACCAATCATGCGTTACAGCTGCTTGATAAGTGTTTTTTGGTCCCCTAAAGTTACTTCAAAACCACGGGCGAACATGCAAGTCGAAAACTAGCGCTATATCAAATTATTGCAGCTTTAATTTGTGCAGCATGTGGAAAATGAGCCTCCATAGAAGATGGTTCTAGCAATATTAGATTATCTGGCTTTTTTCCTCTCAGCACAAATGTTCTTTCAGATTACCTGAAAATTTTGAATCGGTTCCAATGACTCCTCGAATTTAAATAGAAGCAATGCCTGCAAGTCCTTCATGTTAGCTTGAACCACAACCTGGCTGTAGGAAGAACAAAATTGTGCTTCAGCCTTGGAATACTTTAACAAACAAACAACAAAATTTCCACCTCTCGCAAGACTACAATGAGGAAAATCAAGAAGTGACGGGGGGAGAGGAAGAGAGGATAAATTGCAGTTGTATTAACATCTGTTGAAAGTCGGTAACATCCGGAGAAAAGATAGGATGAGAAGTAGCAAAATGAAGTGAAGAACTGGCAAAAGTTTGACAAAACGATTAAAAAGGAAGAAAACCAGAACTTTATTAAATTTGAAACTGATGAATCTATTTCTGAAATTGACGTCAATGAAAGTTCAAACGTAAATTCTAGGAAATTAAAAATCAATTTAAACTATCTCTTTGGTGTTTAGAGCGTTTGTCTTTGTCCAAGTAGGTTTCGATATCGTAAGTGTGTTTCTATAAAGTTTGTGTCGATGTTACAATTGTATACTACTGGACAATCTTTTGACAATAATCGCGTAAAAAGTTATTAATTAGACGTGATTTTTTTTGTCAATTTTCTACAATAAAAAACAAGTAGAACTTCTGTTAAGTATATCAAATTTATTTGGCTACGAACATTTACCTGTAGTTATTGGAAAACTATAACTGGTATCTGTAAATTTGTCGGGCGCTGTGAAAGCTCTTATTTTAACTCTGTAGGTTGATCCTGATTTCAGAGGTCCATTACAGTACCCCAATTGACGAATATCGCAAGAATCTGAACCGATCGTAAAGTCCTCGACAGAATTATTCTGGAAGGGGTAGTAAGGTTCCATAACTTGGTACGGAGGCCATATCGAATACGCCTGGACGTCTCTCCATGACGGCATTTCAAGACCAGACGCGTTTTTAGAGTCATCTTCGGCAACGACGATCGTGTAGGATATTACCTATTGAAAATAAAATTAATTTAAATGTGCAGTCATTCGTGAAATATGGTACTTACAGGTCCATTTTGTTCGCTGAAATAATTCTTCCTAAATCTAATTTGTATTGTAGTGGAACTTTTGCACACTTCGGTTGGTACTACTTGCACACTAGGTTTGGGCGGAGCTAAAATCGGCATTTTCAATATGAAGGTGGAATTTTCACCGTATCCAATTCTGGTCTCTGCTTGTATTATAAAAACGTACGTTCGACCAGGAATCAATTGCTTTATTTGTCCTGTGAATTCTAACGGGGAAAAATCTTTTTGCTGCGTATGTGGGGATCCCTAAAATTACATTACATTACAAGATTATTATCATTATTTTGCGATGCAAGATTGGTACCTCTAATCCATATGTTATTGTAAATTTACGAATAATTCCATTCTGTTCACTTTGAGGCAACGACCACTTGAAAGTAACCTCACCTGGTTGCACATCGACTGGTGTAAACGTTTCGACTTTTCCTGGAGCGGCTTCTTCTGTTGTAAATGTATCGGAAATCGGTGTAGATCGCCGGAGTATACTTGATTCGGTTCCGCTCCTGACAGTGACTGTAAACGTATAATTCCTATGGGGTTTTAGAAGATTTAATTTTATAGATGGTTCCGGAGTAATTTTCTGATTTAATATATTTTCCGCTGTTAAATACTGCACTTCAAAATCAGTGTAATCACCACGAGGTAATAACCAATTTAATCTAACTTCGTTCCCGCTGATATAAGTAGCGTTCATGCCGGTGATAGGTTCTGGGACTACAAAAACAAAATTTTATTCAAAATACTGACAATCAAGATTTAAGATCACTTACATAGTCTGTCTTGTCTTTGGACGGGTTGGCTGGTAACGTTTTGCGAAACTGTCCACATTGTGATGTTATACAATCTACCAGGCATTAGATTTGTAAAAGTGACCAAACGGTCAGTGTCGTTTGCTGTCTTTTCTTGATCTAGAATATTGGGTTCTGACAGTGAGAATCTGTAATGATCGAATTTGCAGAGCGTTTGCGGGGTTGGTGTGTATTTGAGGCTGATGGAATCCGTTGATTTGTTATTCACCATTATGATTTCCGATTGTATTAATGGCACTAGAATTAAATGATTTTTTCTTGAGTCGTGCTGATTTAAAAAAATCAATTTAATAGAAATAGATGTTGTGTAAAAAACTGATCTATTTCAAATTATATTTCATATCGATGCACTATGGTAGTTAAAACTCGTTTCTTTAAATAGCGCTTATTTGAGGGGGCCAAATAAGAATGATTTTCGGCCATATCTCAACAACGGTTTATACTACAACTTTAGCAAAAAATACAACAACTATTAGGGGTGCAAAATTCGGTGAAGTAGATCCTGAGTTATAAAAGCTTTTTTTTTCAAAATAAGGACCACCCTTCCTGTGTCTGAATAGACACATACTCACAAATATGCAAAATTTTCACAAAATTTAAATTTAAACAGTGAACAGAATCTTATTAAACTTCAAAATTATTGGAAATGAATACAAAAACAACGCAAATTGGAAGCCGTGCAGTATATTTTTTGGTTCCAAGTTCAGATTGATGAGGATTCTTTCGATGGCAACTAAGGACGAATCAATATTCATGTTTAACGATGTAGTCAGTTCCCAACATTGTCCACAGTGGGCTGATAAAAACCCTCACATTGTTGTTAAAAACTACAACCTCAGTGTTATTTTAAAATCAATGCCTGATGTAGAATTGTCAATAATCAAATCATTGCGCCTTATTTCCTCAAACAAAATATGAATTACAAAAGGTAATTGGTGAGTAGATAGGCTCTGCCGGTTCTGACGCAGTCACTCGACGTGGACACCTGTATAAGCCAGCTATAAGCCAAGCTATGACAGATTACTAATGATGGACAATATCGAGATAAGAAACATTTTCCTCTATCTTTTATTTTTGTACTTTTGATAATAAAGCTGATGTGGCCTGGACAATGAAAAACCAACCAGCCTGTATATCCCCGTCCTTCCCCCGATCACTCATCAGTGGCAGCTGGACCAGGCTGTATAATGCACATACTAGAGGTGTATCTCTTGCCCGTTAGATTGCGCTGCTAAGATGGTGACCCCCCTTTAGATGGTAGATGGCGCTGTTGAGCCCCTTTAGGAACTAGATGGCGCTGTTGGCCCAAGCTGGTTTTGAACTGGTTTTAGTTGGTTTTGACTGGTTTTGAAAACCACCTACCTGGTTTTGAGCTGGAGCGTTGGTTTTGAGCTGTTTTCAAAACCAGGTCAAAACTAGCTAGAGAACTAAAACCAACTCAAAACCAAGTCACACCAACAGCGCCATCTAGTACCTAAAGATGCAAAAGATACACCTCTAGTGCGTGCATTACACCACCCGATCACAACCGATCCAGCTACGAGTGATGAGTCATCGGGGGGCCGTATATAGTGCCTGGCTTATACAAGCTGTCACATCGAGTGCGTCAGAACCGGCATAGCCCATCTACTGTGATGTTTTTATAAAACGTTTTTGGACGAATTTGAAACTATTGGAGAGAAGACAAATATTGGTTTTTCTAACAAGATGGAGTTTAAATCTTTCTAAATGAAATGTTGTTTGAAAAATGGATTGGAAGGTTGTTTTAGAACAGCTGGCCATCAAAATCTCCTGACGCCGCCGTGTTTTATTTTTTATGGTGCTATATAAGAAAGTAAGTTTACAAGTACCGTTGAGGGACATCGATCATCTAGAAATAGAAATGCCATTGGAGAACTAACCATTTATTTAACATTATTAATAATATATCTGACTGTAGCAACTTTTTGAAGTAACTTTTTGTCATAAAATTCTATACCTTTGTAAAATCGTTTTTTTTTTGTTTTCACGATCTAGGGCCAAAATACTATTTCAGCGAAGAAATTTTTTTCAATTGGCCTGAACATTCTCGGAATCGATTTTTAATTCCTCTATCCATCTTAAATGATCTCCAAGGTTTCCACAGTTCGAGTCTCTACTATGAAGACTTGCTTCTTCACTCGTTTTGACTCTAATGTAAGAGGCTTTTTCAAGAGCAAAAAGTGAATAGGGGATACCAGAAGGTCATGGTAACTCGACGTATTAACGCTAGAGGCTGAATCTTACTGATCCTATTGATCTTTCTGAATATCCCCAATTTTTTTATTTAAATACTTGAATTGGGATAACACAAATTAACTTTGCCAGTCCTAAATACCGTTCATAAAATTCTACATAATATACATATCGCAACTTACTAGTTCTTGTATCGAATGTTGTATCATCGCTTTCCAGATCGTAAGAGATGGCTCGTATATTGAAAGTATAAGCAACACCAGGCATCAAATTACCAACCAAAGTCCTCACCGGATTACCATCATTCTGATTTTGGGTTACGTTCCTGATATTCTGCGAATCACTCCAATCCTCCGACATCTCCTTCCAAGACACAACATATCTTTCGATGCGTCCTTCGGGTCGAGGCCATTCCAAAGTGACGTTATTAGAATCGACTAACGGGGCAATATTCGAAACTGGATTCGGTCCTGTAAACACAAGAAATCAAATTAGTACCACAGTATCTGGATAAAATCCACGAGTTGACTTACTAACTGTATGATTTAATTGTTGAGGTTCGTTACTTTCAAGACCGTAGCTTACTGTATTGACTTGTATAGTGTAGAGTTCTCCGGGTGTCATATCGGATATTTCAGCGCCAGGGTATGTGATCGATGGTAATTTTGCCCAAGTTCGATCCGTATCCGTACGATATTTCACAGCGTATTCAGAAACGAGGGAATCACTTGGTCGTTGCCATAGTAATATTATGGAATTTGTGGTTGATTTTTCTATCGTTAGATTCGTTGGGGGTTTTGGAACTAAACGAAATGTCAATAGAATTCAAATCATTAATATTAATAATATACTTACAAACTGGTTGGAAGTGTTCGTGTGGTTCACTAGCCAAACTATGAGAAATGGCGAAAACTTTTACGATATATCCAGCCCCTGGGTAAAGACCTTGCAACACAATTTGGGAACCGTAAGTCGTCTTGTCAAAAGTTTCTCCTGTATCATTACGTATCCAACGCACTTCAAATTTATCCTGCCTAGAATTAACATCAGATTTCCAACTTATATTCAACCCCTCTGGTATTGGTTTCAAATCTTCTATTATAGGAGCGCTAGGTCTTGTCAAAACGAAGATATGGCTTTCGTTAGATTCGGCTTTTTTCGATACGGCTTGAATCGATACGGAGTAATTCCTGCCAGGAAGTAATAATCCATCTAATAGAAGCGATGTCGTATTCCTCTTAACAGTATTACTATCCGCTGTAGAGCTGTCAACTTCGTGGTAGGAGATGATGTAGTCTTCTTGGTAACTGTCAGGATTTGCATCCCAATTTATGTAAAGGTTGCCTGCTTTGTCGTTGTGAGCTCTTAAATTTATAACTGGTAAAGGTTCTGGAAAATTTTAAAATTGTAATAGAAGAAAAAAAGAATGTATATAGTGGCTTGAACTTACTTAGTGTGACTTCCGCTGTCATTGGCCACGATGTCACTTTTCCTGATACAGATTTCACTAGTAAAGTATAAGTTCTACCCGGTTCTAAATAATCTTTGAATTCCCAAATTAGCGGAGCGGATTTTGGGAGGGCAATTGGAGGAAATTTTTTAGTTGTGTTATTTAAAGTTAACTGGTATTTATCAAATTCGCTAAAAATTAGAAGATTACAAAAATGGAATATTTAAAGTCATAAAATGACTCACCATTCTCCATTTGGACCTTGCCATCTTACAGTAAATGAATGAGAAGTTATAGAATCTTTATCTATGCTCACGTTTGAGACTCTTAGCGGAACTGTTCGGTATTGAGCTGTAGTTGGAGCTGAGACTTCATCTTCAGACATAGTCTGAACAGAGATATTATATGCTCTACCGGGGACTAAGCTTTTAAAAGCTGCTTGAGCAGGTCCAGGTGGTTCCCCTTCTTTCTCCACAAATAATTCACTTTCCAAGGCATCTGGTGGATGAATCGACGCTTTATAATGAGTGTAAATGGCCGGAGGATATGGTGGTTGCCACAATACTAATAAGGTAGTCTCGTTTCTGAACCATACTATGAATTTACCGGGTGTGTTTGGTTCTGAAAGAATAGATTGATGCAATTTCACTTATAAACTTACTCATGACTTACTTGTAGTAAAATTTCTCGTTGTATAAGCGACGCTTTCTTTGCTTTCGAAGATGGTGAAGGCGTATATTTGGTAAGTAGCTCCTGGCGTGAGGTTTTCGATCGTGTACGGCGATGAGACATCTTTTAAGATCTTAGGTCCGCTATTCGCTGTTTTTGAGAGTTCTGTTAATCTAAGTTTAAAACTGGAGTAGCTCCCGTGCGATGGAGGGCTCCATGAGATTGTTGCGATTTTGCCGTTTCTTACTGCGACGGATAAATTGGATGGAGGATCAGGTACTGTAAAAGAAGAAGAAAAATATCGTCAATAATTTGTTCTACTACTGATACTAATTAGTACTTAAATTAAAATTAAAGTCAGTTAAAATATTTTGTATACGAAAAATTAATCAGAACCTTTTAAACTCACTTAAGCATGTTGACGTGTTTTTGTTTATCAAATGTGGAGCATTCACACAAAACAAACAACAAACCAACGATACATAGTTAAGTAATGAACAGTGTATTCAAAAACTAAAATTTTAAAAATTGGCAACTATTTTAATTAAATGCGATAACCCAGATCCTCTTCCAGACAGGTACAGGGTTCTTCTTCCTTCCTACCACATCCCAAACTGGTACTCTGTTTTTTTTCCCGATTTGTTGGAGAACTTTCATCATTACATAAAAGTGTTGTGTATCTACCACTTCAGATCTGGATCTGAAGCCCAATCGTTATCGTATTCTGCTTTTAATAAGGACTCTACATTGTGTAGTTTTGTCTATCAGTTTAGTCCCCCTTTTAGACAAATTCTGAGGAACTTCAAACTCTGATTCAATATCCACGACTTTTTTAAATGCACTTGCAGTCCTTTAATATCCCATAATTTCCAATCCTCTCCCAAAAGTTCCCACTTCTCTGTAATTTTTGTGGTATTTTTTTATTGTTTATGATCGACTCTCTTCTTAGCAGCTTTTTCTAGGCTAGCAAAAGCTCTATCCGCAGGTACAAAGCTATGTCCTCTCACAGGGAACGTGATGATTGTGGACGTGACAGATGTACTAGTGTTAGCCAACCAGTATATGATTCATGTGAATGAGATACGAGTTTTTATTTTGGTCGCCGTCGAATCCGTCGAAGTGCTGGAGCTATTTCAATACTGCCTCTACCAGCCTGATTTTCAGTCCATGAAAATGGGTTTCTTGAATCCAAACCTGCTACACCACCAAATGTGTAATAATTAATTTGCCTTAAGTAAAACGCGTCAGAAACGGCTGTTTCTTGGTAATGGTTAAAGCTGTTGAAGGTGAAAAGTAAACGTAAGCGAATTCGCAGGGTTTTCCTTCATTAATTTCTAATGCCTTCTTAAAGGCATTTGCTCGAAACTTACGGATTCTCTTTTGACTTTGCAATGAAAGTGTTTTCCGAAACTTCCTTCTCGTACTAAAACATCGCCTCCTTCGTTAGCCTCCATCTTCTAACACCTATTTTTCACAAAACAACAAACTGCAACTATTTACGTGCAAAGAAATAGAGAATAACGCTGAAACAGTTGTTGCTAAGCGAAACCTGTGTTAACGCACTAAAACATGTCTAACATCTGTGCCCCCTGCTGGCTTCAATTTAAATTTAAGGGTTTCAACAATTGCAGATTCTTAACGTGTAATTATCTAGCAGTACTCCTTTGTATTCATTTGTCACAAATAGATGGCAATTATCCGAAAAGAGTTAAAGATAACCGACAATGAAAACTGAAAAGTATTTATTTGAATGTCACTCAAAAGCATCATAAAGATTTAGGATATGTAAACAGTTGTTAGCAAATGGCAGAATTGGACTTATTAACTTTTGCGTGAATGCTCCACAAATGACATCTGTCAAAATTGTAAAAATTGTTATATGATTGAACAACTGTCACAGTCAAGTATTTTGACAACTACGTCAGTTTCACAAAATTGCAACAAGCAGATAAAAAAGCAGATGATAAATATGTTGACAGATACATCGATAATTTACAGAAAAATTCAAACAATTTTCATAACAATATGGAGCCACAGTCAGATTAGAAGTACGTCTGCAATGTCTCTAGACTTGTCAAAAAGAAATTTTTATCTTGCTTTGCATACGAGGCATCTTCTACCACCTCTTCGTCGGAAGAAAATTTTAAAACTATTTTTCACTTGAGGAAAGATATGATAGTCGGACGGAGCTAGATCTGGTGAACAAGACTAATTCGAACTCTAAATCACGAATTGTTTGCACGGCAACATGTGATTTGTGCGGAGGGGCATTGTCCTGCAAAAACAAAACACCTTTGGACAACATTCCACGTCTTCTTGTCATAATTTTTTCTCGTAGAGTGGTGAATAATACCGAATAATAATTCCCAGTTATTGTCCCGCCCTTATTCAGAAAATCAATCATGATTACTCCATGCAATGCCAAAAAAACTGAAGCAAGAACTTTTCTAGCAGATTTTTGAAAACGAAACTTCTTAAGTCTAGAAATAAGTTGCAATATTACAATCAGGGGTTTTGATACTTCAAGAAACAAATACAGTAGACTCTTGAAGGGACCTGACGATTTCATCGTTATTAAGAGAGATCGTTATAAAGAGAGAGTATTAACGAAACTGATTTTAAAAATGTCGTACAGCTCAGTAATGCAGGTTTATTATAGAGTATACATTTTCAAATACAGTAATTATTAATTAATGCAATTATTAATGTAATTATTAATTAATTAATGAAAGAAGCCTTTCAACGTAGTTTGCCGTTTTTTTTAATTTTCCATAGCAATGACCTTACTTTATCTTGCAAGCGTGAAACATCCTCTGTAGTCAATGGATCATCTTCATGGTGGGTGAAGAATTTGTAGGGAATTTTACCTGTCTCTAAGGTCTGTTGAGGAGTTGGGACTAGTTCTGGCTGTGGATCAAATCCGTCTTGGTCACTATCTTCATCTTCATTTATTCGGACTGCATTGAGGATGTCTTCATCTGAAACTGCAGCTGTTGTATCAACTGCTTCATCGACGGTTTCATAATCCTGCAGCTCTTCTGGTTCATGAACAGTGGGGAGCTCTAACTGTCGAGCCCAAACCGCTAAAGGCAAGTCATCATCGTCATCTTCCCTTGCCGCTTGGTCTTCCATCCATCCTGCATGCTTAAACGAATGCCTCATCGTCTTCTCTGTCACCTCTTCCCATGCTGATCATTTCCACTGCGTCTAAGATAGTGGCATTAAAATTTCATTTTTCTACCAATTCCATTAAAAGCTTTCTTCAGTAGTGACCTTTAAGGTTTTTTATTACACTTTTGTCCATTGGTTGAAGGACACTTGTGCTGTTGGCTGGTAAGAAACAAATTTCTATGTTTTGAAGATCGGCTATTGCACGATGTGCAGGGTAGTTATCAACCAGAAGCAACATTTTTTCCCCTTGAGCTCAGAATCCCATTTTCTTATTTTTTCTTTAAACATTAGAGACGTCATCCACGCATTCTCGTTGGCTTTGTAAGTCACAAGCAGACGCTGAATGTTATGACGCTGCTTCCACTTGCTTAACTAACCATCAGAAGCTTTGAAGTCAGCAATGCCGATCGCCGTCATTTTACTGCGATTTCTAGGAATATAGCCAAATCTGAAAATATTGTTATAGAGAGTGAGCGATATCGTTATTAAGAGAGAATAAATACATTGGCCTTATTGCAAACCAAACAAACTTTTACAAATCCATCGTTACAGAGGAATTATCGTTATAAGGAGAATCGTTATAAAGAGAATCTACTGTATTTATTGTAATATTTATTTTGTGACGTTTGTAGTCATGTAGTGGTCGCTTCCGTTTCCTGCGGACCCTCACCGTGACGTAACACTTCAAACGTAACATTCTATCATTAATATTGGTTTCTAAATATTGATGGAATTTTTCAAGACACGGCAGATATAACAATTACGGTGGTGAAATCTAAATCATTACTAATTTCATGCATTAAATTATTGACGCGTATTTTTAAATTAACCGCTACTTATGTATTATGTTAAGTAATATATAATATTAAAGAAAACAAAACCTTTTTAGAAAAACTATTTATTTACATGTTTACTAAGTTAAATTAATTTGTATATTCGGCAAAAACATAGTAATTGTAAAAATTTCACAAACGATAAAGCCAATCGTGTTGGACATTATTAACACAATAAGTTCTTGTATATTAGTGTCGAAATATCCACATAAAACGCACGTGTATAAATAAAATTTATCTCCAGAATGCAAGTTGTATGTATACCTATAATTAGTATAACAATTCATGCTACTGAAAATCGTTTTTCACTTAACTTAAGTCACTTTTACGACAAACTTATGTAACGATTAAATAATTACTAGGTACTACCAGATGTGCAAATAACTTGTAATGCAAGCTATATTTTGCGCATGAATGCCATTAATTAAGTACGTTTCAACGTCACAAAAATGTAATATCACGTTACATAACATATTGCATATCATAGATAATGTCCGAATACATTAAAACTAATCAGAGATCCGTTATTGACAATGCTATACAACCCGTAGTGTTAATGCATGCAGTTCTGTTGTTCGAATATCATCTGGGTGTCATCGCTTATCGTCAATTTTCCCACATCTTTGCACAGCTGCACGAAAATAACAAACGTATTCATATGTGAATATCCTGGTTTAGCGTGCGGTTGACGTGAGAAGCACGCGAAGGCAGAAGGAAAGAATGAAAAAAAGAGAATTGATGTCTGTTTTTAAAGCAAATATTTTTGGATGTTATACAAGGAAGTATATGTGCGGCGTAGAATATGAGAAATAGTTTTTAGGACTTTTTATATAAATAAGTGAATCAGTATGAATATTGTTTCTGAATGTTTTGAAACAGAAGTAATTATTTATAATTAGTTCTGCGTGATGCAAATATTTTACAATAAAATTTACATCGATATCTTTTAGTGTCCTTTAGTATTCATAACACGCAATCTGACTACTTTTCATGCTTTACCTACTACTAAGCGATGGTTTCAAGAAAATAAGATTGAGGTTATTGACTGGTCTACCCAATCTCTTAACCTCAACCCTATCGGAAATTTGTGGGGAGACATTAAAAAGACTGTTTTCGTTGTAAACAGTTAGTCGACCAGTATAAAAATAATCAATATGAATAATGACCAGTATGAACAATGACCAGTAGGCATAACGGCCAGTATGAATAATGGCCAGTATAAAAAATGACCAGTAGGGATGAGTAGTATGAATAATAACCAGTATAAATAATGACCAGTATGGATAATGACCAGTATGTATAATAACCAGTATGGGAGGGATAATAACCAGTATGAATAATAACCAGTATAAATAATGACCAGTATGTGTAATGACCAGTATGTATAATAACCAGTATGAATAATGCCCAGTATGAATAATGACCAATAGGGATAATGGCCAGTATGAATAATGACCAGTATGAATAATAACCAGTATGTATAATGACCAGTATGGATAATAACCAGTATGAATAATAACCAGTATGAATAATGACCAGTATGTATAATGACCAGTATGGATAACGACCAGTATGAATAATGACCAGTATGAATAATGACCAATAGGGATAATGGCCAGTAGGGATAATGGCCAGTATGAATAATGACCAGTAGGGATAACGGCCAGTATTAATAATGTGTAATGACTAGTATGTATAATAACCAGTATGAATAATGCCCAGTATGAATAATGACCAATAGGGATAATGGCCAGTATGAATAATGACCAGTATGAATAATGACCAGTATGAATAATAATTAGTATAAATAATGACCAGTATAAATAATGACCAGTATAAATAATGACCAGTATGAATAATGACCAGTAGGGATAATGGCCAGTAGGGATAATGGCCAGTATGAATAATGACCAGTAGGGATAACGGCCAGTATTAATAATGGCCAGTATGAATAATGACTAGTAGGGATAATGGCCAGTATGAATAATGACCAGTGTGGATAATGACCAGGACACATATAATTTCTCACTTAAATGTGATATAGACGACGGCAATACAACAAAGAAATGATGTATTTGATATATTAAATAACCTGTAGTGTCACTACATTTGATACTTGATGACGTCACTAATTTATTGAAAGCATAAAAATAGTATAATTTGGAATGGATATTGATAATGCAAGCAAATTAACCCTTTGGGTCACTATTTATGTTGGTTCAGAGAAAAAATCTGAAAATGTGGTAGTAGAAAGTCTGATTTATTTGCAATTTTTTGATATCACTTGTGAAGGGTTACCAACCCCCGCTCAGGGGTTGGCACATGTCGTCAATTGACGACATCGTGACTAAAGATGCGGTTTGGTCTTAGAGACGACGCAATGTTTAGTTTGTATTGCCCAAATAAAAACTTATTTTTAAAACAAAATTTATTCCAACCATCAATTGTCCTTAAAATAAATTAAAGTAGTGTTTTTATTTAACATATTAAGATTCGGTTCATGAAAATAATAAATATTTTATCCATATAACGCTTAGAATATTGAGAAATCTTAATACACATTACCTAAGTATTTATTTCAAATGTAGTATTGCAGAAATCACCTTTTAAAAAGAACATCGTTTTGCTAATTACACCGGCAATTAATTTACTATATACGGTGTTAGAAGCAGATTTCGTAAATCTTAAATGTCAGACCAAAGGAAGCATCGAATTGGTTTGCATTACGCAGCCTTGTATCAATGGCCTCCGAGTACAATCGTTTATTTTCCTAATTCTGCTTAGATAAACAAATGTAGAAACTACGAACGACACGACAGTGATATCCCTCACATTGTGTACCTCCTACGGTTGATCTAAAATTAGCGTTCCGATTGCTGTTTCGCTTTTACGGTTAATAAATACTGTTACGTTTCATTAAAGAACTAGATAGAACCAAGAATGACCGATTTGTAAATGTAGTTATTCATGTAATTAGAAGAAATATAAATATATTTATTTTAAGGAAAATATTTTTATAAAGATTGCAATTTCTGATAAAGCATTTGTGACCGTCCTTTATTTTTGCAAAATTGAATTTTTATGATTTTTGGTTGTTTTGACCGTAGCTCTAAACATTGTTCAAAAGTTTTAGCTTCAGTTTCAGCTCAAGAAAAATATCACAAAACAAGAAAAAAATCACATACTGAGCTTTAACAAGGCAAGATATAAAAAAATGTAGGACGTTGATAGTTGTAGTTATTATCAACATTCATGATTATAAACAGGATTCGACCAGACCGCGGACTATAGAAACAACAATGAATCATTTATGGCAATCTTTCCCGAACCGTTTGATTAGTGTTGGGTTTTGGTCGATTAGATTTTCAGAAATGATATCTTCTTGTTTTGTTCACTTATTAAAAAGATCGCACTCTTATGAACAATTTGCAAGAGCTACAGACTTAGTATTGATTTACAATAAGTAATTATTGTAACCAAACATCATCTAATCAAATGACAGGTAGGCCACTTTCTTGAGATTATCAAATTAAATTTTATACGAGGATAGTCCCAAAAGTACCCGACTTGACATATAGATGGCGATTTTTGTTTGAAAAGGGTCTCTAACCGGGACAAAGATCATTTCCGCAGAATTACTACCTCCTAAACAGGCTGAAGGAAGAGCTGTTTGTCTTGAACATCTTGTAAGACAAAAATTTGGATTTAATGGATTTTATAATGCTCAAAAATTAGCTAACAAAAAGCGAGATATTGCAAATCTAGTAGTCAATGAATGAATGAATAATTTTTTATCATCATAATGAAATGTAATGCCATAAACTAGATATCATTGTAAAGAGAATCGAAAGACCTTTCAATCGAGGTACAACTCAACTCCCTTTTCCATTTAAGATTTTTGGGGTCAGTTCCACCCTGCCCAAGGGATTACAGACGAAGGTTTGCTTGTACGCCTAATAAATGTCCCCCTCAAAAATAAAATTGATGTGTCTGAGCATTTTATTTTTATATGACATTAAATGCCCAAAATCAATGCTGTTTCGTTTTCGAATAGCCACCCTGTATGGATGATTCATCTAAAATTTCACAGGTACAGTCAGCCATGTACGCTGACGACACGGCTATCTACACGTTATCCGGAAGCGAGGTAGTAATGTATCGCAAACTTCAGGGGCAGATGGACACTATCAGCAAGCTAAACGAAAATATATAAATGCATATCAGTCCGTTTTACAAAACAACGCAGGCTTCCCTCCCAAAATATTTTTTGGACAAGACTTTAGGCTTCCGTGGAGCTAAACGGTCGTGTACCTCGGTGTGACTCTGGATGAGCGATTGACATTCAGGCATCACGTTCAGAAGACCTGTAATAAATGTTTCCTCTACTCTGTTCGAAGAGCACTATAATAATCTACTGAGTCTAGTCTAGCTAATTATCACTCAAAGCTATAGAAATACCTCAAAACAAAATGTTCCGAGTGCTAACTACGACTCCTTGGTTTGTCAGAAACGAGCAACTACAAACTGATCTTAGTATTCCTTCTATCAAGGACCACGTAGCAGCACTGGTCACCAAGACTTTAGAGAAGACCACCAGCTTTACCAACCCACTGTACTCAGTATTTCCGATTATTAGTCTACTATAATAGGAGAAACACCCCATCACACAGAGATCGTCACCTGAAGAAAACCTATAACTCCTCACCACTACTCTTATTACGCGTCTTAAGCAAAGAGATGCAACCGGAGGCTGCAGGGCTAAAGGAACTTATCTTCTAACCCTAGGTGTCAAAGGAACGACCACAGGACGGACGGCAGAAAAGTTTTGCAATAAAATGTTGTATCAACAAGTCAAAGGTTGACATTTTGAGCATCATTTAAAAATATTTAGTTGTATGTTTATAAGCAGAGATTACAAACTAGAAAATTCAGTTGAATAGCAATTTAAAACAGGTTTGCACATTTGATAAAGAAGTAACTTTAGAGCCACACTATACATATACGCTAAAAATGAAATAGAAAATGATTGTTTGCACAAAGTAATGCTGGTATTAATAACAATTACATTAAACTATTTACCTGTAGTGAAATTTGCAGTCCACGTTAAAGTATTATGAGTCGAATTGGAATAATACAGCCAAAAATAGTAATTGGTCCCTGGCAGCGCCTGAGAGAATTTGATGACTTCTTTAATATCCTTTGAGGCTATCGTTGTATTTGGAGCAGGATGTCCGTGAGGTGGTGTATAATCCAGCCTGTAGAGAACCCCGTCGTGGCCCAAATTTCCTGGAATGTGTATCACAAGATCGGCGCACTGGCATTTCTGAAACAGAACAAGAGAAAAATTAATTCTATTTTATTATAAGATGCTTAATTCAATTAAACGCGTTGAGATTGTTATGAGTCATACTGTGCGAATAGAAACGGAAGTTGTTCTAAATCTGTTCTTTCCCAAAAACAAGAACATAAAGTTTTTATAGCTGTTTTTTCTCTCTCTAGTTTGACTTTATTTTCCTCGGTATAAATCTAATTTAAAACTTCCTGGCAATGATCCACTGCACGCAAAATTTACTTGTTTAACTTTAGTTAGTTAATCGTAATATTTGGAGAATCCGTAGCTTAAAATTGGACGTAATAGAATAGAAACATACCATAAAAAAATGTGCTAAATACCTATTATCATGACAGCATTTAACCTAAATTAAACGTGCTTGGAATATTTTGGATGTGCGCCCAGACGTGGTTAACATCATAAAACGTATAAATAAAGATATCCTGTTTGGTGTACCTTCCTCGATGTAATTTATACACCACGCCATTGTTAATTATAAATAACTATAGTGCTAAGTATTATATTAAGCGATACAGAATTGCACGTGTAAGCCGTAAATGGAAACAAAAATAATATTACAATTAGTTGTCAATTTGACATTGAATTTATTCGAGTTCAAGACATATTCTGACGTCGATTCGATTAGATTTCTATATAAACGAAGATGGAATTAAATTGGGTAGATCACAGCATCATAAAAGGAATATGCCTATCTCTGCCTTATGCTCGAGTTAATTTAAATTATTCACGACTGCATTATCCGCGTTATCAGAAATTCATATCTACATCGAGGTTGAAATAATTAGCATCTGGTACGATTCACAGTACCTAATTATCAAGTTCGCTTTTAGTGCACTGCTTGACACAACTAATGCCTAATTTCAATAGTTTATTTAGTATTTCTTGCTCAATATACAAGATCCATTAAAAAAAAGTGAGTTTCATCGACGTGATCTTTATCGAAATGAACGTTAATTTTAGACGGCTGTGTATACGAGGATGTATTGATATCTAGTTAGCCTAGACTAAATTTGAATCGTAAATTAAATGTACGAGGGCGTATTTTTATGTTATCTACCTAGCTATGAAACAAAAGGGTGAAAATGTCAAATTATTGAAAAATTGCTGTCACTGTTAGGAGTACATGTGCTAAGTTGTGTTTAGTTTGTGCTGTTTACAGAGATTTGAAACGGTCTACTTCTCGATAAAATGAGCGTAATAAAGTTCCTAGCAAAAGAAGGCAATGGTCCAAAAGCAATTCATGAAAAAATGGTTACTGTGCATGAGGAAGATGGACCATCTTATTTTCAATTAAAATATTAGTCTAAACGCTTTCGATGGGGCCGAGAGTCAATCAATAATGACCC
The DNA here is from genome assembly GCA_023690525.1 of Holotrichia oblita. NCBI lineage: Eukaryota > Metazoa > Arthropoda > Insecta > Coleoptera > Scarabaeidae > Holotrichia > Holotrichia oblita. Next base: position 14,395,771 of record CM043018.1, read on the forward strand.
AAAGTCCGGACGACCTGTTGAAGCTCGAACTAAAGACATTGTGCGAAAAGTCGAACATTTTGTACTGAAAGATCGACGTGTAAAGATCTCTGTCATTGCCAATGAAGTCTGTATATCCGAAGCAAGTATCCTCAAAATTTTGCATGATGATTTTGATATGAAGAAGGTATCTGCACGGTGGATGCCCAGATTGCTTACACCTGAACAAAAACTGTACAGAACTGAAGTTTCTCAAGAAAATTTGGCCGAGTCGGAGAGGGACAAAACATTTTTATCTCGAATTATCACCGGGGATGAGACTTGGGTACGTCATTGGGACCCTCCTGCTAAACAAGAATCCATACTCAAGTTCATGAGGGCTCTCCACCACCAAAAAAAGCCAAGACACAATTTGTGGAAAAAAAAAACTGATCGCAACTGTTTTCTGGGATGTCGAAGGAGTCTTCCTTATTGAATATATGCCAAGAGGGTCTACCATCATAAACTGCTCTAGAGGAAAAACACTCGCATTCTTATCCAGAAGGCATCATAAGGCAAATAAAGTTCAGTAGATAATTAATGGCAATTCATGGCTAGGTAGAGAACATAAAAATATGCCCTCGTAGTTTTGCGGTAGCTTAATTAAGAAGCATTCATTTGAATCTACAATCACCCGTTTCATTCTTTAATTGTTTGTGAACACGCTGTATATGGTGACAAAAATCTGTGGCTGTTATATACAGGGTGTGTTCCTAAATTCTGTCCAACAATGGAATATTAGCTTAGCACTTTAGAACCAAACTTTATTACTATAATTAAAAAATTGCGTGTATTATACGAGTATCTAGCTTGAATATTTAATAAATACATCAAGCTTTTATACAATAGAACTATTATACTTCATTTTCATAATCCTTTCGTAGTAAACTACTCATATGATTTGCATTTATTCATATAATTAATCTGCTGCACCTTTTCACATTACATAGAAGAGTACATTAGTTGATTAACTTAACTAATGGTAACCGCATCGCGGAATTATCACAGTAAATTATAAATAATGCGCTTATAAATATTAATTCACGTAGTGAAAATGTGGACAGAGGATTTGTTTTAATTATGAGGAATGGAACCTTGCTTTTTCATCCGTACTAATTACTATTTGTGGCTCTTTCTTTTTTTTAACGCGCTTATTCATCTAGAAAGCGATTCGCGGTCTTTTAAACGAAGAAGTATCTACCTCAGTTTACTTTCGATTAATTTCACCGGCCTTTAAAATAAAGAGTTTTCTTTGTAAATATAAATTTGCATTTATCGAAGACTTTGAATGTCATTAATATCTTTACTTGTTCTTCTGTTGTATTTCACTCTAGAGGATTCTAATTTGCTTCTTTTTATTGCATGGGTAATGTAATAGTAATAAACCTACATTCTCATATTCAGTTCTTCAGTTTCATATTAAATTCTTTATGTCCTCGTAAGAGGCCAGAGCATATGCGTCTTTCATTTTATTTGCTGAGAATAAGATTTTTTTATTCCTCTTAAGTACAGTTTCATTAGTTTTGCAATTGTCGTTTCTGATTTCAGCAATATACCCAGCGAAATTTCTATAGATCTACATAAACTATTGAGAAGAATTATTTTATATGTTTGGCAAATTAAGTATTGAAGTTAAACCATAAAGAAAGGCAATTATAAGGGAAAATACCATTCAACAAACTTTTTTGTCAGAATATTATTATATCCACATCAAAAATGATATCGGTAATCGAACATTTCTTCCTCGTGTTGCGATTGTGACGGTTTTACCATTGGTATGGTGCGACTTTGCTGTCCGTTTATAATAAAGTATATTATACACATTATTAATTCTTGTAATGTTGAAAAATCCTTTCCTGAATTTTGGAAACAAGCTCTCGTGGTACCACGAAAAAGGCAGATCCCCAGACAGCCTCAGATTAGTTTAGTCTGTATCTTCTCTAAAATATTCAAGAAAGTAATCAATAATCAATTATAACAAACATGTTAATGATAGAAGTATTCTCCCTGCTTACAAATCGGGTTTCCACTGCGAACGTAGCTGCGAATCTGTTTTATTGAAAGCTAATGATAATCTATTGACAGCGTGTGATCATGGCTTTGCCTAACCATAGACTACTGGTCGCTATTTTACATTACATCGGCCTCTCCAATGTTTCGGCAATATTGTTGTATAACTTTTTGAGCAATCGATCACAATCAATAAAATTAGCTGACAGTCTCTCTGGGAAATCTCTTTTAAATTCTGGTGTTCCTCAAGGCTCTATTTTAGGTCCACTCTTATTCTCTATACATACTTGCGCTCTATTTGATTCTTTACGATTTTGTAATGTGCAAATGTACGCTGATGACACACAAATTTATTATTCATTCCAGAGGGATTCGTATCTGGATGCGCTGAGTGCTGTTCAGCAAGATTTGGATACTCTTTTCGGTGTCTGTTCACTCCATTCTTTGCATATTAATTCGTCTAAATCTTCTGTTATATTTTTTGGCAATGAACAAATTCGTAATGATTTAATTCGCGACTTTAAATTACATGTAGGTAATAATGTTTTTCCGATTGTGACGGAGGCTTGGTTTAACTATAGATAACACTTTCAGATATCGACAGCAAGTAAACAATTACATTAAACGTGCTTATGCCAACTTAAGAGTTTTATTCCCTCATACGAGGGAGCGTTTTTATATTCGCGGAATGGGGGATAAGGGGTGGAAATAAAAAAACCAAATTATTTTTCTTTTGCAATATATTCACCTGCAAGACGGATACATTTTTCACATCTTTCAATTAATTTATTTATACCCTCATAAAAAAATGATTTCTCTTTATCTGCAAAATACGCCGAAACTGCCTCCTTGACTTCATCATCGGCAGTTAATTTTTTACCCCGCAGCTCTTTTTTCATTTTCGGAAACAGGTAATAATCACTCGGAGCCAGGTCTGGGCTGTAGGGTGGTGTGATTCACAATTTCGAAGCCCACCTTATGCAGGGCAGCTAACGCAACGCGGCTCTTGTGGACGGGCGCGTTGTCGCGCAAAAGCAGCACACCTTTCGTCAATTTTCCCCGTCTTTTCTCTTTAATGGCTTCTTTTAGTCGCTCTAATATTGAAACGTAATATTCTCCGGTTATAGAAACACGTTTATCTTTATAATCAATCAACAATATTCCTTCCGAGTCCCAAAATACCGTTGCCATGAGTTTTCCAGCTGATTGTGACACTTTAAATTTTTTGGGAGGTGCTGTGCCCTTTTTATCCCACTGCATGGAGTATTGTTTGGACTCAGGTTCATAATCCAGTACCAATTCGACTCAATACACCATCCTTGCCTTCATTACAGAGGTCCAAAAATGCACGCGAACACTCTACGTGCTGTTGTTTTTGCGGCGGCGCCGGCGTGAGCATTCTCGGCACCCATCTCGCGCTGACCCTAGACATGCCGAGATGATCGTGTAGGATTTTAAAAATTGTTGTATCGGATACTCCAACCATTTCTGCGAGTTGTTTCTTCTTTAGTCGAGCATCTTCGAGTACAATTTTTTCAACTTTTTGGATAAGTGGTCACCTCAATGCTCCTGCCCGGCCTCGGGTCGTCTTCAAGGGATTCCCTTCCTTGTTTAAATAAACTATGCCACTTGTACACCATGGTTTTTCCTGGACAAGAGTAGCCGTAAACCAATGACATCTCATTCATTATGGTCGCGACTGATTTTCCTTGCCTGGTAAGGAACTTTATAACGGCACGATATTCGATTTTTTCCATATTTCACTTTTCACTCCTGATTATGTTACTTGGTTGACGATAGCTCAAAGACTAACTGTCTAATAACAATGAAACTTCGTATTTATACTAATTATGAGTCGCTGCACAGGCCACGCCCCCAATGCGCCTAATCACCCCCTACCACCCGCTCATTCCGCGAATATAAAAACGCTCCCTCGTAGATCATATTTCCCACCGCAATTAAGCTTACTCTGTGCAATGCATTTGTATTGTTTCCCTTTATGGATTGCCCTACGGTTTATGATCCATGTATTGATACTATAGACGAGAAACGAATACAGAGAGTGCAGAATTCATGTCTGAGATTTGCGCACAATTTAAGGAAGTTTGATCATATAACATATACCTTATCCTTATGTAAATGGTTAAATATAAAAAATCGTTTCACATTGAACAGGGCTGTGAGGATGTACCATGCAATCATCACAACCAGCTCTCTCCTACCATTATAATAAAATTACATTTCAAACTGATGTGCATTATTTGAGCGGTCCTTCTTTAAGCTTTACTTGCGTAAAGTAATTTTTGATAATCAACATCTAGGGCTTTTATTTTGTGGTTAAAGCAAACATTTATTATTATTATTATTATATTTAAACTGGTCGATGGCCGCAGTGGTTAGGCGGCTGACTATTGTTGTGAGAGGACGATAGGTGCCGGGGTTCAATTCTCTGGAGGGACGGTGACATTTTTTCAGAGAGTTTAATCCCGGATCGACTTGCCATTCGCTGTTGGGAGCAAAGTGATTAACAGCGCGGCATCATAAAAGGCGATATGATGCTGTCACAAAGCCATTTAAACACAACTTACACACACTAAACTACACCGCAAGAGTTGCAGTGATAGCCAGACAAGTGATACAGCTTACGGAGCCACTGCAACTAAGCACCCACCACACATTAAAAAAAAAAAAATAATTACAATTAATTTCTTAATATATTCTTTTTTCCTTTTATATATGTAGGACTCACAGAATTTAGTTTAAGGGTAGACTAGGTATTAAAATCGTTTTGTAAATTTACTGTATTTTGCAAGGTTAAGTCGAAGATTGATTATGGTGCTATGCATCCACACCAAGCTTAACCTTATGGTTTTATTCGTTTTTATTTTCTATTGTTGCACTTAATCATAATTATATAGTTGTAGATGAGTGAAATAAAGATTATTATTATTATTTCTAAATATCATATATATATTACGGTCCTCAAACATGTCATTATTGATCTATGTACATGTTGTTAAAATTTCAAGATTTTTTAGTTTTTACTTTATAGCTCCGGTAGTTCAAATTTGGATTCAGATTACGCAATAAAATTTACATCCATACTAAATGTCTGTGAGAATCTACAGGAACATATTTTCATTTTTTAAATTCTAAAATACAAAATAAATTTTCTGTATTCGGTGACCTTGCAATTTCCAGAAGTCAAACGTTTGTACATGTAGCCCTATTCCAATAGGATGAGACCTGATCACCAAATATTTCTCAAACCTAGCTGATCCACCAAACTCGGAATCCCCGACTAGCTAGCCCATCGACCAGCTAGCTCACCGACCAGCATTTTTGCTAATCTAAACCTCCTTGACGAGTTTTAAATGTGTTAAACACTACTCGTGCTACACCTTGGTTATAAATGATGTGCATTTTAAAGCAAGCTTAAATATTGTTCAATCGTTACTTAAAATCTTTTTTATTAACTTGGAGACATTTTAGATAGCTCGACGTAAGCTTTTATGCATCTTGGCATCCAAAGAAATAGATACAGAGGGTCACATTATCGTTCCTTACAGAGATGGAATAGCAAATGACTTTCAATCGTCTCATAATGTGATATGACCCATGTGTGATCGGTAATTTGAAGTTAGATTGGACGTGGTTGGAGAGTATCACATTAGAAATGTGGATCGCCATTATCACAATTTTTCACCAGAACATAGTTCGAAATGGGACATCTTTATAGTTACGAATTTAAAAAGAAATGAAGGTCGTTTCCCTGGCCGCAAAACAAGTACCAAACTACGGCTTAAGAAGTATGCAAGATTTTCAAACCTAGCACAGACCGAACGTGATGCTTTGACCCTTGCACGCTTTTGCTCAACATTCACACATTTGAGGATCCATTTTGCAGATTCAGTCTTTCAGATATTCGTTTTAGCCCAATTCGATGGTCTGACAAAATCATGTCATGAACTGTGTCAACATTTTCAAGGACGGACACAGAAACTGGCCTTTCCTATCGGAGTTCATCTCTAATGAAAAATTTACTCTTTTTGAAGATTGCAATCCAATTTTTAACGGTCACATACCAAGGACATTGATTGCCAAAGGTAGGATGCAATGGTTACGTTTACTGAAAGACACTCACACACGAGTTAGCCTTAGTTTTGTTCGTAGCTGGAGACATACATCATCGCAATTACGGTCTTCACTCTTCAACACATCATTGAATAAATTTTGCTATGATCATTCAAAGACAACATTTCATAGTTATATAATTATTAAATAAAACAAAAAGAGTTAACAGAAAAATTACGATAGAAAACCAGATATTGACGACTTTAAAAATATGTTAGAAAAATAGAATAATAATAAAATAGATAAATCAATGTTCATATTATTAGAAAGTATACAGAAGAAAACAGGAAATCCGACAGGAAGATAAAGCAAAATCAGTAAAGGATATGAGTCAGGTAGCGAAAGAAAAGAACCGGCTATAAGAATTCACTAGAATGACTGCTAAATACTCGTAGGGCAGTTCTACAGATTTAGAACTTAATTTTTACACACAGACATTGTGATATTTAAAATTGTAATTCAGACTCAGTTCACACCATTCATCAAAATAAAAAACAAATTTAAAACGGAGCTGTTAAATTTGACAGTTTAACAAATACTAATTGATAAACATTTATTGTATGATTTCCAAGCAATTACTCAACTAAAGAATTTAGAAAATAGTTTTTAGACAACGGACTTTTATAAAAATAGAAATCAAAAGTATATTTATACATAATGATATATTAAAAAAAATAACTTTCTCATTGATGTAATAAATCATATCGTACGTTGTTCGAACCTCGAAATATTTTTGTCAAGAATTCACAGTGAAAGCCAACTTGCTTAGTAACGATAAGTATTCAAAGGACGTATTTTACGGGAGACTTAATTTTGGGATCTTTGAGATGTTTCGAAAAGAAATGCGTTGGGGTCGCGAAATTAAAGAGAGCTTGATCAAAGGATCCTTGTACTTCAAATAAATCTATCAACATTTTATCATATGTCAAGTTTAGTTTATTACGTGAAAACCGTTATAAGTATGTGACCCAGAAATTTAGTAGTATTGAATCCTATTGTTACACAACTTTATAATTTTTATTTTTATTAAATAATAAAGAAATAGAGATACTTAATTTTTTTATTGTATTTATATTGCAACATCTACATAATGCAACTTTCATAGGTAACCTAGATTTATTTTTATATCTCATAATAGAATTAGTTAGTATAGTCATCTTGGTATTGAGTAATGAATACTTCCATTTAAAAAAGTATCACTACCACTAAATCGTTGAGAGGTTAATGGATAGTAAGTGATTTAGATAACATAGAAGTTGAATTTTGAAAGTTATATAATGCAATCTGTTGATTCAAGTTGGTTATATTAACGAGAGAATATTATTTCATTCATACTTCGCCGACAAACGTATTATATTTAAAAAATCCTAATGGATTAATAGAAGGTTTATGTATGAATGAAACAATTCATTAAAGGAATTACCTAATATGAAATAATATGTACGATAAATAAGTTAATAATAAATTTATTATAATTGGATTACAATATAATATAATGTATGATGTAATTTATAATAACTGCCAATATATACACTAATTCTTATATCTAAGTATTGTTCGTTACCTGTTGATTTAATTTTTTTTAAATGCCTGCAAAAAGGCTTTACATTTTTTCTATTTTATTGTCTTTTATCCTAGAGAACGCTCTCTAATTTTGTCTTCTTAATTAGGCTTATCATTTTTGAGAGCGACTCTTTTATGCAGCCGTTAACTGTGGGGTTCTCTACCCCCATTGCTGGAAACCTTGTCTTCGCTATAGGCTATCGCATTGGCACAAAACATGAAGTGGGGTTTTTTCTTCTTCACTTTGACAGTCTTCCTGTCTTTACTCAGTAGGTCCATTTGTAGATAGACTTTTTAATTTGCGATTTGGTGATGCCGAAGGAAGGGCCAGCTCCTATGATATGCCTTGACGAACCTCGTCTGGCCAGCTCATCCGTCGTCTCGTTTCCCTTCACGCCCGTGTGGCTGGGGGTCCAGGCCAAAGTTAATTTCCTTTGGGTGCCCACCTCAATTTAGGGCTCTTACGCAATCCCAAACCAGCTTTGAGTCAGCACTTGCGGAACTGATGAGGTTATATCATGAGAGTATTGGTGGTTATAAAGCGCTTTTTTTAAATATTGTTTAGTTTGATCGATATATACAGTGGAATCCGGTTATAGCGAAAGCGCAGGGGACCGACGATTTTACTTCGTTCAATTGGAGTAGGCACCAACATTTTTCTAAAATTTTGTTTTAAATGCTTAATTCACACAACGTGTGATATCATCCACACATTTTTCTGTAAGCAACCTATAAGTTGGTCACATTTTGAAAACATCTCGATGATTTAGACTTTCCTATAATTAGTAGCTTACGTATTTCGGAGCGCTCTGCATTTGCACACACAAGAACTGTAATTCTTTCTTTGGATAACTTACCCTTTGTACGTACATTTCTCATTTCTAAATTTCAAGGTTTTGTCGGGAGTTAATTTATAAAATAACCCCATTTCATCGGCCTTGAATATATCACAATCCATGTAACTGGATTTAACTATTGACCATATATTTGCTAATCAATCAGAAGTTACTCCTTTATTGACGGACATAGCCTCTCCAGATATTTTACCAAGTCCAATGTGACATCGTTTCTTCCATCTAGAAATCCAGCCCATAGAACATTGATAGTCATAGCCATACCCTAATGCTTTTCTCGAAAGAAGTTGCTTTCTCTACAAGGATTGACCCACTAATTGGTATGTTGGAGCTCCGTTGTTGTTTGAACCAGTTAAGCAGAACTTCATCTAGATCTTCGGACGTTATAGTTTTCAATTTCTTATGTTCCTTGGAATTGTAAGCAAAACTTTGAGTCAATTTTTTTTAAGACATATATACGTCTGCCTTTTTATCACCAGAACTCACTTCTTCTATTAGGGTCATTTTATCGGCTATATTGTTTTCATTTTACTGTTTTATCGGACATCTTCTACATTAAATTGTTACTTTATTTATAATAATAAAACAAACACTGTCATTGATCTCAACATCTCAACGAATAAAGGCGTACTGAAAAAGATCGTACAAATTCATGACGTTGCAGAAAACTTTGTTGAATCCGTAATTCGTTGAATGAATGAGGGGAAAAATAGTTTGCTGAAAGCGAAATTTCGCAGTAAAGGAATTCGCTGTATCCGAAATACTTGACATCAGATCTAATACCGAACCAACCTACATCATGAGCTTACTTCGCAAAAACCGATTTTTCGTTGTAACAGTGTTCGTAGTAAGCGGATTCCACTGTATATATTTTTTATAACATTCGTTACAGTCATTGCAGTTTAATTTATAAACGGTATTTTTATTTTAGTTGTATTTTAGAGTAAGAGAGTATTTTAGACAACTTATTCGTAGAATAGCATTTAGAAGAATAGAATTTATACGCACGGGAACTCAACTTCTTCGAAAATAATACTACCAATAGGAAGCATACTGAGAATGGACGATAACTAATGCAGCGAGTAATGAATCAGTGGAACAAAAATATATCTTATCAACAACCTGTCAAAGTGAGGTTGGTACATAAGTCGACACCACTATATTTTATTGCCGCTTGTAATTTGTGAGCCAATATATGAACATTTTAACATATGGTACTGTCGGTACTTTAAAGTTTGTTTTAGTCGGTATATGTTATTATTATATTATGAGTTACGATCCTTATTAACACGAAACAATAATTGTCAAGTAGTGCATGTCACGGGACAAGGTCACCGCGACCTGCATGGATCTATTGTAACATTGCTCTTATAATTGTTAGACTAGCTGGAGGCTTTTGATGAACCTTAGAATTAGTCTGGGATTTCCGTCCTGGGTATCAGTAGGTGTTAGAAACGGCCTAATGAAGTGTTGTTGTTGGGTATGACTGGCAGCAACTAGACGGCAGATTTAATCGTCAGCTTTTCCGAGGCCACATGACCTGTCAGAAACCCTACCAGCAGTCCAAGGTCCTCTTTGCTGAGTGCTGCAGTGGAAAGCCTTCCCGTTAACCTCCCATTTGTTAACTGCTTGTTTTAGGTGGCTCTTTTGCAGTCCACAATAGGGATACGGTCAAATGAAAGGCATTTTTGCTATTTCTTTGGCAAGTTCATCTTCCTTGTCGCTCTCTTCTAGCTAGGTTATATTAGTGATAGCCTACAATTTGTCAATTTACTATTTTTTGATGATTTATAATACCTCAGTGCATATCTTTATATAGCTAAGTCACGTATAATGGAAACTTGATTTAGATAGAGAAGAGGTACATATTGAAATAAAGTGGAAAATGTTAGAAAAACAAACAAAGCTTCCTCGATCATTTTGTTGCTTGTACAACACTTACAGATTATTTTCTATGTGTATTAGTTAGTTAGTGAAATATATTGCCTAGTAAACCTACCTTTATACTATTGAGCTATGGATTGCAGGTCCAAGAAATGGTGGCAGCAACTTTTTTCAGATTTATGAAGATCGCCTTTCTCAATATGTTACTCTGTACAAGGAGTCCTAATAAGAGTCCATCAGCTTATTAGATTTTAGGAGATCAATAATAGTGATAATTGGTTGCATTAATATTTTATTATATTATTCTAAAGAAAAGCGGTATTAGTAGTACTACACACAGAGCTGGCACAAAAAGCAGAAAATAGGAATACAGAGTTTAGATGCGAGACTTGCTCTTCTAAAGCAACACAGTCGAGACCACACTCAAAATCTGTTATTTGTGGTACATTTCTATAATGTAATCAAAAAAAGTAATTGTTTGGCTGAGTGCCATAAAATGTAACTAGGTACATAGAATAGAAAAACCTGCAAATCTCTGCAAGTCCACCGGCTTTCGCCACCCCTTAATAGGGATGGAAGGGGAGATATTGTAAATTTCATGGAAAAATGTGTAGCTATGTGATTCACTAACAGGCGTAGGCCAAAAGCTAACTTGGAAACATCACATACAGTATCTGAGGGAAACGTTTTTTGTCGCCAGGAATATGTTGATGTTGTGCAACGCACCCTACTTCATCAGCAACGCTCAACTGCGCAGAAAGCCCAAGCCTACAAGCCTAGGCACGTGAAGACCACTGCAAAATCAACCTTGGAAAGAGCAAGACAAACTACAAACCCCTTGCTTCTGAGTGTCGTAGACCACCTCCCCAAGATTGGCCACCACCTAGAGTAAGAGTTCGGCACTCTATCCAAGTTGTTCAATAGCTAACTATCCGAGTAGACATTTTTTAAGCATCGCAGCACAATAAACCGACCCACAAGATGAATTTTCTAGTCACCGTCACCTATCCATCCCCCACCGGAACCTCAGCAAATACTGCGGCTTGCTGAGACGCACATTTTCTTTGGACGATCACTGGCACAAACCCCCACAAACAAGAAGAGCCTGATATTTAATGTAAAGGGTCTAAATGACTGTGAATCCGACCCAGTATGAGATAGAGTAATTGGATTTTCAATCTGTTTGCTTATGGGAAGATATTTATTATTTATTGTTTTTGCCAGTGCACTTTCTAGTGACTACTTCAATAGTATTTGCCAAATCCTGTATTCTTTCTTGTTGTTTTATCTCGCGGAATATATTTATCTATATGTGGTTTAATTTCCTTTCTCGATTATGTACATATATGAGTGCGGTTGTTTTACACAGCAAGATATCACATATTATTTAAATAATTTTGGAGACTTCATAGAAATAATATGACGCACTTTCTTCTAAGTTATATGCAAAAAATATTTAACCGTATGCTCTATCTATAAATGAAGCTATTTATTTTAATTTATTTTCCAATGAAAATTATGTTTAATGTATCCGATGGGCACCTACACAAATGGATAAAGGAGCAAAATCCTAACATTTAATACCCTCAAATGAGTGCAGCCTAAAATCTTAAGAGAACCATTGATTGAATGATTTTTTTTGTAAACAAGGTAGTGAGATGATAATATTATCCTTAATTTTCGTAATAATTCTCACACGACACGTGTAAGAACTTTAGCGTACTTCACAGACCGTTAAGCGTATCGTAGATATTAAAGATATGTCATCGCCGCTATTTCCATTAACACGCAGCTATAATTTAAATTAATTCGTCTCTTATTATATCAGATATTTTCACTTCTATTAAAAAACCTTCGCGGAGCCGCTCATACATATTTTATCGCTTGAGAACGCTCAGGGTACGTTGAGATATGTAAATATACGAAGAAATCCAATCAATCGTTTATTCGAAGAGCTCGGAGATATTCACGACATACTTCTCAATCCGGAACGCAAGCTTATAAATATTCATTAGCGATTCCAAATATAAATTATTGTGATCCTGTCACGTCTAAATATATATAAGCTCGTGGTTTACTACAATCGCTATTACTATACTATGTGCCACCACCGAACACCACTGGGGCAGTAAAAATAATTTAATTCTTAGAAACGATACGTTTGGATAGCTGCCAGTCTTTCAAATCCTCACTCGTTTTTCAACTTTTCTTTGATGTCGTCGAGCCAGTGTCGATGTGAATATTTATTATTTGTTTTTCTTAGTCTCTTCGGCGAATCTGCTTTGTATTAAAAAATTGGATAATATTGTTTTATTCGTATTATGTAAGATGTGTGAAGAGATTGTTTATATTCATATATCGTGGTATTGTTTATTTTTTAAGACGTAACATTTGAGAACTGACAAAAAATTTCGTTTTTATTGAACAAATTTAAATAACGTGTTTTCGATAGCGGTTTGAGTCATCTAATAGAACCCGGAACATAAGTTCCATTTTGTTTTAGTTTTGGTCTACATTGTTTCAGAGTTTTGCGAAATAATATTTAAATATTTGTCGAAACAAAATTATTGAGAGAGAAGCGAAATTTCGCTTGTGTGAAATTGGTCCCTTATTTTCTGTACATAATTTAAAATATTGAAATTTATTCTAGGTTGTTTTAGGTTTTTCCTATATTTTTTCAAAATTTTAAGCTTCTACCATAGTAGTTAAAAAATCAGAGTTCTGGAACAAAACCACCACACCATCAGCCACCACAATTTGTAGTTCTAAATTTGCCAAGCTCACTGGAGTCGTAAACGTAAAATCTACTGTAAAAATCATGCACCTATGGTCGGTGTTGGCTTGAAAACCATAACAACTAGAATAGTGCTCTCTTCGACATTTTGTAGAAAATTTCATGCTCTACAAAAAGGTCTTACAAGTTTTCTTGATATCTTATACGGTTATTAGTTGGATTCGCAAAAAAACGACAGAAGATATAAAAAAACTTTTAAGACTTTCTCTGTAGAGCATGAAACCTTCTCCAAAAAAGTTTGCGAGAGCACTATTCTAACTGTCATAGTTTTCAAGTTATAGAGCTAATAGGTGTAGGACCCATAGGTGTCATAAGTCCAAGGAACAACTACGGAAAACACAAACATAAACAAAGGAGTGAAACAAGGTGACCCAATCTCTCCAACGCTATTTAATTTAACTTTAGAAGATATCATCAGAAAGACCAAACTACACAATAAAAATATCATTGCAGATGAAGTACAAATAGTAACATACGCCGATGACGTAACGATAATAGCAAAGATCCAGAAAGAGTTAATAAACGCAATTAATAGATTCGAAAAACAAGCAGGGAAATACGGATTAGAGATTAATGAAAAAAGACAAAATATATGAAAATTGGAAATGAAATAGAAGAAATATGAACCACCTAAGAACACAATCGTATAATTTTGAGAAGGTTACAACGTTCAGCTACCTGCAAGTATCATTAGGGTAAACATATAAACATGGATTAGAAGAAAGAAACTAAAAAGGTTACCAAGCATTGGGTAGAAATAAAATGTTATTGAAAAGCAAAAACATCAGTAAAGCAAAAAAATAAAAATATATAAAACTTTAATAAGACCTGTCGTTACGTACGCTCTGGAAACAGCAGTGTTGAACAAAAGGGAAGAGGAAGACTTCAAAATAATTGAACGAAAAATACTAAGAATAATATTAGGCACAACAAAAGAAGGAGCAAAGAAAAATAAAGAAATAGGGCAGGAATTGGAAAACGAAAAATAGTAAGACATATAAAGGCAATAAGACTGAAATGGGCTGGACACATAATGAGGAGAGGATCAACGGTGCGGCCAAATGATGAGAAGGATCACACAATGGGTTTCACTTTGGCCTAGAAAGAAGGGCAGGCCAAGGAAGACATGGAGAGAGGTGAATGAGAAGGAAGTGCGAGCATTGGGAATAGCGGATTGGAAGGAGAAGTGCCGGGACAGAACAAAATGGAAAGAAATAATAGAATTGGCAAAAACAGGTAACAGAATGTAGTAGATATAAAATGTAAAAATCGGGGATTAATCCACCCCAAAATCTAAACGGATTTGATGATGAAGCTAATTTACTTGTACGATGAAAATAAAACTTGGCATGACGATTTAGTTTAGATGCTTCTTATAGTGGAACTTTCCGAAATTAGCAAAATTACAGCAAAGAGAAAAAAATATCCCCTTGTGTTAACATCAATAGATCTATTTTTGTTTTTTGATTTACAAGCACGAAATTAGCATCACCTAATAGACCAGTTAAAATGCCAAAAATAAGGTCCTCTTGTAAAAATTTCGTATTATGCTTGGTTTTCGAGAAAAACGAGAAAGTCCGGAAGGATTTGTGGCTCAAAATGGTTTAACCAGCAAAAATCCGGGTAGGCCAGCACTCAAATACTACGCCACTAGCGGAATTGTCATCTTAGGACAATTTTTCGATTATTCTGCAATACTTCCTATGTAAACAACATATTAATTTTTTTTTCTAGAACTTTGAAGATCTTCATCTCAAAAACGTTCTCCAGTTAAAATATTTCCCATGATTAATGAAGCACCCTGCATCTGCTGGTAGGTCAAATGTGACGTGGGTAAAATGGTTATGCGCAAAATGGAAAATCGCTGAAATTGTGGTGATCGGTGGTGGTGGTTTTGGTCTAGAACTCTTATTTTCTAACTATTTTCAAGTTTTCGTTTATTTGGTGGGTGCTAAGGAAGTTCACGAAATAATTTAAAACAATGAAATCTGGCTAACCTTCCCTCCCGTTTTAAATTTGAAATGTTGCAAGTTGTTCCAGCATTTTAGTCCTCTATCACAATATAATTAAGAAATGCCAAATTGACAGTTGTCATATTCTGAAGGTTGACAGTTGACATATTCTCTAGGTTTGTTCTATGAAAATGTCAGCCCTTTACCATGTATACTTCATGTACTATAATAATTAAGAGAAGTAAAATTTTGCCTGTGTGAAGTTGACCCCCTGTCTCCGAAATTGAATCTTTTATCCCCTCTTTTTTTTGATTATTATTCGAGGTATTTCCCAAAACTTCGGGTATCTACTTCGCATATTTAACAAAATAATTGACAAAAAATTATTCTAGGTTTGTTTTCTACGAAGTACAGTTTTATTTTGTGGCGAGTACAGCTGCGGCGGCTTCCCAACCTCTATTGCTTATCGCGAACTCTTGTTGTGTAAATTGTGCGTAAGTGTGTTTCTATGGCTTTGTTAGAACACTACCTTGCTGTATTGATGTTGTAGTGCTAGTTATGTCCCAGCAACGACTGGTAAGTTAACCGTAGTGTTGACAAAATTCGAACCCCGGACCATAAATATCACTGAAGAACTGATGTTAAGCTTATAATATGGGTAATTATTTGAAAGCTTTTCCTTTTTCTGAATAATGTTCAGAACAATTTTTTATTTTATAAATCTAGAATCGGCATTCATAACACAGTTATTGGATTAAAAAGGAAACGAGGTGACATATTAAACAAACGAACTTTACTAGCTCAAATGAAGACTATGCATGTTTCTTGCAATTATTTCTAATCTTGTGAGTGTACTCCGTGATCAAGAATGTCGACAAAAGAATGGCTTCACTGTTCACGCGATCGACTAGTCAATAAACTAATAAGATAAGCTAATTCACTAAGCGGTCAGAAAGTACACTGGTGGTAAATACAATCCGGACAGTACACTCCATACAGTAAAACTAAGAAAATAAATATTGATTCAGAGTAGTGTTGGGCTCAATGTTTCTTTCGAGGATACTCATATTTTCACTTTAAGCTTGTGTATAAGTTTTTTCTTGATCCTCCTGAACATTCCAATTTAGCCTTGG